>VZTZ01046759.1:11488-352942 GCA_013400955.1 Drymodes brunneopygia | reverse complement strand
CCCCCCCGGAGTGTCGTGTGAAATATCAGGAAACAATAAATCCTATCTCTATATCTTCCAGCAAACACTCTAGCAAAAAGTAAGGAAGAAAATCTTCTTTTGTCACAATCACATAGCCCTTGTCAATGTCTGGTTTCAGTGTGAAGTTTAAGGAGAACTCTGCACATAGCCATGCTCTACAAGGTTTTTGCCAGTTGTTAACTAGACTAAGTTTATCTGTAAAATATGCTTTAGAAAATCAAGTTATTTCTCTAAAATAGCTTCCATGGGTATCACTCAAAAGTAGGATACATTTTTTTCCTACTTGACTGGTAAATGTGGCCATCTTGATTTGTGTTTATGTCTCTCCATAAAGGAGATAATTGTTACAGTCACTATTGCTTATATTTAGCACATCTGAAAGAAAGGGTACAAATTCAGAAAAAAAGAAATAATCATGCAGTTAAATGAACTGTTTCTGTACTGTGTACTTCTTATGTGGCCTTGGCATGGCAAGCCATTTAAACCCCACTCTACCTTGGGTCCATCTCGTTAAAAGAAAGAAGAAAGAAAAAAGAAAAGGCAAGCAAAACCAATGAAGTAAAACACTTGAAATATTTTCTGCCCTTGTTGTTTTTGCTGTGTGGGCTCTCTAGCAGGTAAAGAACTGATCATGTAGAATTTTAAGAAAGCATAGCACCTAGACACTGCCTCTGGGCACGGTTATGATGCCAACAAGAGGAGTTCAGATATAGAATGACTCTGTGTTTGCACTCCAGGGCATTTAAATGTGAAAAATGCCTGCTAACAAAGCGTGCAGTACCCTGGGGAATCCAGCTCATGCAGAATAGAAGTTGTCAAGAAGGTGGTGCAATATTACCATGGTTCCTGCTTCTTTGCCTTTCCTAACAAGAATCAGATATATGCGGAAGTTTTCACTACAATAAAGTTGCGAGAACTAAAAAGTAGTATCAGGTTGCTGCATCTGGCTTAGCTTTAGAAGTGGAAATATAGTAATGGGATAAATGAAAGGGCCACCCACTATAAAGTGTGGGTGACCAGTATAAGGAAAAAGCACCCCCCTTTAATGCTAATTTATTCCAAAGGCTGTTACAAAGAAATTGCTCTCAGTCTGATGTAGTGCCAAACATAGAGGATTAAACCTTTTAATGACTTTTTGTTGACCAACATCCAAGACATCTAGGAGTAAAAGAGATTCTGTAACTCAAAGAATATTATTTTCAGACAAGAAGGGACTGCTTGAAAACATAAGTTTAGAATATAGGATAAAAGGTAGCAGGGAAGAGGATAAATGCAAGTCTCAGCAGCAGAACAGTTTATTTTGAGGGTGGAGAACAGATTTAGAGCTAATTCCATGTTAAATGCCAGAATTCTAGGTAATTGCTTGCTGACAGTGCCTAGAATAGGACAATGTCCATTTTGGCTTGATTCAGAAATTGTATGGGATCCTTTTCCTTTTCCTTTCTTTCATCTCTCTCAGATTAGGTGGAGTTTTTTCCCTACAAATTAGATATTTTCTGAAATACTACTGTTCTGTCTCTTTTTTGTTATGGTCCTTAGCACTGAAGGAAGTCTTGCTTGAAAATGGAAAGGGGCCCATAGGATCGAGAAGAGGGTGTAGTCAGAGTACAGTCTGGAATGAAAGATGGTCCCCCAGTGACTCTTGCAGACTGAAACCCAGAGCAGTCTTTACTAACTCAGGGGCTGCAGACATAAATGTAGTCTGAAGCCACCCTGTTCTTGCCTCCTGGACTGCATGTGCTCGCTCTCTCTTCTGAGAATTGGGGTCTGGGTTTGTTTGAATTAATAGTGAAGTCATTACACTATGTAAATATGTTAGTCTTCGTCTGGTTTTACTCACAAGCTATTCTTGCCTTGCTGTGCTGTTCCTGTTTTCTTGTTTGTGCAAAATTAACCAGGAGTATTTTAAAAGAAAAGGGGGGAAAGGGTGAATAGTGTTGAAACCTTGATTGCTGCCTTATTTACCACAGGCTGAAGTTTGGTAGGCAATTCCAACTTAATCATATAGTACAAGTACAATGGCATTTGTAATGAAGCTTTTAGGGATCCTTTCCCTTTGTCATCTTTGGCCTTCTTTGAGTAAACTGTGATAATTTGCCTTAATAGCCTAGTATTACAATTTTTCATTTTACTCTTGCTGAGGAGTCAGCTGAGCAGCAATGTGAGTCTAAGCACTTCACAGAGGTTGCCTGTGCCCTCAGGGGGCTGTGACCAAGGGTTTTCCCAGGACAGCTGGTTTTTTGCAGGTAGTCCCACTGCATAAGCACTGCTGGCTCCTCATCCAAGCACAACTGCTCCTAGAATGAGTCAGATGAGGAGCTGTACTCTCATATTGTAATTCTTCCTGTTGCTACAAAAAGAAAAGCCTCAAGCTGCATTATTGACTTGTCCTGTTTCTCAGTCTCACTCATGCAGAACAATTGTAAAAACTGAAGAAATACTAACTTTTTTTGTTTCTTTCCTCTTCCTTAAACTCATGGACAGCTCTGAATCATCTGTGGTACAAGAGACTGGAAAGTGGGAGCTGGTGTACGTGCCCCAACATTGGTTTGTTGTTCTGCCCTAAAAGCTGGACTGATGGATTTTTGATGTCTGATTTCAATTCTCTGTAGGTGCTTTGGCATTGCAAATTTTGCATCACAAAATTTGGCATTTTGTGACTGCATGGAGCAGTCACAGCCATCATGCTGCAGAAGGGCTCACATAGAACAGGAAAATAGGGAAGGTGTTTGGAATATTATCAGATGACAATGGTGGTTTCTGATGCATAGAGAAAGAACTGGGGATTTAAAGATTCATATGAGGCAGGTGTTCTCACATGAATGACCATCAGGGAAGGAGACAATAATGCTGACATTCAGTAATGATGTTAGATTGTGGTCAGCAGTCTGCTGAGGTGGAGACTGCAGTTCATCCTTCTCAGACATATGGCATCTGGATGTCTCTCCATCTGCCACAAACTCATGTTTTCAGGGCTGTCCTTTTAAATATGAGAACTAGAGAAAGTACATTTTGAAAAATGGGGTCTTAAATGCTTTGTATTCTGCAATGCAAAGTGTGTTCTGTAAGGAATAGCAAAGAATCGCTTCCAGGATGAGGATTGCAGATGCTGCACAAATGTTTATAACGTGAAAGCATTCTCTCTCCAGGCAGTATAGCAGACAAAGGAGAGTTTTTGCACTGACTTCTATAAGACAGGTTTCCCCCCTGGTTTTTCTATATTTTTGTGAATGTTTGAAAGCAAAGGCAGTTTACTTGCTTAGCAGGAATGCTACAGAAGGTAAAGCTGTCATCTCATTTTTTTTCTCTTTATATGAGCTTGCAGAGATGGCTCCAAATAAAAGCCTCACCCTGACAGTGTACCATGATTTGTGGATGTTCAGACCCAGGTGTTAAACAGTAAACTTGCTGCCAGTTCCTAGCAGTGTTATTCCATACCCAACCACATCATTTGAGTATTTCCCTTTGGTTTAATGCCTGGTTACTTCAGGAGCCATAGGGTCTGCTGGCTGTTTTCATCTAGATAGTATTCTTAGAGTTCAACTTCTCATCCACTGCAGTAAACATATTGATCAAAAAGCCAGAAGAGTCTCATGCTGAAACAGATGATAAATGGCCAATAAGAGATAAAGCTAAAAAGCAAAACCATCAGAATAGGGGTGGGGAAAAGGCAGAGATAAAAGGGCAAGAACAGTATGCTGAAAGGACTGGACATAGAACAAAGTGTGTGTTAACAAACCTTCATTCTTTGAGCAGCCTTTGGTGATGCATTTGAAAATGATGTAAAATCAAGGCCTGGAGGCTTCCTGTCACATTGATTTAGGACTGTACTGTTGACTTCAAAGATTACCTAACATTGTTTAGATGCACTGTTGTGACGCTGCTGCTGGTAGTTCACCAGCCAATTTGAGTCCTACACATTGAGACAGAAACTGTAAGATTTGGGGTCAAACTGACTGTTCCCCAAATATTTGTACCTTCTCTAATCATGTCTTCTATAAGGTCCCAGTTCTACAGAGCAGGAAGCCTCCTTCAAAATCAAGCAGAGTAGGTGGCTCGTGATCTCTCCAACTGTTGAGGAGGAAACGCTGCTATGAAATATCATGGGCACAATACGAGGTAGACAGGGAAAACCCAAGCACCTTTGTATGTACACTGTGCACAAGGCAGGAAAAAGTTTGCTTCCTTTGACAGGATTCAACAGAGTGATGCCAATATGGACCTAAAGGTGATAATTTGCCTTAAAGATGGGATAGCATAGGAAGACTTGTAACTGTGCTGCCTCAGGGGCAACTATGCTGTATTCTGGAGCAAGTTTGATGCTGTTCTGTGATAACGTACATCTGTGTGTATTTTGGGCATACCTTTAAGTTAATTGGAAATGTAACTCTTTTCTAGGTTTTCTAGGTTTTACCTAGATGAGGAATTGAAGGTGAATTAAGTTGAATAAAATTTTAAGGTGGATTATTCAGAGTGCATTAAACGTTTGGGTTTATACTGTTGTGACACATGCGAAATGCCCCAAATTAAGGCACATTTAACTGAGATAATAGTATCCTCCCAGAAATTCAGCTGATCCACTTGCAGTCTTTCAGATTACCTTCTTCCATATGTCTGTCTGAAGCCAAGGCCAGATTTAAACAGTCACTGCCTTCTCCCACTAGGACACAAAATGTAAGTAGTTTTGTAAGAGAAGGTGTAGATTTATAAGCTGTAGAATAACAGGTTGGAATGATCTAGATAGTCTAGACCTAAAATGCTTGTTGAAATCCATGATGTGGGCTTGGAGATCCATAGGGTCACAGTGTGAGTGAGATCTTATTCAGGAAAAGTTTTTGGAGTTTTTTTTCTGTCTGCACTGGGAAAGTCACTGCTCTCACTGACTAGTGCTGTGTGAAATAGGGTAACACTGCTCCCCTGCTCATTTGGAGGTGTTTGACTCTCTCTCCACCAGATGCAGCTACACACTCTCCCTGAGCACGGCTCCCTGCGCAACTGCCTAGGGCTTGCATTGCAGAACATAATGTTGTTTTCCATGGCATTATTGTTTGGACAAGAAAAACTTATGAAAGGACCCCTGTGAGTCCAGCCTGTTGGTTTGGAGGGACCTCAGTGAGGTTTGTTTTCTGGTTGTTAAGATCTGAGTTTTCTTTGGCTCTAGCAAATCATGAGAGCTGAACTACTGCATGTTGTAGAAATGTTCTTCCCCTGGTGGTCTAGCAGTGGATTGAGAATTCCTTTGAAACATGAATATTTATTGTTTAATAATGCAGGCTTCTGGGACCATTATCCACACAGTTTGAAGGAATGATCTTTGGAAGCTGCGGTATATGTATCCATGATGTAGCATTCTGTGAATCAGACCTCATGTAACAGCGGTGTTGTGTTAAATTGAAGAGTTAAAAAAAATTCTCTCTAGAAGAAGGTACCTGTGCTTAATCTAGAGGTTGAAGATGGTGTTTCTCTCTTTAGGTCTGGCAGAGAAATGGGTCAGAGATATATTATTTTAACAAAAAGGAGGTTTGGTGAGAAAAATCGAATCATAAAATTTGTTATGGCAACTGAAAGAAGTAGATCTGTTTCACTGCAACTACTGTAAGCTTTTCTTTTAGGAACGGTCTGTGCCACAGCAGTCACTGAGAGTTGAGAGTTTCTGGTTTCTCAGTCTGAGACAGGATTCATGTCTGGAGCTGTCTGAGAGCACAGCATGATTTCCTCTGTGGGATAAATTAACCATGGCTTTGTGCTTGCACACAGTGAGATCCCTCGCTATCATCTATGCCTATGTTGAGCTAAGAATAGAAAAAAGCAACACCAGCAGTGCTGTGGGAAAACTACATCACTCCAGATGGCTGCTGATAAACTCTTTTCTTGTTTGGGATTAATAATAAAACAGTAGTAAATAATGGTCATTTCTCATCCACATCGAAACCTTAGCAGCCAGGAGAAAGTTAGGCTGAAGTCTGTCAGAGGTGGATTTTTCTGGGTACACCTGAGAAGCTATCAGTAAGTAGTTTAACTGCCTTGCAGGGAAAAAAAAGGCAACCCACAAAGAGCTGGGAGTTTACTTTGTTTGTTGGTTATTAAAAACCTTTGAATTCCCCTCTTACCCTCTCCATTCTGCTTTATCGCATTCATGTGGTTCTGAATAAAGAGCTGTTATTCCATTGTTACTAAGGTTTGTATCCTAGGAGATCATGTTAGGATTTCTCTCAGACTTCATAGAAAGGATCTTCACTGTCTCCAAAGAGGACAAATCCCACGTGTGATGTATTCATTTAGCTCTACAGGCCACATGTTGCATACAACTGTCCCACCAATGTTGATCTGTTAAAAGCCAAAACAAATTTGAGATCCTGACTCAGAATCAGGCCCAACTGGGGAGCCAAACAATGACTTGCATTCTTTGTAGTTAGTCTTGACAGCAGGCTATTTGGTTAAAGCATATGTTTGCATTTCCTAATTTATTGGCATGGTTTTAATTTGGATTACTAATTCTTCAGAGAAAGAGAAATGAAAAAGAAAACATGGCACCCCTGTGGCTATTTCATATGTTTGCTCTGTGGGGATCAAGTCCTTGCTCTGAAAGATAGTTCTGTCCTGTACAAAGCAGGATGGGAAGGAGAGACTCTCACCATGATTGAGCCAGTTGGTTGCTTCATTGTGCCTGATGGCTTTGGAATATTAAGCAATATGCCCAAGACTAAAGGCAAACAAGCTCTTTTGTTCATCTCTCAAGTGGAGGTTGGAAACTCTGTCCTCTTGCCTGTAGTTCAGGACAGTATTGATCATCTAGCCAGCATATTGGCTGTAGAGAGGTCAGCTTCCACCTCCTTCACAATCATTATTTTAAAATGTACAGAAGTAGAATTAATTGAAATAGAGAAAATAACCTTTTTTCCTTAAGTAACGAGTGAGTAATAGACTGAGTTGTAGTACCAATTCATTTGTGGAAAACTGTCTCACAGACATTGTGTGAATATAAAAGGTTGTGTAGTTGTGATATAGAAGAGATTTTGACAGCAGGAGATGTCTGTAGTATGTGGTAGCACAGCTTAGTGGCACAGGTATTTGCCCAGGATATTAATAGATAGGAATAGTATGTACAAGACTGAGTAAGAGCCTAAGTTTGTTTTCTAACATATGGGTACCTAGGAAGCAAGGCCATTCCTGGGATAATGTATGTGTCCACATCCTTGAGTCCCTTGTCTCACCTTTGTGATACAGCTGCTGCCTCTTTGCCAAGTGACAGGGGATGATGAAGGGCTGGCCTCGTACCTCTGGAGAGCTCTCACTTTCTGGCTGTACAACTGGTTGTAACATTTCTCCTGTTCTTCAGCTGAGTCCCCACTCTCATCAGGGGATGATTGCATGGGCCAAATCTGGCAGAATGTGCAGTAAAGTAAGTGCAGTGATACTGTCATTTCTGGGGTGCACAAAACTTCATCTGTCTTACTGAGTGCTGCTTGGCATTGGCAGTGAAGGGCTAATGGATGACCTGCATGCTGTTTCTTCTGCTGGGAGTGGTAGCAGCCATGATTTTCTGCCAGGGCTGACTCTGCACTTGGACTTTATGATGTGTTTAGAAAAAGGTTAATTGCTTCTGGGGGAATCAATACAGATATATGTTCCATGAAAACGCCTATTTAGGCCAGTTCGTCTCAGTGTTGAAGGTGGGTCTGAAGTCAGCCGTGTCTCGACTGCTTGTGCTGGATAAGTGATGACACAACCTAGGTAAAAATGCCAGTGGCTCTTCCTGCCTTTCACTGACTTGGTTAGCTAGAATGGTGTGGAGTACTTCAGCATAAAACAAATGAGACATCATAATAAGAACAAATGAGAGCCTGATGACTAAGACACTGGCTGGGAATATTGTCTTCAAATATTTGCTGAAGGCCATGCTGAAATTCAAGACCTTATCTCGCAAAGCTCAATAAAGTATGTTTGCCATCAGTCTCCTCACCCTTCAGCACATTACAGCGTCTGTCCTACTCTGCCCCTGGAGTGCTTCTCCATTACGTTTTATAGTGCCAGACAGAGAGACTCAAGCTGTTTGACTTCTTAGCACAACAGCCTCACCACTTAGTATTGCTACAGCTTGCAGTGAAACTCTGTGGTGCCTATAAAATATGTGTGATAGCAAATGACTCCTGCAAAAATGTCAAGAAAATGTCATTGCACTGAGAAAAGGGGCTAAGAGCGCCTCTATCAAAAGGGGAAGACAAAGGTAAACATAAACCTTGCTGCTGCACAATTCTTAGATTATGGGAATGACATTGCTCAGTCACAAAATGTAGACAGTCAGTTCCTTATGCAGCCTTCCTGGGAAGTTAAAACTAGGAAGGTCTTCAGCAGCTTGGAAGGACTTGTTCAACTATAAAAATTCCCAACTTTTCTCCTCTATTCTCTGCATAATTTTCCTTGAGTATTTCTATCATGCATTCATGGAATTTTTTATATAAATTCAGAAGGGAAGGAATATTCTCTCTCTCCAAGAGAAAAGTTTAACATTTTTGTGTCGCTGTGGCCTGACTGGTAAGGGTTAGTCTTGGTGGGACTGTTGCAGGTGACATTTTGGACAGCACAAGCAACACCCATTTCAACAGCTAGCCTGAATCCTCCAACATTGCAAAAATCCCTTTGCTGTACTTTTTTTGACAAGTAATCAACAGTACCTTTTGTTACAAGGATACAAAACTAATTGAAATGGCTGAGGGAAAAAACATGTCAGTAAACAATGCTCTTAATCAGGCAACACATTCTGAAAATGTGAGTCATTATCACAGGCAAATCTAGTTTACGTCGTGCAACGAGTGACTTGATTGCTTGTAACTGGGATAAAAAAATAAGATTGTTTAAATGCAGCTTCAGGGAGTGCTACATATTTTATCTCAGTTTCATCTGGTTTCCCATGATATCAAAGCTATGTTTAGTGGATGGAGATTTACAACCAGAAAATGATATGTATAGCTGAAGAATGTGGAGGGATGATGTGCCTTATAGAATTAGTTATCATTGCTGGGGAAGTAGAGCTGGTTTACAGCTTGCTTCTTCCCTCTCCATCTGGGACTGATCTGTCTTTTTGTGTTGTATATAGGAAATGTTCTCTACAGTTCTCTGAACGTAAAGACTCTGTTCCAAGCACTGTGGTGTAGGAGATTTTGAAAACCTTGACTTATGCATAGGTAATAGTTAACATCCACATTTTTACAAATATGTTTTCTTTACCCTGCATTTTAAAATAGAAGTATACCTAGATTGACTCAACTGTCAACAAAGGAATAATTATGAATGCATTTCCCTCCTGCTATCCAAGGCTAAGTACACAATATATTACTTTGTTTTATTTTTCTGGTTTTGTAATGAATGCTACACAGCAGTAAAAATTACTTTGCTGAGAGCAGGAATTATATGTATTCTAATGGAGGTCTAGTGACTAGGAAACAGACACAAGGCTATATAGGCATTTTTGTTTCAAGGTCCCTGTGATTGATAGCCAGGCTGTAAATGGATGATGGTTTGGGCAGATCAAAACAGTTGATGGCATCAGGCATTTGCAAGAGGGTTTCTTGTATGGCTGGCTGGTAGCTGGTCTTATGAGTGGACCTGCTGGTTGTTGTCTAAGCTACATGTAACAGAATTATTTTTTATGTGCTGCAGTCATTTGCCTTAGGTAGGTCTGTTTTGGCTTACTGTAATTCAGAAGGTATCATTTTTATTTAGGAATGGGCTCCAGATTAGGAAGAAAGACTGGGTTCTGTTGATTTCCCTAGCAATTTTTGAAGTTGTCTTTTGTTACTTTTACCATTCTCAAGGACAGAGCTTAGAGCTGACAATTAGATGCGTATCTTAAAATATCTTTTCCATGTCACTCAGCTTAAAAGCCAGAAGTAAAAGAGCCACTAGTTAAGGTATGTGAGAGCATTCATTAGCACCATTCAGGATCAGGGAACTCTATTTTTTTAAGAAGCTATTTAAGGAACCAAAATAAAACTGCAAGTAAGCTTCTTGCTGACAAGTTGCAGGTGTATACCACATGCCCATATTGGAAAAAAGATGCAGTTATGAAGGTCTTGATGACAGAGAAGGGTCTAAAATGCCTTCATCTCCAGGTTTTAGCCTGTCCATCTGGTTTTTATTTGCATTTCCTCCAGCTAGCAGAGTTAGTATATTCCAAACTCAGTATAACCATGCACAAGGCTATAAAAAATCGCTTTTTCTTGCATTGTAAGATACTTAGGTCAGTAAGGTATCATTTAAGTCAGGAAAGTCTTACTTTTATGGTAACTATAAAATAAATTTTAAGTCAGTTTTATTTATTTATGTTTGGAAAACTGAGGGACAGGAGTGATGAGGTTGAGGAAAGAGCACTTCATCTCCACTTTGCTAGAATAAGTAGAATCTGCTTAGGCCTTAAGAGTACCAAAAAGATGTTTCTATTTGTCTCTGATTGGTACTCCTAGTTTAAAAGATCCGGCCTTCTTTGATTTCGTCCTCTTGAGGAAATGGTTGTTCTTAAGGCTAAAAGACTTCCACATACTTCAGATTACTCCAAACAGCTGCACCCTGGAAAAATTCTCAGTGGCACATATTCAGAGGGTAGAAGTAAAGAAGCAACAGCATTGGGAAATTTCCAGACAGCACTTTTGGTACTGTAAAGTAAATTTTGACAAAGAAAACAACTCATGAAGTCACATGAGAAATGGCATCATTTCCCCTTCCACTGCTGACATGAGAGAAATTTGTTTGGTTTTCTTAGAAGACCTCTTGTTTCTTATGCGATTCTCAACAGAATGGCCTGAAGATAGATAAACAAGAGTTTCACCATCTAGAGGAACAATTTTCAAAGTGAGTTCTCAAAGGCCTCCAAGTTTTTCTTTTCTGAGAGCAATATAAGTCTTGATTTCAAATATGATTACAGAAAAGTAATCATTCTACAGTGGAAATTAGTCAGTTGAGCTTTTTATTTGGGGTGAACAATTACTTGCAAAATCATTTTGAAAACCAATAGTTTGATTTATTTGAAATACTGGAGAAAATTAGTTGAGGAATTGTAAACATAATTTTCCAGAAAGTGCACAAAATTTATTGTCATCATTTTTATCTAAACAAATTCCTCAAATGTAATTTAGAGGAAATGGGAAAAAAACAGTAGTTAATTTAATAGGCAGTAAAATTAAATTCAAACAGCATAGTTGTAGCTGTGTGGGAGTCAGCAGAAAGCATCCTGGAATGCAGCAGTGTGTGTTGTGGTGTCTCCTTCAAGCATCCTCTCTTTTCCTTTTGTAGGAACAAAGTTCTCTTTATCTTTATGAGAGAATGCAGTGCTTTCTCATCCTTTTTCTAAGAAGTCAGTTTTCCTGTGAGTTAATGCTGGTTTTGATGAATATAGAAGAATTGTATACTGATGTACCTGCTTGCAGGGTACTATATGTGCAAGATATTTTGTATAATCTATTCTGTATAATCTATTCCATGCTGCATGCCGTAGGGTGTTGTTTAGCAGATGAGAAGTTTAAGGACCATATGTGAATGAAAGGCTCTCAAGGTAAAATTCTGACCAGTGGTTTGTTCACTTCCAAGGAGCCCCACTGGTGTGGGCCAGAGATGAGTGGTGCAAAGACATTTGAATGAGTGTAATGCAGAGACTCACTGTGACAACACTGGGCTTATTATCAACCAGAGTGTTTGACAACTGTCAAAGAAAAAATTTAAAATGAAATGTTACCCACTGGAGGGTGTGTTTCAGTATTTTTACTGGCTTTCATGGCTCTGTTGATTCTTCATTGTGGAGTTTTAAGCTCTTGCCTATGAATCAGATCCCTGAATCCCCAAAAATATGAGATCTCTTGTGCCCACATACCTTTGAGGTAAGGAAATACAAAACCACAAGTGAGCTGGTTGTCTCTTACTCTTTAAGCAATGACCAGATTGCTGTGTGGCTGCAGTGGAGCACTCCCAGCTGCATCTCCTAGCTGCGTGAATTGTTGCCTCATCTATCATTTTATTTTGGAGGTTTCGGTGGTAGTTTGTTTTCTTGGTTTTTGATTGTTTGCTTGTTTCGGTTGCCTTTTTTTTAAATGGGCTGCATTCATTCCTTGTGCAAAGGAGTGCTTCACTGCAAACCTCTCTGTTCCCCACCAGGCCTACCCTTGCACTAACGACAAGGAGTGTGAGGTTGGGAGGTACTGCCACAGCCCTCACCAAGCCACGTCCACGTGCATGCTGTGCCGCAGGAAGAAGAAGCGCTGCCACCGGGACGGGATGTGCTGCCCTGGGAACCGCTGCAACAACGGTACGGCTGCCAGCTCTGGGCTCTCCTGCACAAAATCAGCCTTTTGACGTCTTCTGTTTCTATCAGAGTGCCCAGCAACAGTGTTTTTCCTGGGTGGTAGCACTTCTTTTTCTAAGCCAGGAAAATGTAATTTTCTACTTCACTCTACCTAATTCTCTTTTGTAGTATTTCTATGTTTAGGGCTCAGGTACTACAAGTCTTATATTTTGTGGTGGGGAAACACAAAAATGCTGCTCCTTCTGCCTAAAATCAGAGCTCCACATTCAATGTGGTTTGATTCACTGGGAGTCTACACAGAAGTCGTATTTTAAGGAAGCAAAAGAGACTTCATGAGTTCTGAAACTACTCTCCCCGTGGAGGGTTATAACCATACTGTTTGCATTCCCATATTCTCCGCTGGAGACTGGAGAGAGATGTCTGTAAGGAGCTCTCTAGGGGCTCAGACCATAAAGCCAGAGTGACAGCGAGACTGTCTGACAGTGAGTGAAGCAGAGCTGTGGTGAAGCTAAGTGCCAGGAACCAGAGGTGAATGTGTGATTAGAGCTGAGCATCACTGAGGCCAAACCCCAGTGCTTTCATTGCCTGATGTGGTCAGTGCATGTCTCTCAACTGCTTTTCCTCTTATTCAAGTGGCTGTCTTTTCCTTGCAGGTATTTGCATACCAGTGACTGAAAGCATCCTTACTCCTCACATCCCTGCTCTAGAAGGGCCGCGCAACAAGAAGAATGGTCATTACGCAAGCAAGGATTTGGGATGGCACAACCTGGGGAGGCCCCGATCCAAGCTGTCACACATAAAAGGTAAGATCACATGTGGACTGGACTGCTCTGTTCCTTCATGTCATGAATCATGTTATTGCTGTTAAGACACAGCAGTGGAAACCAGAAATAGGCAGTAATTTCACAAGGAGTGAACGTCTATTGTGAGAGTTCACAGCATGACTCAGAAAGTGATGTAATGTCAACCGACAGTTCCTGTGATTGAAACAGCATCTGCTTTCTTCTCTGTATCAGATGTGGACTGACAATCATTTTATTAGCTGTGCAAGACTGCAGACATCCTCCTCTTGTAACAACCATGTAATTGAACACGTGTAATTCTGCTTACAATCCTGTAGCAGAATTTCTCCTTACTAAGTCTTATGGCAGGTCTCATGAATTACCCCCTTGAACCTTCCTAATTAATACCTTTTCTTGTGTTCATATCCTTCTAATAGCCACAGGTGGAATTACCACCTCTCCTTTCTCTGAGTTTCATTTGCATAAGTCTGCACTGAATCTGTACTTCCATATTTTTCCATGAGGTAAAATAATTTGGTTGCTCTTTTTAGGACATGAAGGCGATCCCTGCCTGAGGTCCTCAGACTGCATTGAGGGACACTGCTGTGCTCGCCATTTCTGGACCAAAATTTGCAAGCCTGTGTTGCATCAGGGGGAGGTGTGCACCAAACAGCGCAAGAAAGGGTCCCATGGACTGGAGATTTTCCAACGCTGTGACTGTGCCAAGGGTTTGTCTTGTAAAGTATGGAAAGATGCGACCTCCTCTTCAAAATCAAGACTTCATGTGTGCCAGAAGATCTGAATGAGGATTGGGAAGATAATGTTAAGTGACTGTGGCTTTATGTGTTTAATGCATTATGGCATGGTGGAAAAATGGGACTGCAAATGAAAGTGGAATGGCTAAAGTAACAGTTAGAGTAGGAGTAGCAGTCACACCAAATGCATTTCTTTTTGAGCTGGTGGTAAACACAAGTGTAGCTGGAGTTCACCTACCACCCAGTTCTCCTGTAAATAATTCTACAGTTCGTGGGAAATGCTAGTATGCAAACAAGTAGAGTGGAAATGAATGTCACTTACCTTGCTGTGTTGTCCCATAATGTTTCAGGGGTTCAGTGTTAGGGCTGCAGTGGGTCTCCAGCATGGTAAGGATTTCCTACAGAAATAGTATACATTGTACTCCTATAGGAAGCAGTGCATGCCAGGAAGACTCATCTGTCAACACTTTATTGGCCACATTGAAGGTGTGAGAAATGGAAATAAAGTTACTGTGAATGTCGGCACACCCTAGTTATTCAGGACCGACACTTCAGCAAAGGAGGCACTCCTGCAGGACAAGAGTGCTGTGTTTTGCAGGCCCTTGTGAAGAAGGTGAAAAACTGGCCATCTCAAACTTTCAAGAGAGCAGCAATTTATTTAAGAGGAGGCATTTAAACAGGGTTTTGTTTCCTCTACATGGGTAAATTGAAATGCTTTATGTAGTTCAATGTCATAGTAAGGCACTTAATCACTTGTATTTGCCTCAGTTTACTGCTAATATACGTTGGGTTGAACAGATGAAGCAAATATGTGTGCATGCTGAATCCAGAATTATATACAGGCAGTTCCTCATTAGTCCTAAATATCTTTACTTGCCTAAGCATTTTTGCATTATAGACATTTCCAAAAGAAATAGCAGAGTGTTGAAGTGCTTAACATGAAAAGCTTTGAAGTTGTTTCACTGTTGCTGTTGTAACAGAGGATATAAACATTTGTTGAAGTGTCTCAAGCAAACTGCTACAAACTCAAATTTTTACAATTTTTGACACTCTGCAGCAGTATAATGGATTTGTTCTCGAGACAGCAAAGAAAAAGGAGTTGTGTCTTGTAAGCACCTCCTCTCCTGCAGAAGAGGATGTAAAGAAGATGGCATGACCATGAATGACTTGTTAAACATCACGTGATGTCACAGCATACCAGCCTCCAGCATGTATTCAGCCTGAAACTGATGCCCTCTCACTCTGGAGTGTTCTGCCAGGAATGGCAGAAATACACAGACTGTGAAAACAGCTGCCAACCCTACATTGTTTGTGTACTGGTTAAAAAAAGGGCAGTCTCTGTCCCTTGACTTGTCTCCCAGATATTTTCAAACTTTAAAAATTTTACTTATTTGCAAATATTCCTTTTTATAAACTTTGGTAAAGAGACTGATATTACTTTAAAGAAGTCTGATTCTGTAATTGACCTACTGCTAAGTTGTAATTACCCATTTATAATTACCCATTTTCATGTTCTATAATACAAGAGACTTTTCTGTTCTGAACAACACGGGTAGGCCAGTATGTAGTTTGAGGACCACATCACCATTACCTGACACATTTTTCCACCAGTGGGATGCTTTAAAGCTTTAACTGAGCTACACCACTTGACTCAGCCTTCCTAATTAGAACACAGACCTCAGCTACATTCCCCTTTCCTTTCGCAGGAGTCTAAAAAAGAAGATTATTTCACTCACCTCTTTCCCTACTGGAGTTAGTTTTTATTGACCTAGAGGGACTGCTCAGAGACAGGGGCTTCTGTTCTATAATAGTCCCAGTCAGCATCCTAGCATCACAACTCTTCTTGCTCCAGCATTTTCCAATGTCACTGACACAGAAATAAGGCTCAGAAATTTCAAGATACTATAAAAAAGTCCAGGAACCAATTTTTCAAGTTTTATTTCCGCTGACACAACACATACTTAGCAGAGGAACTAAAGTGCTCTCATTGTCACTACATATAAAAGAAAATGATACCCTGCATGAGCAGGGGTGTTGCAGAAATGGAGTCTCAGCAATTTTTTAGCTCTGCTTATCATTGGCCTACCCACCGTCTTGGTCTTGCAAAACACAGTTATTTGGGATAATTTATTTACAGGAAATGTTTAATGAGATGTATTTTCTTATAAAGATATTTCTTACACAAAGCTTTGTAGCAAAATATATTTGCAGCCTGTTGACTTTAATGTAGAAAAATGTATAATAAGATTAAATATATTAAATTTCCTTTCACATTCCTCCCCAAATATTTTTACCCATATTCTTTTCCTTACCTGCTGCTTAAGAAGAATAGTTCTTTCCAGAAAGACATGCAAATCAATTGGAAAAAAAAATCTTATGTCTTAGCTATGCAAGTAAAAACATCTGATTGTACTTGTGTCTCTGTGTAGTCTGAGTTTTGGTGAAAAACCACAAAGGTCATCTTAAAATCCCCATACATAATTTCTACAAAACTGGTGTAAGTGACAGCTACCTGTATGCTTCTCTTGGGTCAGTTTACACCTAAACACTCAAGAATACATTTTGAGAATAATGCACCTGGTTGTGTAATGTAAAATCAACCAGGTTAAATAGGAGAGGTATCCAGACACATTTCCCTGGATAGTGATACATACCAGAGGGACTCATGATGGATAAAGGTGGTATTCAAATTACAGAGCATTTTGTTAGAGGCTACAGCATGCAAATGCACTTCTGCAAAATCTATAACTAGCAATTCTGAAATGGCAAGTTACAGCATTCAGCTCTAATAACATGAAAAAATCCATGTGGCACAACTGAGAATACTGTTCATAAAACCAGCCGAGTTTTGATCCCAGGAAAACTCCTGCAGAGCACAATAAATATTGCAAAATAATGGCTGTGGTTATTGAGCAATGGTCTTGATATCCCTGTTATTTGTTTCTGGTAACCTTTTGCTCCAACAGATGTACATTTGGGGGATGGAATGGTCTCCAAGTCACACAAGTTATTGTGTAAAATGAAAAGGTTTAGCTACTGTCATTTGCAATATTTGGTTAGTAGGCTTTTGAAAACTTCTACACTTTTAACATCTACATAATAAAGTTGTGAGCATTTTCAGAGCCCAGTGACTTCAACAGAGACTGACAAAGCCTTCAGAGATTTAATCTGGGAACAAAAACAATAGGCAGTTCCTTGCACACCACAAATACTGAGCCACATAGCTGAACCAAGAAGCATGCAAGCAGTTTCGTAAGACTGAACTTTGGTTGTTTAGAAGCCAGACAGTCAATGTTTTGTGGAAATATACATCAGTTTGAGAATAAAAGAACAGCTAAATTGGGGGATAATTGCTCTCACTCATTGTGTCACTCATCACAGAAATTAAGAATGACTTTGGTTCAGTAACATTTCAGAAATCTGCTGTCATGATACAAGTACACAAGATGTTATTGCTGAACAATTCAAATAATTTTCCTGTTAGCCTAGAATAGCCTCAGCAATGCAACATCTCTTTGGAAATACTTATTAACTTTCCTAAAAATAATGGATTTCTACTCTATAACAGCGTATATTTGATTTACAGTATAAATGTGGGTGTGTATCTATTACTGTACTATTTGCTTTGTCTCATGTTTTTTGCAACCTATAGTATTTATGATTTTAAACATTTTTTAATGAAAACAATTAAAATAGATTTATCTGCTTCTATAACAACACTTTCAACAGCATACATCCAGCATCTGACACCTAAGCCAGAATTCACTGAAATTTAAGCCATCTTCTGCATATTCTGACTTCCCAGCTCATTGTCTCAGCAACAACAAAAAAGCCCTCACCAAATACCATAAAATATTTTGGGCAAAGGCTGAGAAGAAACATTCCTAAACTATTCGTTGTCACCAGCCCTCTCTGCTTTCACTTTAGAGCTCTGCATCATAACCCCCACTAGCAAAAGTAAATGCTATCAAAGAAAATTTGTATTTTTCATCCCTTCCAGTTTGATTTCCTTCTAGGAAAGCCATTTAAAAAAGAAATCCTGAAGGTCAAAACCAGCAGAAACTCAAATAGCAGAGGCTCTAAGCTCAGGCTTTTAGGAGTTTTGAGATCTATCCTCTAATTTTCAATTATTAATTAATTATTAAGTGCTAAGAGAATTATGTAATATCACAATCACGTTTACAAAAAATAAAAAAACCTTGTTATTTGGATTGTCATCCACATGTTCTGAAAATAATTGCCCACTGTGGGGGAGAAAAAACAAACTCTTCCTCCTCATCCAGGCAACCTTACCTGTAGCCCCTGACAGAGGGAAAGCAGTTGTTTTGGATTACTTTTGCTCTGGGCATGGTCCACACAAAAGCATCATTAATTTTGTTTTTTACTCACATCAATAATAAAGTCGTGGTTTCTTACCTTACTCACCAGTCTGAGGTATGATATCTCTCTTTTGTTGCATTACACAGGAGTGAAGAAACAGAGATAGCATCAGGGTCTGTGCACCCTCATTTAAACCCTAGTGTTTCACTGAGATAAACAGAGGCTTTCAGCTCAAATGCCTTATCAGCTAATGCAGTTTTTCACATGCTCACCACTAGCAGAGAGCGCTCACAGTACAACACAGACCCTGTATCCATCCCAGGTTCAACTTTACATGGCTTCTATTACTTACTGAAAAGTCCCAGATGTCTGCTGCAGCCCCGTCTCACTGCTGTGCCAGCTTTACACAGCCCTACTTGTGGCAGCAATGCAGGAAATGAGGGGTAAGTGCCAAAAAAGCCAGAGGTAGCAGCAGTGGGAGCCAGCCCACAGCTTGAAACAGTGGGTACAGGGAACAAGCTACCTCAAAATGTAGTTAGATGCTATTGCAAACACTGTGAACATTAATGGTATCCCATGCAATAATCAAGACCAGGGCAAGGGCAAATGCACTCTCTGAGCCACAACTCCACAGTACTGAAGCAAAGAGGGGAGGAATGTCTTAGTGACTCAGGTCCCTCCAAAGCTGAAGTGTTGAGCCTATTTCCCCTGGAAGTAGTATGCTTCTCACCTTGGCCCTCTGTGTATCCAAATCCTGGTAATGCCAGAGGCTTTGGGCTCAGGCATGTTGTTTAGATAACATTGTATAGCTCAGAGCCTGCCCGTGCCTGGGGATCCCACTGAAATCTGTGCAGAAGGAAGGAAAAGGCAAAAGCAGGAGACGATTGCTCTGTACAGAGCTCCAGCTGGTCCCAGAGCTGTTATTTTGACCACCACTGATGGGACTGACCCTGATAGCTATATAGCATTGGATAGAGCGCGTTGCAAATTTGTTTATTCTGGCAGCTCCCTGATTTTTTTTTTTTTTGGAATTGCTTATTGTTATAGCATGAGTGTCAATTACTTATTTACAAATGTCTGGTACCAATAAACTCTGCTTTTTACAGTACCGGCTTGCAGCTTGATTTAGAAGTGGTGTGCTGCCTGCCAACTTCCTGAAGCAGAGGAAATAATCTTTTAGAGTAAACTAAGATTTTAATAAGCAGAGGGGTGGGTTTTGTTTAATTATTTTTTTCTTTACTATTTAGGAAAAAAATATTTAGAAAAAGAGAAGAAAACTCCATTAACACACAAAAATTTCTTGACACAAATTGTAATTTTAGGGTCCTTGGCAAAGTGTGTACTGTAATTCTCTAGTGCTGTTATCAAGTTGGCCGAAGAGTAGTTAACAAATCAGAAATGTATACCAGTGTGGTTGCTATGTTATGGTTGTTCCAATTTTCCATTCCTCATAAACTGTTTATTTCTGAGAGTGTCTTATTCAGCAATATTCACTCAAACTTGCAAACTTTTTGTAAATCAAGTATTAAACATTCAATAACTCAATACAGTTTTAATTGTAGGGCTCACAAGTATTGTTTCTTTCCTTAGTGACAGTAATTTTTAATGGAGCATATAGATATAGTATATAGATACATTGAAAGTACTGAATGGCACAAGGAGTTCTGGAAGAAATTTGCCAGGAATTTTGGAATGCAGCACAATAATGAACCCAATGACCACCCAAAGCTTTAGAAAAATCCACCTCAAAGTTATTTGGGCACTGCCTTTTTCTTGATATCTGAGCAGTTTCAGATATTGCAACAATGCTTAAAAGATAATCCTAATGCATGTGCTCTCAAAGGAGAGTTAACTCTTCTATTTCAAAAGGCATTTAACTCTCCTGTGAAGTTCAAAAGAGGGTGGTAACTGTCCTTCCCAATGCAGCCCACTGCTAGCTGGTATTATTGTAAGTTTGGAGACCTACTGGATTAGGTTATAAAAACTTTTTAATTCCTTGAAAGCTTTATCCTGGAGCTCCCTTCCAACCTGTGTGGAGATCAATGGTTGTGAGGGAACATTCTGCAAGTCTGCATTAGAAATTCATCAGGATGGCTGTAAATAACTCTTTTCTGCTACCTTCCTTCTGCTACCACAGCTTCCAGTGAGAATTCAAAATGTATCAAAACCTATGAATTCATCAGATTAATTTTCATTCTCTGCATCTCTGGATTTTTAGTTTTGGCAGAGTCAGATGTGAAAATACCAAAATACAATTCTCATACTTTCTCCAGGCTGACAACAATTAGAATCTCACAATAAGTGTCCTTGCAGTACTTGTTTCCATGAGTTTCGCAGCTCAAAACATAGATCCAAAATGTTCAGAAGCTTTGAAGCAGAATACAGAATTCTTTATGTTTATTCAAGTACCAACTCTGAAACATGTTGAGATTCCCATGTTAAAAGCTCTTGTAGAAACATAGCCTTATATGATTGCAACTGAATACAATATTGTACAATGCACAAAGTACACACTCAAAGAGCAGAAAAAATCAAATCAAGAAATTTGATGCTGAAAACTAGAAGTTACCCATAAGAGAGAGTAAACATTTAGCACTCAGCTTGTATTGTACAGGGACTATATTAATGATTCAAAAAAAGATAGAGAAGTGTGTTAGTACAACTCACCTGAGTGACACCAAGACTGTAATATTGTCGTCACAGTAGGCATTGTGCTGCTGTGTACCTGTCAGCATTTACAGCAACAGGGTTTCACCCATGTGAAAATTACTTACTGAAAGTATTTGGTTGTAAACAGGCAATTCACATCATGGCACCATAAACCTGTCCATACGATTTGTACATGGACAGTCATTACCATCATTAGTGACATCTCTCTAATTAGGCAAACAGGAAGACAGGAAAGGTTGCTTTGCATGCATTCATTTTAACAAAAGAAGGAATTACTTAAGTTGCATCTTACCTGTTATAAGGGTCAACTTCCCTGGTGTTGCCTTTCCCTTCTGAACAAAGACGTTCATTTGTACATGACCAAACGTATTTAATGAGCTCCTCAGCTGTGTTATCAGAGTAATTTCACGTCCTAAAAACAAAACAGGAAATTGGTTTTCATCCATGAGCTGAAATCTAGTTTTATTTCTGATTATTAATTCACTTACCTGCATTTAAAAAAATAAATAAGCTGTTATAATTTCCAGATAGTTTTAGATTTATTCTACCTCTAACCCAGCTTCAGAATTTAAATCAAAGTAATTGTATGGAATGTAGAACAAAGAAGAGCTGAATGATCATTTCTAATTTCTACTGAGCACTAAAAAAATCAAGGAGACAAACTGTCAGGGAAATGTGAGATGAAGCCTGCAACACCTTGAAATAAATGCTAGAATTCCTGTTTATTTCAGTATTTTTTAAGTGTTTCCTTGAGGACATCTCTTATATACAAACACTTCGAGTATATAGAGACTGATTTAGCAATGATCCAATAGGCAGAAAGTCTTGCAGAGGTCAATTTCAGGGGCTGAGGTGCAGCACCTCAGTAAAATTATCAAGTGTCTTTGTGTCACAGGTCATGACAAATATTTTATTATGAAAAATAAAAGCAAACCCAGAAAAAAATCAATGCAGACCTGAAGATACTTCAGTGATCAGAAGTAACAACATTACAGAAACAGAAAACAGTTGCAGGAAAGCAGTTGCATGGAGGGGAATAAGGAGGCTTGGTTCAAGAGTTGAGGATTTATTGACATTTTAGAAAGAAAATTACTGTGAAGAAGAGGACAGAGTGCTAAAAAGTAATGAGAGGTTGAAAGAAGGTAACCTGATGCAATAATTAAAAAATCTTCATGTTAGAAAGAAGCAGTAGGTCATCATAATACTCATGTGCATAATGAGCTACTGTATTTTACCTACTTGGCCCATTTAAACAGTCACAAACACTGTCCTAAAGCACTACTCACACATGATATCAAATAATATTTCCCTCAAAGTCATTTCACTTTGAAATCACTAGGATAGAAGCTGGCTTGTTTCATATTTAAATACATCTGGCTTATCCTCACTTGGTGTTAGTTAGATTATTTTCTTGCCCAGATGAAGAAGACACATCTAGCCACTCACATTTCAATGCATCTGAGAAAATCGGTGAGACTGTTTGAGACACTCACAGTAACTGCTAAAGTGATTAACAGCTGGTATCAGCTTCATTGACACTTAAATTAGTAACTGTGGAGACACCCAAATACTGTACTTTAAAGCTGTTCAGAACTAGAACTGGTGGCAAAATCAACAGAAAATATTTTTTTTATTGCTTCCATTTGAGGATGGAAAACTTTCTTTTTTTTTTTTAATCGGGGATTTTTATTTTTTGAACAGCTCTAGATTAAAATTCCTTTTGAGTACTTTATCCAGCTCTGGGGCCTCAACATAGGAAGCACATGAACCTGTTGGAGTGAGTCCAGAGGAGGCCATGAAGATGCTCAGAGGGCTGGAGCATCTCTCCTGTGCATTCAGGTTGAGAGAGCTGGAATTGTGTAACCTGAGAAGAGAAGGCTCTGGGGAGATCTTCCAGAACCTGAAGGGAGCTTACAAAAGAGCTGGAGAGGCATTTTTACAAGGGCATGGAGGGATAGGACAGGGGAGAATGTCTTTAAACTGAAAGTCTTTATGATGAGGGTGGTGAGGCACTGGCACAGGTTGCCCAAGGAAGCTGAGGATGACCCATCCCTGGAGGTGTTCAAGATCAGGTTGGATGGGGCTTTGAGCAACCAGGACTCCTGGAAGTGCCAGGGGAGCTGGAACAAGATGATCTTTAAAGTCCCTTCCAAGTCAAACAATCCATTGATTTTATCCTTAACCAAGTGGTCAATATTGGTATTGCATCTTTTTTGCAAAACAACCAACAAAAAAGCACTACAACGCTGACATTTAGAAATTTTCATTAGGTGATAGCAAGAAATGTAGACTCCATGCCTGCTTGTCTAAGTCACAGGAATGGTTTCCAGTTCTTAACAGGGAAAAATTGGCAAAGAGAAATGCATTGTAACTTCCCTTCTGTTTGATATAAAGATCAGAAAACCCAATTTCTCTAGAAAAAGAAGTTTTGATTATCCCTGGGAACTTTACTGAAAAAGTTCACTAGAAAACTTTTGTATTATGTATTAACAATAACAACTACAACAACAACAACAACAACAACAGTATTTTTCTAGTTTAGCAGTAAAGTTTATTGCATTGTAAAATTTTTTATTTTTAAGGCTTAAAAAACGTATAGGACTTGATAAGGGATTTAGTCAAAGGGAAGACCTGGCAGAGGATTCCTTTAAGCAAATTTTAACTGTTGGAAAGTTAAGTGTCATGACGAGATTATACAGACAAGACACACTGAAAAAATAATTCACCTGCTCCATTGTCAGAGCCTGCTCCTGTAGATGACTGTCTGCGGCTTGCCTGTTTCTCCACTGAGTAGAGGGAGAGCTTCGACTCCGAGTTCATACCACACCTGTAGCTTTCAGATGAGTAAGGAACAGAGAATATAAATTGTACCCTTTTTGCACAGGAGGGAAAGGGTTAAGCAGTGTATGCACAGCAGGAACAGTGGGTCAAATACTGCCTAAGATCAACATTTGAAGATCTCTCACTATCTAAATTTTAACCTTCTCATATCTCATGCTAGCATGGTGCAGTTTTTGCACCCACCTAATGAACATTTTATAAACTGCTTCTCATTGCATCTGGTTCCCGATCTGTTTTTCAAACCTCTAACTGAGTATAGTGCTGCCTTTTCCCTCGAGGGACATCCATCATGCCCTCCTGAGCATCCCTCCCTCCTTCTGGTTCTGCCTGATGATGCCCCCTTCACTAATCATTAGTTTTTCAGCCAGAGTTTTAACTCTTATCAACCCTTTGTTTCTGGAAGAGACTCCCTGTAGACAACCAGGACACCCACAAGCATCTTTGGCAGCAGCTGAAGCACCAGCATGGCCCTGTTTTGTTTTGCTTATTCCCCCATCAGTCCGCAGCCACCTCACTGAAGTCTAAACCCTTTGGTGCTGGGACTGAATTTTTCTTCTGTATTTGTACAGCACTTAGCACAAGAGCATCCAAATTCACAGCTGAAGGTCTATTGTAATTCCTATTTTTGCTGCCATATATGATTGGAAACACAAATTTCAGATGGGATTATTCTGTTAACAATTCCTAGAGGCAAATGAATACACACCATTGTCCTGCCTCACACTGCAACAGTTTTCAAGTTGTGGTCCATGAAACCTCCATGTTCAGAGACCTTACACTAGGAAGTATCCTTGTTAGTAAGTTAGAAAAGAATTAGGAGTTTCCAAATCAAAAAATACTAGAAAAGTACTGTTAAAAAAAAAGAAAGGAAAACCTCATACTCTGCTTGAAGGTGATCCTGTTACAGGCTCTGGGAAGCTGTTCCACCTTTTCAGTGAGGATGTGAATCAAGTTGTGGGTGTCCCTGCAAGACATGCTGCAAACACAAGCAAGCTGACAGCAGCTGATCAGTGTCTTCTTCCATGGAGGTAGAACTGCTGGTTCTGCATCTGAACATTTCCATCTACAGCAAAAATACTTCAAAGTATCTTGCCATCACACTTGATATCAGGCTAACTGCAGAAACTCTTACTATCTGCTGTTCCCATTCCATGAAAAACATGACTTCACTATACTGGGATTACAAACTGCTCCTAAAGCAATGTGGTAATTTAAATTCCATTTCCCATACGGACAAGGCAAACAAGCTGTAGACGGACCTTCCAGCTATTCTTTCTTTTTAATAACTGATGCATGATGGTCATATGCTAAACTCATTTGTCAATCTTATTTTTTTATCTATTGCCTGGAAAATACAGCAACTTAACCCTGGATGGATGGAAGGGAGACTTCAGGGCTGTGAATTAGAAACAACCTGCTTGGAGAAGTGAGGACAGGTGCTGGCTTTGGCCAGCTAAGCAGATGGAGGAGTTGACTGTGAGAAGGAAAAGTCCAGACAGATTCACTAATTAGGAGGGTGATAAGAACAGGGCACTTTGTGCAGCCAATTTCAAACCCCGTAACCTTTCATCTGTAGCATCCTGGTCTGAGTCCAGCCATGACCAAGGGGCTCCACCTTGTCCTGGAGATGTGCTGGTGAAAGGCTCTGCACACCCGGTGGTCGGTGGTCTTGGACCTGCTCCCAGAGAAACAGAGTTCTGAGTTTTGCTCCAACTGGCAGTCTTAGCTTTGCTCTAACGAGACCCAAGGTGGAAAAAAGCTGGAGAGGTGCATCCCCTCTTTCCTCCTGACAAGTGCCTCTCCAAGGAGCTGCTCACATGCTGGTATGGCCATGAGAGCTGAGCCATCAGCTCCAGCCACCCCAGGCTGAGAGAGGCCACCCAACCCAGCCAACACATAGCACATGAGGAGGGAGCTCCTCGGGAAAGGAAGAGGCCATGTGCACCTGTGGTTTTATTAGGAAAAAAAAAAAAAGCTTTAAGGACCACATTTCTATATAATTTAAAAATAAATTCAACCTCTTTTAAATATTTTCAAACACTGACATCATGTTTCTAACAAAAAAAGACTATAGCTCTACTTGTATTAGTTTCGTCCCTCAGAGACTTTTTTGTTGTATTTCATACACATCTGAGCTAGGAAAACCAAGGACAAATTTAAAAAATCTGTATTTAGAGACTCAAATTGGGAAACAGTATTTTGGAAATGGTTTTGTTTGGTGAAAGAAAAGACAGCCACTTTAACACAATGTGTAAAAATGGTTTTGGAATATGCTAGACAATAAACAGGGTGAAGAAAGATATTTACACCACTTAGCTGTTTCTAAAGTAAGGCATGTTCTTAGACAGAGTTTAAAAATACAGATCCAACAATAAAATATTTGTATTTTGAGCTTAATAAAAAAGGCTTAAGCTTTTAAATTATTTTAATCTTATATAAATCTTTTATATCTAGATTTCTACTGTGTTTTTTTCCCATATATGCAGTAAGTTGAACTAATCGTCTCGTCTTTGAATGAGATCACAATTAAAATCGTTATAATGATTTAATTGAATCTACAATTCTAGGAAAAAAGACAAACTTTCCAGTATTTGTTTCTACAAGATAAGTGTTTGGCAGAGACAAAACATTTAATTTAGGGGTATGTATTCTTAAGTCCTAAGCTACCAGTCCTGAAACGGGGGACATTTTTGATTTTTTGCTTGTCTAAGATATCTGATGATGTTGAATTAAATGAGACTTTCAGAAACATTAACCACTTAGTAATTCTTCTGACTTTTAAGTTGACTTTTTCAATAATTTTCATTAAAACTTTTTTCTTACAACTGCTGTAATGGTTACGTTGTTGTTGGAACACTTATATATACCTGTCATATCATTAGCAGACATACCTTCAGAATTGCAACTTGAATTTAAATCCTACTGATAAACTTCTAATAACCTGGGTATAAAAAGAGTCCATTTGATTTTGCAACACTTATAAAGTCTTGCCTACCATGCCATACTTCTTACTCAAGTGCAAGATACACTCTGCATGCCTAAAAGCCTGACTCAGGTTGGGAGAGCAGCTTCTCAGGAGCTCAGTCTGGAGGAAAGGAGGGGTGGGAGTCCTTGGGCCACAGCCTGTTCCCCACCCTGCAGCATGCAGTGCCAGGGGCTTGGACAGCCTCTGCCAGAGGCAACGTGCTCCCCACAGACAGCATCTCCTCTGACTCAAGCCAGAGAAGCTTTGCAAAATAACCTGTGTGGAGACAACAACCAGGCACTGACACCAGGAGAGAAGCTGTAGAAAAAGTTAAGGCAGGAACTGAAAATATTCTCTCTGTTCTGACTGGACTTAAGCCGTCCTTGATAATTGATGCTTGATCCAAGCTTGTTCCAATCTCATCTCAGTCCCTTCACCTCTGCAGTGCTCCACAGCCACCCTTCTTGTCGTCTTCTCTTTCCCTATTGTTTACTACAAATTTCCCCTTTTCCTTTTCTTTCTAATCCCTAAACAATATTCTTCTGCCAAAAAGAGAGAATTAACAAGCCATTTATCATCACAACATTAATACCCTTGCATTACCATTCTCCCTTCCCCTTTTGTCTATTCCTATACTACTCTTCAAGGCAGGAGGATTGCCTTTTACCCTACCCCTTGTGTAGTGTCCAGCAAACTGTGCCAGGCTTTGGCTGGTCCCTCATAAATAACACAGTCAGTAAAACCTGTGCAAGAAGAAAAGCAGGGAAGCTTCCTCACAAGGATTTTTGATGGTGATGAGACATTTTCTCAAGCTATACTCTGGCAGAAAGTACCATGGTCTCACTAAGTAGAAAATTATATTTTTAGTCATTTGACTTAAATGGGAGAGCTGTCTATACTCACAGTACAGGCTATAATTCTTCGCTCATGGCCAAATAAAATGCTTCTGTTTCTGATGTTTACCATCTTTGCTCTTTGAATTTCTGTTCACTACTCAGATAGTACAGCTACAATACTTTGCTTACAAGAAGCCTAAAACTTAAAACACAACACAGACTTTCATTTGTCCCAAACTCCTGCATGTCATTTTTCTACGACGTTTTTAAACAGAATAATTCCACCAAGACCCAGATAATCTATGTAACATAATGAGAAATCAGACAGTATTAGAAGACTGCAACATTCTGCACTGAATCTTGTTTCAACAGAGCTATAAGACAAACTGCCAGCAATATTTGCCAGGTGTTCTAATGTTCTTACCCATCAGCTTTCTCGACAGGCACTTACGGCTCTTCAGAGCTCCCATTTCCCCTGACCATCGCTCCTGTGCACGGTCTTGTGCAGCGGGGACTGAGATGTGGGCACAGCTCAGTGCAGATCCATTGCTCAGCCACTGTGACACCCCTGTGGGCACAGCTCAGTGCAGATCCATTGCTCAGCCACTGTGCCTTCCCTGAGCCATGACTGAAACGTGCAGCAGGGACCATTTGACTCCTCAGCCTTCTGCCTTCTTGACTTGCCCTTCCCTGAACCGTCTCTCTTACCCTCCTATGGACACTGTCCCTTTGTTATTACCTGCAATAGCCACAAGCCCTGTGGGTTTTATTCTCTTGGCCAGGCCTCAAGTTCCAGAGCTTCCCTTGCTTCTCACCCTCCACACACTAATCAGAGGTTCCCTAGTGGGGTCTGGGATGTAGATGCCTGTTTAACTTCTGTCCTCAGCATTTCAAAACCATTAGTCAGGGCCTGGACTGTGGCCATCAGAATATGAGTACTGTAAGGTAAACAGTAACTCCCATATTTTCCTCACCCCCTGCATCTGGAAGACAAATAATGAGTCCCACAGTGTATTGTTTATTCTCATCTCATATTAATTTTACTTATAATGGTCAGCTAATAGCCATTTCCTGGACGTTAGGTGGAGCACAACAAAGTACCACAAAGCATGGAAATGGGTACCCTGAGATGGGAGGATGGCCAGCTTGTGCCTTCACACACTTCACCATATTCTGAACTCTATGTCCAATTAGCAATCCTGGTCATTGTCACTCTAACGAGTTACCTGTGACTGTGTCACCTGCAAAACAGATGCTTGATCCAGACCAACCTGTGGTCAGAGCAAGCTCCTCTGAGTTAAATAAACCCCATGAGATCCCAGGTAATCATGCCTCTAGCTGCATTGCTATAAATAACATCCATGCTGTGAGGTAGCCCAACTGTTAAACTCATCTGCAAGCACCGTGCCTTCAGCTCATCACTGTTACTTCATTCAGCTCCCCTCTTCTTCATTTTAGGCAATGTCAGGTTGCTTCTCCCCTGGGTGAGATAATACTGTGCTTTCTAAGTCCCAGCTTGTGGGAAGGGCAGATGACAATGGGAGCTTGTAGAAGACAGGGACAGCCAGAGAAAACTTGAAGACAAACTGCAGTTCTCCTGTCAGTTTCAGGCTTGAGTCTGTTGGGGTCTATTGGTTTGCTTAAATTTTGTTTCGGCAACAGCCCTTCCCTAAAATGTCCTTCATATTCCCTGATAATTTACCATATCACTTCTATATGTGCAAGTCACAATGTTTTTCTTCATTTTAACTTGTCCCTTTGTTTACCAGTATTAAGTGTTATTGAAGATCAGCTTTTAAAGGGTGCTTAAATTTATATCATATAAATTGCATAAAATATACTATAGTTTAACAAACTATGTTAAAATATAGACTAGCCAAATTACATAAATCTTAATAAATATCCAAAACAAATTTTTTGTACTCACATCTGTTTATCTAACAGACCCACCCACTGTCTTTACCATAATAATAAAGCCTGTTCTTCAACAAGTGCCAGTGAGACTTACTGAATGCAAATTGATTTGTTTTCATCAATGCAATACCTAATCAAATTCTTGTTCGCATTAATGGTGGTCTTCATTACAAAAAAAAAACAAATCAGTGAACATGTGAAAATAGAAACAGATGTTTTCCTAACTATCATAATCAAGAAGACCAATTTACAGAGTAGAAATAGTTATTTGCATGGTCAACAATGATGTAACAGATTATGTATCTTCTGCTCCATGTTATAACAAATACCTCATTTTTTGCCTTAGGATAAAGGATAAGACTTACCCAAATGGGCTGGTGAAAGACTGGAGAAGGAATTGTACAAAAGCATACTTTTTTTTTTGATTTTATACTTACGTTGTTTTCAATATTGCAATCTTTGTCATTTACTGGTAAAGAAAAAAAATGTTATAAAGGATGAAATGGTATTTTTGGCACAATCTACTACTATTAAAAATGTTATAAATCATGAAAGCACTCGATCTTGATTTGTGTCCATACAACATGCAAAAAATTGGCTTTGAATGCAATGGAAATCAATTCTTTCTTGGAATAATATTTCTGTATAGATTATGTGTTCATTTGAATAATGATTTGATACTTGAGGGTATCAAATTTTTACAGAAAATCAAAGAAACAAGATTTGAAAGGAGAAGAGAACTGTGACTATACCTAATATTTCAACAAGAGGCAAGATAAAGACTTATGCCTCAAGACTCTACAGTCTAAACTATTGTCACATCTCACTCACTAGATAAAACATGGACTCTCTCCCTGCTCCCAAAGAAGTAGGAACATAAGACCACAGACGAAAACAGTTTTCCTGGGAGAGGTTTGCACAGACAAAATTTGTTCCAAAGAGAGGCTTGAATGACACAGAGAGATCCTTGGTGCTTGACAAATGGAAAGTGGGACCGCGTAGCAAAGATGTTAAGCTATGACAGAGAGAAAATAATAAAATCAGAAAGAAGTTACTGGCAGTCAGCAGGGAAGAGCGAGTAAGTGCTCTCTGGGGATGTGCACCCCAAGCCCCTAGAAGTTAACAGGAGATTAAATTCATCTTTGTGTAACTGAGGTATAGACTGAAGCCAAATAATTTTGCCCTTAGCTTCAGCGCTGTCAGGATTTCCACTTACTTCAATGCATCATAAGCCTAAGAATACATTTAGTCTTGGTGCTAAACTGCTCAGTCCACACGAGGAAATGTCATCCAGCATCAAACCTGATACTGAGCTACACTGATTTATGACATGTGTAGATCCACATGTTTCAGAAACAAACCTTCAGCTCAGAAATAGTAGAGGAATGCCTAATTCCTGTAAAGCACCTAAATCAAGCACTTACATGAGGAAGCTGGGCTCCTGACAGCACTGGGGGGAGGCAAAGTCCTTAATTCAGGTGGTCTGAATCATCACCTGGCACGTCCCTTCTACTGTGCAGGAAGCACCAGCACTGAGGCTCGGCAGCCCCTCTGCCACATCCCTGGAATGCCCTTTGTCCAGATACGGAGGTAGCAGAGCATTGCATAGATTCTTGGCTTTTACTGAGTGCTTTGCTTTTCCTCTGAAGAATACTTTCTCACTCTGACACAATAAAGTTTAAACATATTAATGAAGCCATATTAATGAAGCCATTACACTATTATTAAGTTAATAGAACAGCAGTCAGCTCTCAATTATACAGTTCGAGTGTTACATAGCTTGTGCACAGAGCACAGAACAGCTCTGGCACAAGCATTTCACTGCATTTGCTTCCCTGAGGAGCAGATTCACTCTCTCTCTCTGCTCCCTAAAAACGGATGTAGTAATGAAATAAGCTATCCCAGGCCAGAAAATGCAGATGTGCTGCTCTGCATGCTATTGACACCCAACGCCGCGTCCAGCAAGAACGAAGCCAGAAATGTCCACCACACCCAAACCATCTCTGAAGAATCAGACATGGATGCCCTTCCTCCACCAGATAAAAACCCTAAGAATTGCAGGTTTTATTCACTGCTTTCTCCATTTCTTTTCTTCCTCGTCTGTCAGCCCATTTACCTGAATGAAGGCCCTACCGAACATTGTTTCTAACGAAAAACTTTTTTTCAGAGATACTTTAAATTTTTTCCAAGAATCACACTTGGGCTACTGCATGGTCCATCTTCCATTTCACACACTGCTCATCTTAGAGTAAAGCAAAATAACGATTGTGGGGAAAGGAATGCTAGAACAATAATAGGGGGAAAAGTGATTTTCAAAAAGTAAAATAAACAATTTCTCAAAGCACAAGTCCTGCTGCTCCTCTTCGCTCCCTCTCCCTCTCTACCTGCTTCTATCTCATGCACAAACACTGCATTTTGGATAAGTTACAAAGTTTTGCACAGCATGAAGAGCAGTTATTCTTACTGACAGTACTATATGGAGCCAGTAACTAGGAGTAACTGGGGCCAGCTCCTTTGGGAAAAAGGTCAACAGAATTCCAAGGTATTTTTTCTGTCAGCACTAAGCAATCTGTAGGGAGTCAAAATTTATCATTATACTGGATTCATGCTTGAACCTATCAACTTTTTCTTCCAGGAACTTTGGTCCATGTATAAATACAGACTAAATATATTCTTACATGCTGAAAAGCTTGGCTTTTGTTTTTGCCACAGGCATTCAAATATAGTTATAAAACAATGAACATAAGGAAGTATATATGGACAAATCAGAAAGACTGCTTAAGACATAAATCTATGGTCTAAGGAAAAAAAATGTTCTTTAACCATGTGTAACAGATTATGAACCTGATTTTACTGAGAAATTGTATTTATGCATTTGACAATTGCATACAGTATAATAAAATTAATCTAAGTTTCTTTATAAAATAAATACATTTTTTCAATCATATGATTCTATGAAAACAGATTTTATGGAGACACATGGAACAAAAAATAAAACAAAACCCAAAACTCTAGGTGTAACTGCGTATGGTTAAAAACCTACAAATTACATACAAGGCTTCATTGTTAATAAAATAATGTGACAATAACGTTAGCCTGTGCTTCCCTTCCCACAGAAGAGCAGCAGAAAAGGCAAATCTGAGCTTTTGCTGAAACACCCAGAAAACCACTTGAACAATCCAGTGCTGGGCTAGAATTAATTTTCTTCAGAGTGGCTGGTATGGGCTGTGTTTTGGATTTGTGCTGAGCACAGAGCTGATAATATAAAGATGTTTTAGTCATTGCTGAGCAGGGCTTGCACAGAGCCAAGGCCTTTTTGTACTGCCACGCTGGCGAGGAGGCTGGGGGTTGATGGGAGGCTGGGAGGAGACACAGCCAGGATACGTGGCCTAAACTGACCAAAGGGACATTCCAGACCACGCGACATCACGCTCAGTGTGTAACATGGGAGGAAGAAATAGAAAGGGAGGGGCGTTGGGAATGATGGCGTTCGCCTTCCCAAGTAACCGCTGCACGGGATGGGGCCCTGCTCTCCTGGAGATGGCTGAACACCTGCCTGCCCATGGGAAGCTCTGAATTAATTCCTTATTTTGTTTTGCTGGTGTGTGCGGCTTTTGCTTTCCCTATTAAACTCTCTTTATCTCAGCCCATGAGTTTGTGACCTTTTACCCTTCCAATTCTCTCCCCTATCCCAACTGGTGGGGGAATGAGTGAGTGCCTGTGTGGGGCTTGGCTGCTGGCTGGGGTTAAACCACAAGAAACCCACACATTCCCATGGCATAAGGTAACTATTTCCCTGTGTACAACTTCCCCTCAAACTCACTCCCTAACTCTTTTTCCCCTCAAAATGATAAAAACTTCAGCCTAGAGAAGAAGAGACTGAGGGGAGAACTCATCTTGGTTTTTAATGTCCTTGCAAGAGGAGATAGGCACTGATATCCTCACTCTTGAGACCAGTGACAGGACCTGAGGGAATGGCATAAAGCTGAGTCAGGAGTGATTTAGGTTGGATATCAGGAAAAGGTTCTTTACCCAGAGGCTGGTTGGGCACTGGAACAGGCTTCCCCAGGGAAGTGGTCACAGCCCAGCCTATCTGAGCTCAAGAAGTTTGGACAATGCTGTCAGGCACATGGTGTGACTCTTGGGGTGTCCTGTGCAGGGCCAGGGGTTGGACTCGATGAGCTTCGTGGGTCCCTTCCAACTCAGCGTATTCTGTGATTCTGTGACTGAGTTTCTGGACACATGGAAACTCAAGGATAGCTAATACATCCTCTTCCATTTAAAAGCCAAATCAATAGTCACAAATTTTCTGAAGTTCTCAAGCACTTGTTCTAAGCCACGGGCCAGTCATGTACTTTTAGTTCGGCATCAGTCCAGCAAAGCACTTACACATGCACTTAACTTTGAGCACATGAGCAGACCCATGGATTTCAGTGGGACTTCTCACAGGTCTGATGTTAAGTTAGGGCAAAAGTGACTTACCTGGACCACTGCCATAAACTGGAAAGTCTGTACTGCTGAGACTGAATATTTTCATGTATGAAGTGCCTGTCCCATTTTGTGGGAATGCATACTTAAACATAATGCTAATAATCACAAGAACCTCTGCTATTTCAGGTACAGAAGGAAATGGAAGATCTTTTTGGACAAAAGAGAAAACAAACATCTATCCTAAACTGGTACAACAACCCCTATCAGGTATTGTGTCTATGTTTCCTAGGACAACGAAAATAATATTATTGTGTTTCCACAGTAACACAAATGTATATGCCATGATGCAAAATACATTCACAATATGCAAAGGAAAAAAATATCTTATATATAGTAACAAAACAGATGAAAGATCCCTCTCTGGCTCAAGTAAAATTTTTTCTTCTAGTAACCTGCATAGAATAAAATCAGTCTAGAATTTACATTTTCCTGTTCCTGTGCTGTGCATTGACACAGATCTGCTTTGCATCCATGAAGAAATCCATGTGTTTTTGGGTTCTTGGGTTTTAAACCCAATACAAATACTTTGTATGGGCTCTACTATCATGGGCATCAGCCAGAAACTTTCTTCCTCTCTTTCCAGATGTAGATTGGAAATGCTTTTCTGACTCATTCATTATCTTTTATTTGATAAATGTGGGACACCGTAGAATGGACAAATAAATAGCACTATGGGCAAAAAATGAAGCTTGAAACTGTAGGCACAATGATGATTGACTGGGTCTTGGCTATCAGACTCAACCCCAGAGGGTTCAGCACCACTCAGGTACAGGCCAGCACTGTGATTCACACACAAGCAGTCAGGTGTGAGGAGTGCAGGATACACCAGATTTACCAGGAATTAACCCCCATGGCGTGCAATAGGCTCAGTCCCAGGTTGGATTTTTGGTCTCATTAGAACAACCTTACCTCCACAAAAGTTATGCCATGCATATGCAATAACCCCTAAACATATCAGGTACACAGAGGTTGCTGTTCATACACAGGAATCCACATTTCTCTTCAGGATGACTCTGACAGACATACCAAATCTTTGTCCATCACCTATGAAAAATCACAACCAAAACTGTCACTCGATCTTTAGCAGAGGTACCAGTAACTGAAAGGTATGGAGATGGAAGAAGTGATTTTCCCTATGAACTGTCTTTCTGGTGGTGCACAATGACTCACTGTTACTCTAAAATCTGTGAAGAAAAAGAGAAATTGTTTTCAGTACTGCCAGTCCACCCATGGATGAACCTGTGCACCCCTAGGATTTTATCAAGTGTGAATGGCGTATAACTGAGCCAAATTTATTTCTGCTTTCAAAAAGTCATAGCCAGCATCTTCTAGGAGTCAATTCCTCGTGGCTCTGTTCCTTATTTTACTATGAAATGTCAGCCTCAGGTTACAGCGAAATCGAAACAGAACTGTAGGACAATGCAGCAAAGGTTCGTTGGCTGAACTATTTGTGAAATATAATTATTTCATTTCTGACGAGAAAAGAGTGATAGGGTCACAGATACAAGTATTTACAAGTGCAAACTATTATCCTAAGAACTCTAGGATTTAGCTAGGGAAAAATACATTTACTGGAATGAACACTGACAAGTAAAATATTTAATCCCTAAAGTTTTATTTCCCCCTAACATAAAATAATATTACTTTGAATGGTCCATAAATAACATTAATGGAGAGATTGTGAATGGTAAATCTCTAATGATATACGAGAGGGGACTTAAATAGGTTTAACTGGGCTTTTTCTCAAACTTGGCAACTGTGTTACAAATGGTTTTAGTTTTTTTTTGAGCAGCATTATAATCTGTTATCTGTTTGGATCAAATCCTAAAAAAGCTTTTTCTTCCAAATTTGCAAACACCACTAGTGCAGAAGCAACTAGCAGAAAAGCATTTTTTCTTGCCCTACCAATTTCAGAGAAAAAGTCACTTTAGTTCTCTATGGTATGATGGGAGCTCTCTCCAGATGCCAATGCAAGGTTGTGCAAAGACCCAGTAGTGCTTAAACATAGAGTATGCAAAAGAAGGCTTCCTAACAAAGTTCTGCCAACAGAGCTGCTGCCTGAGTCCACATCTAGAGCCCAAATGTGTTAAATGCTTCTTTTTAAAAATTAGCATTACTCAAAAATAGTGTGAGATAGTTTAGGGTTATTGATCGCATTTTTGTAAGTTAAATAAGACAAGCAAAAAGATGGAGAAGAGTTTGTCGAAATTAGCATAGGAATGCTTTCCTTCCCCCCCTCAGCTGAGGCCCTTCTAGTCCTCAACTCTGCGCCTCAAGCAAAACTAGTAACACTGGGACATAAACCACAGGTCAGAATTTAGGGTCATGTGAATTGACAATATTCCCCCCACATGATAATTTTAAGCAAAATAAAAATTCCATCAATGGTGAGTCATCAACAGGGGTTCAGTCTAAGATCAGAAACAGGACTAAAACTGTGGCTGGGGTAGGAAACAGCCCAAAGCACTGTCTTAGAAAGCATGCGATGAATTTGTGTGGAAAAGATTTCAACTGCACGCATTCGCAGCAAAATTGTGCGTTAATCTATAACTTTCTCTGGTTCACATGCTGAACAATTTTGAATGCAATAAAATAAGAGTTAAATTTACTGAACTGATGATATATGTATGCCACAGCTTACCCCTCTGAAAACATAAAACCCTTTCTAATACAATTTAGAAAAACAATTCTGAAAAAGCATGTTGCATATAAACAACAAATCTAAATCCCTCTAACTAGCAACCATTTAAGCATATACAAGAAGAGAATTGTTCAAGAGTGTAATTATAGAGGGAAGTTTATTTTTTATTTTTGTTTTGATATTTATTTTGCTTTTGGTTATGTGTCACAAAAAAGATGGAAAATATTTAAATTTGTATTTAGCATACATTATCTTGTTTAAAATGCCATATAGAAGATTTTACTAAGCCAATATTAAGATATCTTAATTTCAGCATTAATAAGAAACACTATTTAAAAATCCAATGAGATTTCTACTCTGCCAGAAAATTTCTGATCTACATAAATGCAATGCTTTACAAATATTTCTACACTGTGAATACAAATTAAGAAAAAATATCCACATGCAGAAATTCCACCTCTCCCCCTTCCTATAACCTACACTTCCAGTGTAACTTTCTTCACCTTTATCAACTTTTGTTTGTAAATCTTTTTTTTCCAAAAGGCTTCCACAGTATAAGTCCCTAAATTGTGCATTAATCTCCTACAGATCACATTTTCAGTGAGATTCTGAAATAAAAGCATTTTTGACTAGTTAAAATTATAGTCAACTGAAGTACATGGTTTAAGTGCAAATAAGGATGAGTATTACATTAAGCAAAACTTATGCATTTCAAAATTCAAGGAAAGAAGTATATATTCAGAATTTAAATTGCACATTTACACAATCACAATTTCTATACAAATCAAACTCCTGGCCAAGGTATTCTGAAACAATAATAAGAGTCAGCTCAAATGAGATCAACTTGTACTTTTACATTCTCTGCCTCAATCAATAGTATTTATTCCTTTTTAATTTCTATGTTATTAATCATCTAGATAAACTAAACTCTGTCATCAATGAAATCAGCTCTAGCAAAGTCATTATTCAGAGGAACTTTTTCTCCAGTTCCTCCTCTGAATAGACTTACCTGGGTACACAGTCAGCAAGAAAAAATAACTCAAAGGCAGCAGCTGAACAGACTTTTTGCAAACAGGCGATCACTGCTGTATATTTTTTTCACATCATTAAATGAAACTTGCAAGGCTTGTTTTTCTCTTACGGCCATTGTATACCTTCAGTACTGTATTTTTTACTTATATTTAAGTGCAGTGTGGAAGAAAAACAATAGTGAGGCTGAATTACATCTGTTAGTGATCATATAATTTCATATTCATATATAATCTTCACTACACAGGATTTCATCAGTTTCTGTGCTTCATATAATAAGGAGAACAACTACTAAGAGAGTTTTAATACTCCTCCCAAAAACAAAAACCCCTTTCAAAAGCCAAATTGGATGTATTGGAAATAATGTGGGCTACAAATCCTTTATCAAAAAGAAAGAACTTTTGCATAAATTTTCTTGTAATTCTTATTTCTTGATCTACCTTTCACTTTACTCTTCACTTTTGTATTTTCTGTGCTTTCACCTAAATTTTTCCATTGATCTTGCAACATGCTATGATTGCTTTGCTTTCAGATAAGGAAAATAATTCAGTATTTTTAGCAAATTTAGGTGTCTAAACCAAAAATGCAGGCACATGTCCAATCACTCAAGGAAAAAAGATATCTGCAAAGCCACTCAAGTAAAAGAGAGGGAGTCATGTATGGTAACACTGAATGGAGTATTTGAGAAGGAATTTATGAGAATGAGAGTGTGCATCTTACAGACAGGGTATGAAGAATGCAGACAGGAAAAGAGAGCAGGCACCACACTATGTTGAATGAAAGAGTCACAGAGCTACTGGGGAAAACAGCCACCTGCCATATTTCTCCTACAGTTGGGGAAGCTGTGCATCCTATATTTGTGTAAGATCATCAGTTTTGCCTCAAAGGTCAAACTGTTAAACAAATATTCTCTCCTACTTAGAAGAACTTGTATTTTTTACTAACTCAAAAGAAATGAAGTTGCTAAAATTAATGTGTCCTAATATATATGCTCGTATTCTGACAATTTCATCTTCAGTCCCTTTGGTGGAAAATATGGATACTTTGTTCAGCTATTCAAGGCAGTGACCTTAAAGCTGAGTACAATGCACTTATTATTGTTACCATTTCAATTGAAATACTTAAGCAGAAAGAAACTATGAAAAAATAGCTACATGCCAATGCTACCATTTAAGCCTTTTTGAACCCCTTATTACCCCATAAGTCCCCAGAACTGTTTGCAAGACTCCCTGCAATAATAACTGGTATGATCAAAGCAGTTCCAAGCCATTTAGTAGAACAATTAATGTCTTGGATATAACTCTGAGGAAATAAAAACCAAGCCAACAAACCAAACCCAGTGTTTCATGTGTCACTTTTGATCAAATTTGTAGGACCTTGCCATAATCCTGATTTTAATATCTCTCTCTGTTGAAAGTCCCAATGAAGTAACTTTTGGTGGAATACGGAAAATTGTTCTGCCAGAGGAAAAATATCAGAATATAGCTTTTATTTTTCCCCTAGTTCTAAGTCACTGTTCAGTGTTTGCTGAAAGTTCGGTTTTGCAACACCTTGAGCCTGATTCAGCTGGTGCCAAATTCAATGGAGTTGTACCTCTTCCTTCAGTTAAGTATTGGATCATATCCCATCACAAGACAAACTATTCCCTATGATTAACACTTGGGAAACACAGCACTCTCAGTGCCACAAAACATTTGTAGAAAGGATTGAAATGCTTTCAAGATGTAAGAAGTAAAATTAAAAAATGAAGTTTCAAACAGGACAAAGCTACTTTTAATCAAATACATCATGCAGATAAAACCTTATTTTTATATATTTGTTTTGATTAATCAGAAATACTGATCTGGTATTCCAGAAGATTAAAGTTTCCTTACTTCTAACTACGGCAATAAATCATCTGTACTTTTAACACATTTAAAAGTGTTGAGTTCCCTGTGCCTCGGTCACACAAGTTCAGAATTTTCCTACATTTAAATTAAGATCTTTGACATTTCCAGATTCTACAGGAATCTTTTCTCATAGGTCAGATTAAGATGTTTCTAGTGTGCCAGAATCATCGTCTTTTTCTGTTTGTTTGTTTAAATAAGGATTCCTTTAGGAATTCTGTGAAATGTCAGCATAAAAATACCTTTATTTCTGTCCTTTGACTGGAGTAGAGCAGCTTGAAAGTTCCTAAATTCAACCGCACCTAGCACTTCTTGTCCTGCAGGGATTCCTGCAGTTCCTGTATTCCTGCTTTCACTTAATTTCTGAACTGTTACAGATACCTTTTTATGAACTGATATATCTTCACAACTACTTTACAGGCATTTTGTGCTTCAGAATATTTTGCAGATTGAGTCCTCATCTTTTACTCAAGCTCAGAAATTTATCACATCTCCTACTTTATCTCTTTGTTTAATTTCCAACATACATTTTTGAACTATTTGGCTGGAAAAAAACCCAAACACCACATTTCACAATGACCAGAGTGTGACCTAACTCACACCATACAGATCACTGACAATGATAACAAAAACTCCAATATAAATTCAATTAGATAAAAATGGACTCTCTTCATATACTTAGATACAGTTACTCTGTTTGTTTTCCTAAGGGTTGCCTGTCAGCTGATGGTTCAAGTCATATTTTGCTGCTGCCTTGACTTTCAAGAAATCTTCCTTTACTTTCTTTTTCTCCCTTCTATTCCCCCCCCCCTCTATTTTCATTTCTCTCTCAGCCTATGAAGCACACTGTAATTACTGATATCATCTGAGTGTGCTGATGAAGCAAAGCCTGGAGCCCACACTTAGTGGGAGAAGCAAGGCTGATAATTCCAAACTGAGGAAGCCACAAACAATGGAAGTGATCTGCTTGACCTGCTGATTTTTGATATTTGTCCCAAATATCAAATATTACAGCATAAGTGGAGTGCTTTACTCCAAGTAAGATTTTTTTCTCCCGGCTCAGAATTGAAGATTTCACATCTGGTCTGAAACAGCAATAACAAAAGAGAAAAGAAAGAGGAAAGGAAAAGAGAAAATAGGAAAAATGTGGAAGCTAGGGAAAGAAAGAAGGAAAGAGAAAAACAACAAAAACAAAGAGATAAAAGGAAAAAAATAAAAGAAAATGAAAAGAAAGGAAATGAAAAGAAAGGAAAAAAGGAAAACAAAAGAAAACAAGTGGGAGAAAAAGAAAATAAAAAAGGAGAGGTTCACAGCATCCAGCTGTTTCCTAGTCTGTAGCAGTTCTGGGTTTGGACTCTGAGTCACGGACACTCCAGGAGCATTTCTCTCACTATTTAATTACCATACCTCAGATAACCATTTGCATTTTAGGGAATGAATCTTCCTTTGCAAAGGTATAAGAATCTTTCAAATTACACCTACAGGATCCCTGTCAGCACCTTTATGAGGATAACTCCTAGAATTGCTAAAAACAGCCTAAATTCTTTCTCTAAATGAAAGTACTCTAAATTAAGGTACGTTTGCTGCCTTGCAAAGGACTTGCTCAAACTCATGTAAATCAGCACAGTCCTTGGCTCACACAATTTTAATAAGACCCATGTGTATTAAACCAGATTATATGACACATGTTAAGGTTCATGTTTGATATCAAATTAAGTATACTGATGATTTATGGAAAAGAGTTCACCTCCCTTTCCCCTGTGTGAGGTTTAAAGACTAATCTTCAACCAGATCTTCCAACACTTTCTGCATTTAGGTCTTTCCCACTTGAAACCTTCTATGTTGTTTTTAATCACAAGAGACCGATACCCAGCCTAGCATCTGTTCTTATTCCCTGACCTTCTCTCCCTGGGAGAATGCACGATCCTAGCAGATATCACTGTGATTACTGGATGCTGCTAAATTCCTAGAAAAAGAGCAGCACTGCTTTCCTTGTAGAAGGATTTGATTGCACTATTACTCTACACACTAATGTGCTGCTTGGCTATAAAGGGAATTGTTGAGTAGTTTCTTTTAAAAAATCCAGCATACCAATAAAAAAGTTCCATAAAATAAATGAACACCCACCATTAGCTCTTACCCACAAGGATCAGCATGACAGATGTATTGATAATGACAGACATTTGGCTGGAATAACTTTGGGAGGCTAAAATACGAGTTAACACCTCTCTCTCTCTCCAACAAGATGCTGTTCTTTAGCATCTGCTGTCAAAAACAGACAGGTGATGTTCTAGGTCGTTCACCCCCTCTTGCCATTTCCACTGACAGAGAAGCTTCACAGGTCACCAGGGATATTAAAAGAAATTATCTCCTCAGATTGAAACATGAATTCACTACTTCACCAGATAACCCTTGGGCTGTCAGCTCTACACTTTCCAGGTAATCAGTGCCATGCTTTGAAGTGTACTTAGTCATTGTAAATCTAAAAATTCATTTCCATTTGTTCTTTTTTTTGGACGCAACAGGAATCTAATTCCTGGTGTCTTTATTTGGGGCTTCCTATTCACAGCCCTGGCCCCTTTCCCACCCACTTGCAATGTTTGCCCCAGTGCCTTTTTTTTGAAAAAAAGAAATATGTCTGTAGGTGTTTAGTCAATACTGTAATGAAATCTGATTTTGTTTTTATAACATATGCATATTTTTTTCCTACTGCTTATCATCTTTCTTCAGAAGGGAAACTAACCTGTTGGGGACTCTGATGCAAAGATTTCCTTCTTCTTTAGAACATGGTGTAAATGGATACAGTCAGGTATGTTGCAAACTTCTATTGGCAATGACGCTATTCAGAGAAAAAAGTGTCAAAACAGTTAACCCTTCTGAATATAAATACAAATGTATTAATGTATACACATGATCTCATGTGATTAATTTGAAGCAGTGCATAGACCTGAAATTAATTAACTGTGTGTTGTTACTTTCAGCAGACCCTGTCCTCAGCAATGGATGCAGTCTCTAGTTCTACTTATGGTCTGAGTTATTACAGGCCAAAAAAGATGTTCCTGTAAGATTTACTGCCTGAATAGCCAGGCTGCACTGAAATCTTGGTATTTACACGGGATTTCAGTGTATGCATATCACAAGGCTCATATCCCTCTCTTACAGATGGCTCTTCCAAAATAATCTGACAAGGATTAAGTTCCTTGCATGCTGAGACCACTTGCTGTCCTGTAGGCAAATATACTTTTATTACTTTCCTCTACTGTGTATGTAGGATTTCTCTTGTCTTCTGCAAAGATGGTATATTCGTAGGGTCACATATTATCTTCTCGTGCTGCATTTTGCTGTACTTCAAGCAATGGGAACACACTGACTAACAAGGGTGAAAGGGTGAACACAATAACCAAATTACTAATAAATAGGAAATTCCAATTACTTGACAAAAAACACATAGAAAAACCAAGTGAAAATGCTGTGACAACAAAAGACTTTTATCTGAGTAGATGTGCATTAAGTGCTTCTTTTCTCCATACACCTCAGAGATTTGTGTCTTCTATCCATTATCTTAGAAAGAATTGGTCATAGACAGATTACATAGAAATCGTTTACGCCATAAGATATCAGAAGTGTTTCAACCTATGGGACCACTTAAGTAGAATCCTAAACCTTTAGCTTTATCTACTCTACAATGCCTATAAATTCGTTGGCTTAAGAAAAGTTAGGAACAGCCCAAAAACATTTTAGAAACATTCATTACGTGAGTTTTGCTCACATATCTCCATTAAAAGCAGATGCACAGTTAAATACCTTTTCTGGTCCTGACTTTCATTTGACAGACAAAACCATTTTAGAACAATGCTCTGTTAGTGATAGCAATTTTATTCTATATGCTTTACTGATAAGACCTTAAACAGAGGATGACAGTGGATGTAACAGGTAATATATTCAAAGATTTACAGATGACATTTTATCTGTTCACAGAATGCTGTGCATGTTTCTTTAAACTATCTTTAAGAATCTAGTCATCATCATCTGAGTATTTTTCAAAATCTTATTTTAATGAAACACATTTAGAATCTTGTTTTAATGAAACACATTTTACCTTCTCATACACTGAAATGAAGCAAGAGTTTGCTGTACTGCATTCTCCCCTTTAAGGAATCAAAGGCACAAGAAGTTTCATCACAGAAAGCAGTAGAACCACCTGCACTTCCAGTTGTCTGTCTCATCCCTCTCTCATTTCCTCTGCCTGACAGCAGGCAATTTTATTCGCCCCCAGATGAAGAATAAACTGTTTTCATCCTTGAGATCAAGACTTGTTTTTTCTTTACTCCTATGAACTGGACTTTCAAAGCCTGGTCAGTCAGCTGAAGTTTGTCTTTTGAACTGTTGCTCTCTAGCAAATAGGAGTCAAAAAATTGTAAAGCTGTGATGAAGCCATCTATCTCCTTCTGCCACTCTTGAGGAATGGTATTCCCCAATTTAGTGTTCCTGCTGAAGCACTCCAAGCCACGCGCCGCTCACTCACTTCCTCCTGCAGTGGGCTGGAAAGGAGAATTGCAGGCACAGAAGGTAAAGAGCACAGGTTGAGATAAGACCGATTTACTGGAAGCAGCAATGAAATAAGAAAGTGATCAGTAGCAGCAACAGTGTTAATAACTAGGTGTACAAGAGGGGGGAATGATCCACACGTGGTCTGCTCACCGCATGGAGCCCTTCAATACCCAATTGCTCTCTTCCCATTGAGCAACAGGAAGGGCTCCCTTTCCTCACCTTTCCTGTAGGTGCTATAGAATAACCTCCATGTCCTAACCATGCCCCCTCCTGACTACTGCAAAAATTAAGCCTGCACTGGCCAGAAGCAGGACACCTTCCCAGCCTGTCAGCCATAGGAGAGTTGCTGACCACGTCTCCCCCATGGAAGGTGTGACAGAGAGGAAGGCAACTGTCCTTGTCACTTGGGGACCTCACACACTCTCAACCCACATCCAAATGCAAGAAATTCAAGCATGACATCAGGCTCTAACTCTGCAAACACTTCAGCAATTCTCTAACTAAGCAAGGGCAACTCAAGTTTTTGCAGAGCCCAGCAGGTTACAGTAAAAATGTGATCACAATCTACCTACAAGTAGCGTGCAGAGGACCAAGCCTACCACAGCATGAACAACATGGAACCATTTCATTTCTCCCAGCTCATACCCAAAATACAAATATGACTTGGAGGACACACATTGTGTCTCCCTTTATAGAGCCTAATTAATCTGAAATGAAGTAACAATAACATATTCGAAGCTTTCTTGTTCCAGTGAAACTCCTTCCTGTTCAACTTGCAATTTATTACACTTGAAGATGAGAAAATTCCAAACAAAAGTAGTGAGAGGACCGAAAAGATAAAAAAATGAAAATATTTCCAAAAAAGCCCAGAATCCGACATAAATTTTTTGTAAGCTCTTTTCAAAAAAGAATTTTACAAACACTTTGTAAAATCCTCACTGTCATGGGGACATAATTCAATGTCCACAATGAATAAATGTATTAAAAGATCAAAATTAATTTTAAAAAATTAAAATTAAAAGAGATACAAAATGACTAATGGGAACTTTACAGAATGCAACAAGATACATTTTACATTTCTCAGACAAGACTTGAAAGAAGAGTACACAACATTATAATCAATTTCAATAGAAATAAGATCAGACACACAAGCAAAATTTTTACAGATCTACCCTCTGCAGAAATTTCCCAGAAAATTATTTTCTCCTGAGGCAGAAAAACAGTCTTCGGTAAACTGTATACAACATATGTCAATTTGGGACAGTTGTCTGGTATAATCTTTGTCTAAATATAAAAGATGGATAGATCTAATTTATAAAGGTCACTCTATCCATTATACCCATACTTTAAAATATGAACCTATTAATTTTTACAGCAAGAATATTATAGCTCCACCCTACTTTCATTATAAAGTCTTCAGTTTCCCTTATTGCAGGTCCAGAGGACTTAATCAAACTCCAGGAAAGAAAGTTATCAAATGATTCCTGCAAAGAATTAAAAAAAAAAACCAACCCAAACATCCAAAAGCTCACTGCTGAACACACCAAATGAACTAAATAATGGGAAACACATTTACAATGTCCTTTAATGGTAAGCCTATCCAATTTGTGATTTAAGAGGTCAAACTATTGGTTATTTTTGCATTCCTGGTAATTTAAGAAGAAACAGGCTGGGAAATGTGTACTCGCAGGCCTTATAAAACTGCCGTCCTTGTTTTGAATAATGGACGTCCATTGTAAAAAGCTCGCTGGTGGAAAAGCCCCCCTCCACGCTTCCGCGCTCTGCCTGGAGAGTCCGCTGCCCATGAGGCTCACAAGGAAGATTGAGTGCTTCAAGAGACAAAAGGAATCGGCCACAAAAAATCCTGCCACCCATGTGTCCGGAAAATATGAATTGCTCCAAGAGCTGGGACAACAAGAACGGCTGACACCAGATGGTAACGCTCCCTGCGAGAGCACCGCACCACCATCCCGTGCTGGGAGTGAGGGTTTTTCTCAAGGGCCTGAGGCTAAGCCTAATAATTGGGCAAGCAAGAGGAAGGAAAGGATGAAATGGAAAGACATCTACAGCTCTCAGCTGGGGCAGCCCCAGATTTCCACCCTTGTTGCACCAGCACAGGCTCCAGCCAGCCCACCCACAGAAACCATCAGCCTGGTTTTACCTGGGCTTATGAGTATTTTATAGGAATTGAGGGCTGTTACATTGATATCAGTGGAATACTCCCTTTTATGCGAAGAAAAAAAAAGCAAATTGAAGCAAACTGCAACACATCTATAAAATAAATTAAAATTTTGAAGTGTATGAAAAGCTTGATTTCTTCCCTTACTCAAAGTGGACTACAAAAATAACTCAGACAGAAGACAAGCCTGCATACTACATTCTAAAAAGGTAGTTGCAGACCTAAAATCTTGCACAAACCACTGAACAGTTCTCAGGGAGGGGAATTTGACTGGGGAAATCAAGGAGCAATTAACAGGTTTGACTTACCTTTCCACTGCCAGGTTAGCACTGATTTTATATATAATTGTCAACAAGCATTTAAAATTTTCACAATTTGGTTATACAGCATTTCTGCTCAACGATTAGTTCTAGCTGGAACATTTCTAATTAAATTTCATTTAGTCACAGCCAAATTGGGCGTTGCTCATTTGAGGTTTTATATTCCAGCATGAGTGGATTATAATAGGCTGGTGGTTAGGACACTAACTTGAAGTGTGGAACAGTAAATTTCAGTTCCATTCACTGCCTGCATTGATCCAGCTCCAGAAGAAATAATCTGCCTGAAGTTAGCCAGAAGCAGTGGCAGGGAATGGAGCTGGGTTCACCCTGTATCTATACAGCTAGACATTTTGAGTCATTCTTCAAAGTCTCATTCTTCAAAAAATGAAGCCAGTGGATTCTGTGTCCCTCTTTAGGTCATTTGCAGGCCAAGTATCAGGACCATTTTTCTGTGATTCCAAAGGAAAAGGAGACTTAATTCTTTTTCTTCCACACAGAATTGACCTGGCTGTGTCAAGCATCAGTGGGAAATAAACTGAGCTCCACTAATTATTTCCAATTGCAAGGACAGTGAGCAGGAAGCTGAGACCCACACTTAATACTCAGCAGTAAGCAGGGCTCAGTGTCAATGTATCAGCTGCCCCAGGACAGGCAGAAAGAGAAAAATATTCCATGCCTGCTCAGTGGAGAGCTGGCCATCATTTTGTACTCTCAGTACACCTGATCTGTTCTACTTCCTCTGACCCCACAAAAATTTACAGTCAAAGCCAGCACAACTTTAGGCATGATAGCCTTCTGCAAGCTGTGTCTGCAGAAATTAAATTAGCAGCAATATATCCTTTGCCTCAAAGGACTGTGCTGAGTCTTCATTAGTGGAGTTTGTAGAAGGTTAAAGATCACTGGATGGGAGCTGTGCTTGAGTGAAAGGCATGACAACATTACATACTGCAAAACTTCATAGAGCTACAGTTTTTGTGGTAGCCTGGGGATTGTCATGGTCAGAATCAACTATGTCACTCTGCAGTTTTGGTTACTACGAAAAATAAATAGATTAAGCTATTTGGTTTTAGCGAGATACATATGTTTTACTAGGCCATTTTGTTCACCCTTTACTTGCTGTCTCTCTTTCTTCTGCTGTCCACATTCAGGAGCAGAGACTTTCAGGCTGGAAGGGACTTTGGGAGGTCATCCACCCAACCCATCCTGCCACACAAAGCAGGCCCAGGTCTGGATTCACACCACATTGCCCAAGGCTTCCTCTAACTTGGTCTCATCCAAGAATGGAGACCACATGGTACCCCGGTACAGTGCTTGGCTCTCATAGTAAAATGAATTTTTCTGTGTCAAATAGAAACCAGCCCTCTTCTCAATTTATGCCCTCTGTCTCTCCTCCTCTTGCCTTGCACCTCCTTAAGGCAGTTGATGGCATTTCCTCATAGATTCCTGGTGGGCAGTGGCTGCTTTGGGGTCCTCTGGGCTGCCTCTCTTCCAGGCTGAACAAACCCAGGTCCCTTTGCTGCCACTCTCAGAGCTCCTGCCTCACTGCCCCAACCATCCTGGTGGCCCTCAGCTGAACTTGGTCCAGTCTATTAACACCTTTCTGTCCTGAAGCCCCAAAGCAGGACACAGTACTCCAGATGGGGTCTAATGAGTACTAAATAAAGTTTTCTCTTTTAATCTTCATCTCAAAGCAATCTAACATTTCCAGCATTGATGGTCCCTAGATTCAAAGAGAAAATTGCAGAGATTAGCTGCAAAAATTCCCACTGAAACAGTTTAAAATACTTCAGCCTTTTAAAGAACTTAGCCCTGGAGAGCTGCTTCAATAGGCTGAATTTCTGAAGTTCATTTGGAGTTAACAATTTATAAGCACCATGTACCATGACAGCTATGCCATGAGTGGCAGAGCCACTTTTACAGTGCACTTTTAACCATCTTTGCCAAGTTTACCGGCTAGAAGTCCCTCTGCCTCTCCTAATCCTTGAGCAGTGTTAATCAGTCACCATTTCTCATATCCTGTCTGATTTATGGTTTTCCTCCAGGGCAAGGACTTCAACAACTGAGTTTGGGTTTGGGCCTACAATCTGACATATGTTAAACATTACCAAATTTTCAGGTGTTGTGGGGTATAGGAACTGTGCAAATAATTACTTTTTTGGATCCATGACTGAAGTTATTTTTAATAAGACTTTGTTTGATTTTTCAGCATTTTGGACTATTTGCTTTCATTACACTTGTAATATGTTTCTGGCAACAGCACTTGCCTTCCTGTATATGACAGGAAAGCTATGAAGGGCTTGATCATACAGAATGATTTATAAATCTGTTAATTAGTACCATGGATCACTTATTTTAATCCTAAGACTTACCTGAGCTGTATATTGGCACAATGAACAAAGGGAACAAACATATCTGAAAATAGTAGTTATGTTATTTATTTAGCTTTAATATAAGCTGAAATTAAACCCTTGTCTGCTCCCTTGCCACAATTTTTGGACTAATCAGGATGGGGCACAGTTGAGAATTCATGAAAATGTGCGTACCTAACTGTGATTGATTTCAAATGGTGTTAGGTACTTTTTAAGGTTCAGCCTGAGCCTTCCTTCTCAATACCTCAGAGAATCTTTTAAATTACATAGACTCATTTATAAAAGTCATTTAAAATGGCAAGGATAGAAAGGATTTGCAATAACATGTTGTCACACTGATACCTCGACACAGCAGCCCCTTTCCCTTGCTGAATTACAAAAGTACATTAAAATTTCCTGCCATTTAAAAATAATCATTAGGAGGAATTAAGGCAATATTCTTTCTACCCAGAGACTCTGTCTTCCCCCTGACTTGTCTGGGCTTCAGTACAGCAGCTCATCTTCTCTGCCAGACTGCAGGGGTGTCAGCAGAGAAAATGTTTGCTAGTTCTGCTTTCATTATTTATGCCCAATATCTTCTCAAAAGATCACCCTCCTCAGGAGTTTGGCTGGCAGCTGAATCAATCATTTCAGCCAAAGCTAAACGTGTCCTACCTTAATGCATCCTTGAAAAAATTCAGTCTTGGAAACCTTGAATTAAGTTTTCAAAGAACTGGATTAATTTTTGTAAATTTTCTTTTTTCTTGAGCAGGGAGGATGGAAGGCAAGACATGAGGAAAAGGCCAACTCCAACTCAAAAGTTTTGCAAGAATCAACCTCTTTTGAAAGGATCTTCAAAGAGGAACACTTGGCAACATTAGGCAAAACAGCTTATTTCCTCTACCTATGCAAAATGAAAGAGGTGCAGGAAACTGGCTACTTAGCCTATTTTCATGGTTGATTCATTGCTTTTCTTCAGATTCTGCATATTTCCTTCTCCTGAATCATCAATACCTACAATATTTGAAGAAATCAATTTTTCTTTGACATGCTAGATTTCATATGTGGCTGATACTGAAATATAAATTTAAAAAAACCTTTTCCCCTGTGGTTAGTGTCTTGTGAGCAGAAACTGGTTGTTGAGAGCCTATAGGAAAAGCAGGCACATCCATTTACTACTCTAACATCACACTAGGAGCGTCAAAAGAAAGATTCTTTTATACCACTTGAAACTGCCTATTTCCTAAATGCTGGGAACTGGTGATGAATTTTGATCATCAAAAAGCAATTTGGCATGCCACACAGTGTGTTCAATTGCTTTATTAGGGACACACCTGGAAAGCCCATTTTCCCATAAGATTTAACAAAAAAGAATAGTGTGATGCATAGAGTAATGCTTTATTTAACAGTAGTTTCATAGGCTGTATAATATTTAAAATTTTAATGACATTTTCTAGAGATACATGAAGGAAAGGTGTATTGAGAACTCTTAGTATTATCCTCCAAATAAAACCACTTTATCCAACAACATTACAAAGTTTTTTTGAAGCTGTGAGTGGTAGCAAAGTGCTACAAACCTTCAAGAACCAGTTATCTAATCTGGCGTTTGTACAGAGATCAGACTGTCAAGCCAAAGATTGTGTCAATCATGATACTGGAAATACAGCTAGTTTACTTTTTAATCCACTGCACATGGAACCTCTTTACAGTGTGTTTCATATCACTGCTTCTCATCCCAATTATCAAAAATCTTTTATTTCCCTATTCACTATAAGCATGAACAACATAAGCACAACTGCAGGTGGTTGCCAAAGAAGTTACTTCATTGTGGATATCAGTTCATAGTTTCAAAATTAATATTTTCTTTGGCTTGCTTTAAATTTTCTCCCTGACCACTTAAGACAGAGTACTACAGAGTCACCTCAAGATAGCATGCAATGCTGATCTAAAACCACAATAGAAATAAGAAAACCCTGTCAATGATAATTTGGTTTGCCTTGTAAAGAGCTTTCAGGTTTGTTTTTGTTTTGGGTTTTGCCCTCTCCTGTCCTCTTTGTCCCAAATCAATTCTTGGAGCTCCTATGGTACAGCTGGGTGTTAGCTTCACCTATATATTAAGAAGCTAAAATGAAAGAAAATTCCTCAACTGACAACTGTGATTTGAAGGTGAATAGATTTCATTTGTTTGTTAATATGGTGTGGGAAAATGATAAATGTTTATGATAAACATGTGAAAATACAACATAAAACATTCTTTTGGGTCTCTCTAACTGGAAAGCATCCTGATATTTGTTTTCACTTTTGAATTCTGTAGTCCACTGGACACTAACATATATCAGAAATTATTAGCAACATCAACATATTGCTATAATAATTTTGTGGCTTCTGGGAAACCATTGATTTTATTATTTCTAAAACACTTGGACCACCAATTTAGCAACTTTGAATGGTGCAGCCACCTCCTAAACCACCAATCTAGCATTAAAACTAACAAATCCCCTTTCACCCAAATTTCCTTTAAATAGGTTTAGTCATTGGATACTACTGATATAAATGTCCCTGGACTAGATGAAACACTGGGTGAAACCACAGCCAGAGCTGGAAAGAAGGAGGTGTAGCTACCCATAGCTTGTATCAGACACCCAAATAATTTGGATAAGGTCTTTTGGTCATACTGCTGCTGTATGCTAACCCAAAGAAAACATCTCTTCCTGGTCATCACCAGAAATATTGTATTTAGTCATTAACCCTTTGCTTACTAGGTGGCATTTCCTGATAAGGAAGTGTTAATGTCTCTCACATTAACACATGCAGTGAGCACCCATGAGTGATGGGCAAGGAGAGGGTTAAAATTCATTTCTTTCTGCATATGGTTCCTGTCTCAGCAGTGAGATCAGTTATAGGTCCCCAGCCAAAGATAACAGCTAAAATGTAACAGATGCTGGTACTTCCACAGCCGAGGTGAAGTATTTCCTTTCATCCTCACTGGTCACTGATAATGTCCCAATTCTCCATTCACTGGAAACGTCAAGGGCATGAGCAGGTTATTACAAGGTGAAATGAATGGACTGCTTAGATTGAGCCCATGCCTGTGCACGGTGTGAAGTTTCTCCAGCCCTAAGAGATTAAAACTCAGTGGGGAAGAAAATGATGCAGCTGCAAAGGCAACGGTTGGATGCTGAAAGCTGGGGTCCTTCTAACCGGGTACTGCTGGGGAAGAGGGGTCGGCTGTCATCATCCAGGTCTCCCTGGCAGAGCCATCAGAGCAGGGCTGATGTGCAGATCCTTACTTGCTGGGGCTATCACTGGTCAGTCCGGGCCTGCTGCTTTCTCAGCCCAGTCAAACCAAAAGTTTTGGAATAAGTATTCACCTTGCATGGGCATAAAACAATGCATGAGAAACTAAACCAGTTTCTCTGAATTCACACTTTCCTAAGTATTGTCAACATTTCATGCCACTACCTAGCAGTCATTCATACCAAGCATTTTGGCAGCCTTTTGAATACATCTTAACCTGTAGGGTTGTGGGCATTTTTTTGTGCTTTAAACACAACCACCAAATGGTGACACATCTGAAACCTAGTGCATATATATAACATTTTCCAACCAGAGTTAATGAGTTTAGGGATGTATTAGTCCTGCAGGTAATTGTACTGGCAATCAAGTTAATCTTCACCAATATAGCTGAAATAACTTTATAAGATACAGTGCTGGCATCAGGGGAGTCAGGGTAAAAATTGTTACACAGATTTGGAGAGCAGCATTTTTGCTGCTTTCCTTCACAGATGTTTATGTAAGGCCAGTGAGTTCTTTTTCCTTTCCCCTCCTGTGAAAGGAACCAAATCAAAATTGGTAATATTGCTACATCAGTACAGGGGGAAAAAACCACCAAAAGAAAAAAGTGCAAGATGATCCACAGTAAAGGAGGATGGAATTGGTATGTACATTTCTGTAGGAACAATATCCTGGGAAAATGTAGTTTCCAGTTATGCTCATACATGCAACTCCAGAGCGCAATCATACAGAACTGCAATGCCAGCAATCAATATCACAGGAGAACTCTGAGGTAAATAAAAAAAACCCATTGAATATCACTTAAAGAGAAAAGGGATACTATAAGGAAACAAGTAGAAACAAAGAGGTTATGGTGTCTATTTTCCTGGTATCAATTAAAGTGCATTTACAGAAGAAATACACAAATTGTAAAACCTGGATTTAAGCTCAAAGTGTCTCCCACTCTGAAATCACCTTGCCAAAAATCCACAGAGTTGCAGTGGCAATGTGTACAGCCCTGGATTCCTCAACACCTTCTGGCCATAGGTTTTGTACACATCTCAAATTCTGTTTTAGTAAAACATGCACCTTGATTGCTAACCCAAACTAACAGAACAATTGTACACCCAGATGAAACAAACAAAATAATAAGACCACAAAGTGTCACTCTAAATACAGAAGAACAAATAAGGAAAATCTTGAAATTCACTAATATTAAGAAAATATTATACCAAATGTAATCTCCTGTTGGTAGGAGAGGCCTGTGTGAGCTATAGCTCAAGGTGGATCTGTGTGGATACTCGCTGTCATTAGGATTACCTATGTAGCTGCCTACTTTGGTAACTGACACATAAAAGCTAACATTGTCAGTGAAGAAATATTCATTCAGCCTTAAAACTCTTGCTGACAGAAGTATGTTTTTCCAAGTAATAGACACATTTCTGCAAAAACTATCATCTTTCCCTGGGAAAATACTGACAGGCCACTAGAAAGCGTATCAAATTAAAATCTAGAAGTAAAATTACACCGGTAAAATATTATCTTTTGCTCATATATATGTAACTGTGCCCTGTGGAAGCTACCAGCTGCATTCTGTCCAGGCTGGTCTGCACTCTGATGGCAAATCTGCTCCTCTCACCAAGAAGAGAGGCTGTGATTTCTTGCAACTACTGTAGTGTGACCAAAAAACCCATTCCATAGAGGAGAAGGAGAGCATGAGACACTCAGAGTACATTTGTCCACTTGGAACTGGGCATTATTTCAGAAAAAGCCGTTACTCAAAATACAAAATATCCTCAGCTTTGTTGCAGTATTTTCTTTTTTAGCAATAAAATATCGAACTTCATTTTTTGGACACTTTGGATTACTTTTTATGGTTCTAATTTGACAGTGTTGGAGGGCATGCTATGTGAGCTGAATAAAATTTTTATTCAGAAGAGTAATGAGAAGAGTAAAATTTCACCTTTCTTTCAGGAAAAGATTACCTTTTGAGTTACTCATTAGAAATCAATCCACGAAGCAGGAAATCTGCCTGAAAACTCAGAATTTCTTAACAGCATATCAAAATAAAAGGGGAAGGACAGGAAAGACATACAGCAAATAATAAAGCCAAAGGCTAAATAAAATACCAAAAGCAAATAAGGTGAGAAAGATGTGGTTTTTTTCTTCAATATTTAAGCCAGCATCTTAAAGAGAAGTTGTGTTTCTAAAGAAGTACTTGAAAAGAAAATCTTTATTTGAACAGCTGTGCTGAGGTTTACCTGAATCTGTAGGGGGAACTAAGGTCTAAAAAATGAAGCTGAGCTGCCTTTTTTTAAGAATTGTAGCTAAGATGACCGATAACATAAAATTTGACATTATTTTTTTTAATCCCTTATTGGAGCAAGGCAAAATAACACCTGTGCAGCTGTAACGATGCTGTTACAGATGAGATCAAGCAAGTTGTTATGTGCCATATATAATTATGGCGCTACTACATTTTGTTGATAGTATCCAGATATCAGAAAGGGAACAGCAATCAGTAATTGCTCAGAGACAATGGAATAACATTCTGCTTTCTAATATACTGAGGAAAGTTGAGTAATTTTGACACCTGCAAATCCAGAGCTGGCACCTGAAGCAGTGGGTGTTTCAGAGTGGAAGGGACTCTGGACCACCTTCTCAGCCACCCTGAAGAAGTATTGGCTCCCAATCAAGCACTTAATAATTGTACGAGAATAGTGAATTTCATTACATCCTTGCAAACCACAACAATAGCTAATGTTTTATCAGTGGCAATCACTGACAGGCAAAATGCAGTGTCTTAAGCACAAAGCATCCTTCCCATGTTCCCACTGACACCTCCTCTTTTCCCTGTCAGTGCCAGATTGTGAGTATTTGGATCTCACAGTTCCATTAGGCTCATCAAACAGATTCAAAAGTGCTCCCTGCTACCTTATGGAAATAGCAAGTAAAATCATCTCTTTTCAAAAGCTGGGAGAGCAACTGTAGGTCTTCTAAATTTATTTTTGATAGAAGTCTGTTATGGCAGACAGAGATGAGCTGTGTTCCCCCTCTTTTTTTATGCAACATGTGTTAAAGGTATTATTTCATAAAATATATGTTTATTATGCAGTTATCTCAGCCCAAAGGCTTATGACTTTCCAGCATGTATAAAACAGTACATAACTATAATCCATAGAGACTCTGGGTTTATTTAAGTCTCTTGACTCTCAGCAAAAATACCAAAATAGCATAAGTAAATAGAAGGCTGTCTGAATGTAATAATCTTAAAAATAAACAAACACATCTCGTAAGTAAGCACAGATCAGCAATATTGTCTAGCTTAAGTTCCAAAGCTGACCGTCTCCATCCAGAAACTGGTAAGAATTATTCACATAGTTGTAAACTTACTAGTTTCAACCATGCTTTCCAAATAAATCATGTAACCATATAAAGATATTTTAATAGCCAGATGTACTTTGGTTCCTCAATCATCTGAGGCAGTAAGAAACATCTGGCAAGGAACCTGTCCAGAGAAGTACAATTTGCCTCCCCATAACAAACATACACACACATACGCACGAGAAGATACCTTCCAGCCTCAAGTATGCAGGTCTACCTCTAAATATTACATCTGCTCATGTTTAACGATTCTCTGTGGTTCAATATTTAACTATTTTAGCATTTAGTCATATGGACAAGTGCATGTGCTTTTGTATTCAGCAAACTACCACTAGGAATAAATGATAAAGAAAAATATCCTTTACTGATTGTATCTCAACTAAACCCTTGGTCAAGGAACCAAAACAGATGTCAGCTTCTGAATCTCAAGAGGTGGATGTAGGGGGAACCTTCTGCAAAAGCAAAATAGGTTTTCACACTTAACGTTTGTACCAGGAGTTTGAACGTTCCCTTTGCTGAAGCGGATGCACACACAGAGTTAAGGGTTGTTTTTGCAAGAATAAATCTATTGCATCCAGTTTTAGTTCTCTGGGCAAACCATTACTGTTTTCCCATGAAACTGAGAATGTAACTCAAAAAAAATTGAAAGTTTTTGGAAAATCTGACAGTCTTTTGAAAAGGGATTTGGCAGCTTGAAAAACACTATATCAATTAATCATGGATGAAAAACAAAAAGAGAAGTAATCAATGACATCTAATTTATCCAGACTAATTTTCACCAGTATAGCAAATTATTCCATTTTTCTTCAGAAAATCATCCTTGGGTCTTGAACATTAGCAGTATCACAATGTCATTAACAAGAAAAAGCATTATTGTATTTGTGACTGAAAATTGTTTCTAGTCACAGAGGTGACATCAGTTTGTGGGATTATTGTCATACGAGATAATTTACCTGGTGGTCATTTATTTACAGGAATTTTTGTTTTTTTCATTTGAAGTGTGATAGGATGTTTCCTGGGTGGTTTTTCTGTTTTTTTTTTTTTTTTTTTTTTTTTTTTTTTNTGTTGTTGTTGTTGTTGTTGAAGAAAGGATCAATAGACTTGCAGTATTTCCTATATTTGCATTACATTACTCTGACACAACTCTGTTCAGACCCTTATTAAAAATCCTATTTTTCAAAGACTATGCAGTATGCTATTTAGTTTATTGCTAAGCTGATAACTGCAGGCAACTACTAAGAATCCCAGATATACAGTGGAAATTATTTCTTTTAATTTTTCAATAGGAGTTTTCTCTGTTACTGAGACTTAACAGACTGATATTCCCTGTTACAAGCCTGAAAGCAAAGACTGTACCCATTAATAAACACTTAAGTAGTAAATTGTGTGGTATGATGACTAGGCCAGGTGATTGAAAAGCTACACTGCACATCTTATTTTTAGAAAGAGTATCAGAGAAGCTAAACCATGAGATTCGAGCCAAGTGATTTTCAGTAGTGATTTTGTTGTTCAAGTAATAATAATAATAATAATGACTTTTTCTTACTGCACAGTAAACTAAAGGAAACTCTTCTAAATGTTTTGCATATTTTTCCTCCACTCAGCTAGTAGTTACTATCATATTGCCAGTGGGTATTCAAATTTTTAAAACTCCATGAAAATCAACTCAAGGAGATAACCAGTACTAGTAAGGGTAAAATTTCAGCAATGTAATAAAAGCAGATTACATGTAATGTTTAGGCAACAATGAAAACTCAAAATATTCTACTCGAGCACAGTTCTTATCCAAAAATCAGAAAGAACTTTCCCAAATCAGTAAGTCATAATCTCATAGATGGTAGCACAGTCCCTTTAACTTCTCAACCAAGCTTATAAACATGTTTCAGATAGCTAGAATACTTCATCTTATCTGATAAGGTGATTCCTTTTCTAGACAAAAGAATCACAGAAAATGTAATCCACTGGACTTCATTGAAGCACTTAATATGCTGCCATATTATTATTAATTCAGCTGCTAAAACTGGAGATTAGCACCAGGACTATAAAAGAGATAGTAGACATGACTACTAATTGTGGGGAAGTACTGAAATTATGAGGCTAAGAAGAGGTTACGAGTGTAATTCCTCAACAGTTCTGTCTTGGAGATGACTCTTTTCATTTCTAGTGACACTTTTACAAACAGGAATAATTTGCTAGTGAGTCTGCCAGTCACATAAGTGGGTGGAGGGGCTGGAATATCCCATGGGGAAAAAAAAAAAACCAGTGCTCTTAGGGATAGACATGATACCAAAAGAATTAAAAGTTAAAAAAAGAAAAAAAATCAGAAAACCAGGGACAGAATTACTAGATTTCTCTTGGACAGCTCTACCAATGGAAATGGCAGAGGACAGAATGATCTGGCTACATTTTCTAAAGACAGGAGGATTCTTACATGTTTATGCCATCTAGCCCTGGATGTACCTTGAAAATTATCCAGCAGGGACAAATATTTGTGTTTGGGTAGAAAGCACTAACAAGGCCTCTTTTGGAAGACTGTGTACACTTATGGTCAGCCAAGCTCATAAAAATTTATTTAAACCAGAACAGAGCTACCAGAACAAATTAGAGCGTTAGGATGTTAAAAAACAGGGCAACTTTTTCGGCCTCTTTAAAAAAAAAGAAATGTTTAAAGCAACTTCAGTTTTCCTCTGCAAGCAGTCAGAGTGATTAACACTAGCAGGGGAGAAAAGCTTTCCAGGATCCTATTGTCATAGGCAAATATAAGTGAAAACATTCCTCTCCCAGTGTATATTCCTCTGCCCCCATGTGAACAGCTCTCCTCCAGTGCCAGCAGGCTGGGGCTGTGCTGGCACACCAAGCCAAAACAGCTGGATGGGTGCAATGAGGGCCTCCTCCATTCACATCACCTGCAGGCTGCTGAGAACAGCTTTTCAAAGAAAATCAGGGAGAAGACACACATTCAGAGATCCTCTGCAGAGCAGGCTCCTGAAGAAACCGGTGCCTTGTACCTGTCTTTGTATTCATGGAGACAGCAATGTCCCATGGACAGAGACATCTTGTACTAGATCAGATTGTTCAGAGCCCCATCCAACCTGATCTCAAACACTTCCAGGGATGCGGCACTCAGCTTCTCTGGACTTATTCAAATGTTTCACCATCCTCACCATAAATAAAAGAAAATTTACTATGTAGTCATAGTCCAGGTAAAAACTGGTATTGTCCTGCCAAGCAGAAAACTGTGCATCTTCAGGAAGCCTGCTGGGATCTCCACATGTTCTCTCAGTTTTCATATCCAGCTACCATGGCTAGGGACAAGCCCATAACTCAGCCCTATTTTCATCACTTTTCTGTCATTCCATATCTTTGGCTCAAGGAGGGTTTCCTTGCCAAATCCTGAGAAAATGTAAGCTTTTTTCCTTTCTTTTGACCATCACATTCTATCCTCTTCCATTTCTTTAAAAGGCCACTGTGTTTCAGTTTTACTATATCTATCTAGCTCAGATGCGTGGAATTTGGTTTTGCAGTGCTGTGTCATACAATATTTTGCTTAGATGGTAGCAAGTTTAGATGCCCAAAGACGTGAAGAAGCCATTCAAAAACATTGAATATCAATAATATTGAACAATCAATATTGTTTTTCTATATCACACCTGACCGAACTATTAAATTTTTTCCTTGTTTTAAAAACAGAACCACAACTACAAAAAACTATTTTTTGAGATTTTGCCCAAATGAGCAAATACACAGTTTCAATATAAGCACTGGCAGTTAAAGCAGCCACAAGAACAAAGATTTAGTGAGTCAATGGGCACTAATTTCTAAATGAAGTTATAGGGGGATTTGAGGGATGCCAGTGCAGAATTATGGAAATACATGGCTAAATAATGCATACTTTGAAGTCACAAATATGTCAATACATTTTCCTCGTTATCTAAAATGAAGTGTGTTTTAACCCAGATAATATATATAAATGAACTTTAAAATAAAATTCCTCCAGATTGCAGTGGCATAGAGATTAAGAGATTTTGAAATACTAGAAGTAAATTTGAATTACATTTAGATCTCTGGCTAATAAGGTATTCTAGATCAGGTACTCAAAAATTTAAATACCACTTAGAGGGCAGCAAATACTGTGTGGTAGTACTTACAGAAACTGTAAAGCCCTGTAATTAAAATCTATTCACCTTTTGTTCCATATGCTCAGAACTAAGTTCAGGTTTTAGATCTAACTGCTGAAGAATACTAAGCTTACATTACTAGAACTGTAGCCTGAATGATGAGAACAAACACCAACATGGTGATTTCACCAAAAAAAACCAACCCCAAATCCCGCAACATAATGGCTTTTAAAACGTTGGGTTAGATTTACTGCTATTATAATTCATCACTCCTAATCTAGGGCACTTTGGGAGGAAAAGACAGCCAGAAACCTCTCAGCTCACCTGGCTCTAGCGGTGCAAAGAGCTGGTTTCACAACACTGAGCAGCTGCAAGTCAACCATACCATGGTAAAGACTCCAGCCTGACAGCCACTCCCACAGCACAATAAGGCCATGTTTAGGCATGATTTATTCCTTGGCCAAGGGAAAAAGCTTTTCCAGCTCCAGGAGTTTTTACATAACCATGCAATAAGGAAGATCACCAAAGAATATATTTGTTCATAGGCTAATTAAGATGGAAGAAATGATTGTATAATCATACTCAGCTCACCCAATGATTTTGTGGAGCATCTGGGTGCCATTAGGTTGGCTTCTTTCAGTCTGATCATATTGCCAGCAAAGTGGTTTTCCCATAACCTGAATTAATATAGCTTCTTTTGCCAGTTAATTGTTAAAATCCAGAATCAGAGTATCAAAACATGGTAATTGGTCTACTTTTTTGCTCATTACACAACCCTATTATTGACAGAAACATAAAAGTAAATGATGACAAAGTATCATGCCTTTATTATTTTCATTACCACTGAGCCCTGGAGCCCCAGCACTAGAGAGGACCCCACTGTGCAAGGCATTCTACAAACAGAGTAAAAATGGCTCTGGACAGAAAGCAGAGCTCTGCAGAAAACCAGAGTTTAACTGCAGAGAGGGCAGTTAAACAATAATAATTTACGTTGGGATGAAGCAGATCCAAAGAGCAAGGCAAACTAAAGAGAAACAATGAAGAGTCTCTGGAAAGAGAGCTGCTCTATTGAGAGGAGGACAGGAAAGCTGGTATAGAAGGAGACTAAGGGAAACCCAGAAGTAGCACCTAGTCAGACTCAAAAGCATTTCTAGTTTTGTCTATTAGTCCTAATAACTCTGCAGTTACTAGTGTAGTTCCAGTGCTGTTTCCCTCACATGAGGCAGACAGCATTCCTTGTATTTTTGGGTGAGCAGCCCTGCTCTGTGAGGAGACCTGTAGTGGCCTCTTCAGATCCATGTACCTTCCAGTAGGACACAGTAACCAGTGTGACTAATGCCAGTCATGTGCAATTCATTGCCTCTCTCATCCTGCTGCCAGGGGAACAAGTGAGTGCACAGGGAATGTTTTGTGTTAGCAGCATTTGGGTTTTCCCACCCTTGCACACAATGCAGAAGACAAAGCCAGCTGAAGAAATGCATTTTTCCTTTCCCTGCAGCAGAAATGCAGAGGCTTAAGAAAATTTTATGTTCCTGTGAAAGTATATTTGAAGTTCACGCCCTAAAGTAAGCACAAATGGCAAAAAATTCTGGGTTTGAGAATGGCTTGTTTGTTTAATTGGGAGTCACTGGATTATCTCACCCTCCGTATTTCTGAGACCCAGACCTACAGGGACATAACCATGACAGACACGAACCAAGCAAAACAATGAGCAAACAACATTTTCTGTGCGTGCACGTGTGCAAATGATCTAACGAGACAAAAAAGATCTGAAAGCTGTTTCTCATGGAGCCAGTAAAGGAAAGGTGTCACAGAAATGAAACCAGGGCTACAGGCAGGCCCTCAAAGCTGGCAGAAACGCTGCTGATTGCTTTCAGCAGATGAAAAAACCTGGTGCATCAATAGGCAAAGCCTGCACTCTCCACAACCCCTGCAGCAGTACAGAGCACACAGTGATGGCCCACCAGTCCTTTCACTTCACCTGCAGTAAGTGCCTCCCCCCTCAATTCCATGATGAGCACTTATGCTCAAAAAAATTACATCTGGGCATAGAGGCACAGCAGGCAGTCACGGGCTGTGGTGTTTCTCAGTGGTTCAGTAGGTGGGGATACTTGCTCAGGTAACATTTCTTTCACTGTGAAATCCACTTTTAAATGGGTTTGTAGCTGCCACATTGCTCCAGCTCTGATGAGCAAGGCAAGACACGTATGAAGAGAGGTACCAGCAACACTTTTATTAAACCAGTTGATGCAGCTGAATACCTTATCTTAGTCATTCTTTTCATTTCCTGTTGTTTCCCTCCCACAGCCTGTTTTGATTTAAAGCTGTTCATTCAGGCAGGAGTACTTCACATAGGTAACACAAAGTTTACAAGACACAAAGTGTGTGTGTGTGTGTGTGCCTGCACGCACATGCACGCTTGCCCGTTATTCCCACACCATCCATATCTGCAGTCTAGACAAAGCTACAAGAGCCAGAAGTGGGGAACAGGAAAGGGAAATAAAAGGTGAGGATTGCATCAGTGTCACCAGAGCCTAAACTGGGGAAAAAACAAAGCGAAAACTTGCATGTTTCCCAGTGAGCTGGGATATGACCTTCCATCAACCCTGGTCCACACAGACCCAAAAGATATTAAATCACCTCTGTGGCAGGAGCGCAGTAATCAAGGGCCTCAATCCCATAAGAATAAAATTGATGCAGTAATTTGCCTTTGAGCTGCAGAAGGACATACTTTTAACTACAGGGTCTGAGTAGCAGCTGATGCTGTGCCACAAACAGCTGTGACAAATCTACACAAGAAAGACGGGGTGCTAGCAGGAGTAAAAAGGGAATGTTTTAAAGTCCACAAAATCAACCGGCCCCCAGTTTCTCTGCTCCTTAAAAATGGGACAGAGCAACAAACCACACAGGGGATGGAGGGTGTAGTGTTAGGGCATACTCATGAAATACTGGAAGTACAACCTTGGCTATGAAGAATGAAGTATTTTGTAAAATAAAATCACTTATTTTCTATTTACTTCTTTGATTTATCCTGCTGGAAAATTAAAGTAGGCAGTACAGTTTCCTAAACCACAAGACCTCACCACAGACCATCTCATCTTTCTGCTGGTATCCAAACTCAACAGGCATGGGATATACCCCTTCATCTCTTTGGGTGGTAAATTGTTACTCAGTCCATGGAAAATAAGAGGAGCAGATGCACAAAACAAAGCCGTGGTCCTCAGTTTTGCAGGTTGCAAGAGGCAGTCCCGTCCCCTCAGCAGCACTGCTAACCCTGTGGAGCAGATCCTTGCCACGAGGGTGTTGGTGTGAATGACTGACAACTGCACTGCGGTAAATACACATTAACACTTCTGGGTTGAAAGCAGCCAGGTTGACAAGAGCTCCATGGTAACAGATGAGTCAGCTTTGAATGGATGCTAATTAAAGCCAGCAGCGTGGCCGGACATTTTGCACCAATGTGCTGGCCACCTGCTCCCAGGGCAGCAGGAATGCTCCGCGAGGCAAGGGCTCTGCGTCTTGAGAGGGGAATATTTTTCAGATGCTAAGTAAGTTCATGGACTGAATGGTTTCAGCTGGGCACAGCCATCAGATCTCAGGTACTTTTTAGCAGAATACAAACCAGAATATATACCAGAGGATAAATGTTGATGCTGTTATAGAACACATGATCTATTACACGTATGGCCTTAAGCACGGGGGATTTTGGTAATTTAAAATCAAACCAACTTTAGCCATTATTCTGAATTTGTCGGTTGCTTTGTTTCAAACAGATTTTTAGGAACTGCATAACTTCAGCTTTTTGGCTGTTGTTCATTTAATGGCAGAAGGATTTGGACTAAATTTGACACAGCGCCTCACTGTCTTGTTCAGCCATTTGTAGTGAGAACGTTATTGGTGATAATTTAGACGGGTTCCAGATGTGAGAGATGTTCTCTCATTTCTAAGATTCTTGTGTTATGCCAAATACACACACATAGAATTTATACCAGAGGGTGCATAATTTATCGATTTCCAGACCAAGAGACAAGAAAAATGAAAGGCATCCAGCACAAATACCACCATATATATTGCTAAGATAAAACACAGTTAGTCATTTATGAGACCCCCCCCCAGTCCCATAAAAAGACAAAAGTAATCTTGACGCTTGCACCTACTGTAAGATGCTTTTTTTCTCCATGAATTCAATTATTATTTATACTGTAAATGTTCAGTTAAGGCATTGTCTTTTCAGTTGCATTGTCTCTTTGATTGTATTACTAATTTGAGGTTTGAGGTCTCTTGTTCATCAGTACTTGTGTGCCCAAACAACTGATTTCATGTGTACAGAAAGAGTATTATTATGAGCAAATAAAAATACAATAGCACACATTTATCCTCAATTAGACAATCCTGTTTAACAGAAGACCCAATAAGCATACTAAGCCAAGCTGTACAAAAAAGGTTCCTATTTTATTAATGGAAATGTTTACAAAAATATTACAACTATTACTTTCTTCACCTCACTCGCCATGCTGAATGAAATGCAGTGCTTAAAAATTGCACCACAGAAATTTTATAGAGCTTTGCAAATTTCTTCATATACAAAAGACATTTAATATGTATTTCAGTGATGCAGTTTCTACATAAAAAATTGACCTGTAGATTGCTCTAATTCTTTCCTCTACATCTCACCAGAATGCTTTCACATTCATCAGTCACCCACAGACAAAAAGCTTCTGATCTGGAATACGTTTGAGATAATGATAATTTGAAATAGGTAACAAAGATAAACCCAGAGAAAACAAATTTTAGAACTTTTCACTAAATCTACATAGATTCTCCAAAATACTGTATTCAAAACTTAACTGAAAAATTAGTGGTAGAGAGAGTAAGAGAAGGAACAGAAGGAGAAGGCCATGGGTTTTCACCTAAGGGCAGGGAGTGTTTTAGCTTTAATTTATTTTACTTAAGGCTAGTAAGTTTAATTAACCAGGTGTGGTTTGAGTACATAAGTAATTCATTAGACTAAAGCTACAGTTTCATACAGATGGTCATTTTGCTTGTTAATACTGAAAGATTCCCTCATGCTCAGCTTAAGAGCACATGAAATCTCACGCTAATTCTGTTCTGCCCATGATGGTAATTGGTGAGTGACCCCTCCCTGCCCTTTAAATCACAAACCTTTTATTATATTTTCTCTCCCCTGTCCAACTGAGGAGGAAAAAGTGAAAGTGGCTTTGGTGGGCACCTGGCATCCAGCCAGAGCTAACTAATCACAGGGGTTCTACAAAAAAAGTTGGAAAGGAACTATTTACAAGGGCATGTAGTGGTAGGACGCAAAGGGTCAATGTCTTTAAACTGAAAGAAAATAGGTTTAGATTAGAGAATAGGAAGAAATTCTTTGTGTGAGGGTGGTGAGACACAGGAACAGGTTACCCAGAGAAGCTGTGGACGTCCCATCCCTGGCTGGAAGTGTTCAAGGCCAGGGTGGATGGGCCTTTGAGGAGCTCAGTCTAGTGAAAAATGTCCATGGCAGGGGCGTTAGAACTAGATGATCTTTGAAGTCCCTTCAGACCCAAACCATGATTCTCTCATGCTAACTCCATTGTCAAGGGGTTCATCACAAAGTTGCCTGTTGTAATGAGGAGCAGAAACTCTCATACCACGAACTTGATTAAATCCATTATTTTAGCATCTGTCTATTTTTCCAGTAAGGTGAGAAGAGGTGAAAGATGCAGAAGGCAAGGCTACAGCAACATGGAAAATATGTTTTTTTGGAAATCCCAGGTATTACAGGAGGAGCACCCATGAAATCCCTGAAACAGCTGACAGCAGACAGCCTTCACCCCACCCTCCTCTACAGACATGCAGCACAGCATAAGGGAAACGTCATGGGCAAAGGTCTCCAGAAAACAGATTCAACATGTTGGCATCCAGTAGGTTCACAGTTCCAACTTACTGTACCTGAATCATAACTAAGTTGGGGGTGGGTGTGGGTCAGGTCTCCAGGTCTTCATCTGCTGGCCCCCAAAGAGCTGAAGTTGCCCTTCACAATGAGATGGTTGCCCACTTGGTGTTTTAGTGGGGTCATCTACCTCCCAGATACTCTGATGATGTTCTAAGGTAGCTCACCCAGGGAGACATTCCTCATCTATTCCCTGCCTTCTTAGACCTTCTCGAAAAGAAAATCTGAGATAATTCTCCCTGCTCCTTTCCACCTGATACCAGCAGTTATATAGCTACTTGTGTTTCTATCTGTCACTATCTTTCCCAGTTTTTAAAGTATTTCTCATCTCTTTCTACAGCTTACTAGGCCTTGTCCACACTTTCAAATTTATATTCTACTTGAAGTCTCATTAAATGTAAATCTGAGAGTGAAATCTCAAATTAGAAGCACCTTTAAATTCAAGACCTTATTTTAGATTTGCTTAGTTTCACTAAACTGTAAAAATTCTGTCTGAAATTATAAATAATTTTTTAAAAATAAATCTTAAAGCCCTGATTGACAATTGCACAGATGTACTCAGAGTGGCAGCACTTACACCAGCACAAAAGCAACACACACATCCTATCAGAATCTAACTTGTACAGAGTGTATTCTTTAAATTGCTCATTTTCCCCCACTCCAGACACACTGAACTCATTGTTTTAATAATTAGCATTAAAAAGCCTGAACTTTAAAAAAACACAATAAGCACACAAGTAACACAATCCACATAAAAGACAAAAAGCATTTGTTCTTTCCTTAGATTGACTTTTGCTTAGATGCACTTAAAATACCACATCATAAAATGTATGTGAGGAGACCAATTATTGCATGAACAATTAAAGAGTTTTCTCTTTCTTTATTTATTTGTATAGGACCAGCTACCCCACAAACCACTTGGCCAAACAACCTGTTGGAGTACTTCCAGGATGCACTGAGACATCCACCAAAATATCAAAGGCTGTAATTACACATTCATCGTATGTTCCAACTCATCCAAGAATAGTCAGGAAACATTAAAGACAGCAATCTCATCTGAAGCTAATTACTGACAACTAGCTCAATACTGCCTATAGAACTCATCATCTTTGATTTTGTTCATTAAAGAGCAGCCTCATCAGTTCCCATGTTTCTCAAAGTATTTCTTGAAAGGGTTATAATTTAGCGGCGATGAATTCCAGGTCCTGGGTTTCTGAAATTTTTTATAACTTCACTGTCCTAATAGGTTCTTCATAGTTGGTCCAAGTTTGATCATAACTGTAATAATTAAATGGTAGGGAGAGGGAAAAAAAGAGAAAAAAGAAATATTGCTAAGTTAGTAAAAAACTGGGTGGGATTTTGTCCTGGGAAACAAAAAAATAATAATAAAAAATTCCAATCAAATATATTTTATGATTTCTTCTCCCATTGAAATTTTCAGCATATTTAATAACTTTATTCACAAAATATTGGTTGTTAACAACAAAAAGTACTGTTGCTCACATTTTAGAGATAGGGAGATGAGGCATTTTTGAAAAACTGTAGCAGAACAGGGACTTTCAGCCTGGTCTCCAAACTATGAAATTGGTCTTCAAAATGCTGAAAATCCTTTCCTGTTGCTGTTCTCAAACAGCAGCTGCTATAACTGTAGGCTAACCACATTCTGGCTGAAGCTGTGCTGATTAAACCAGTGGAAACATTGCTGAAGAGATTTCCCTAACCAACATGGTCAGTTAATTTTCAGATTTTTCTCCTCAAGAGAAATGGTGGACAAGCTACTTCAAGGAGAAGTTTTGCTATAAATATTAATCAAATTTTCCGTGAAATCTGTATTTTGTTCAAAATACAATGAAATTTAAAAAAAATTCAACAATACTGCAGTGCTTTTGAAAGCCTCACTTTTCCCCTTGTTGATTCCTTTTGGCTAAAGTATCTCACTTCAGGAAAGCACACTTTTTGGTCTAACTAGTGGAACAGGACTTCTGGGGACCACTCTCCTCCCCCTAGATGGGAGGAAATCTCAGCACACCACAAACCTGCTATTGTCTTGTACAGAAAACACAAAGAGAAGGCACTCTATGAAGCACTGGGTGGCAGCAAGGCATGCTGAAGACAGTCTTGAAAAACTTCTGAAACTGGCTGTTCTTCAGCATTTGGTCTATACCCTGCTAAACCACAATCCTGTAACTGAGTCATACCAAACACTGTGTTTTCTAGTACTTTTCATACCAGAAAACCTTCTGCACTCTGTATATGCCTCATTTTATCTGCATTTACTTTGAAGTATAAGTGTCATTATTATTGTCACTGGACAAACAATAACCCTTTGACTGGACAATTAAGATTTCAATTATACTAATGATAAATTCTTGTCTTTGAATAGAAGGTGAGTTCTTTTTGCCTATTATAAGATCTTGAATGTGACAAATCCATGGGAATTCGAGGAACCTGTTCTGTAACTGGGATGCAACAATTTCCTGACAGTATCGTGCTCACTGGTTCATCAAATTCATGTTAATTCTTCCTTGGAGAGGGAGTAGGAGTGTTTTGGAAGAGTCAGACCATTTAATAGGCATCAGCACAAAGAACATGACACTTACAGGAGTAAAACTGCTGACATCAGCTTTTTTTCAGCTGCACAGCCTCAGAAATGTTTCAAAAGTGAAGGATTTCAAATCGATACAGAGCACCAACTCACACAGGCAGACGACACATATCACAGAGCACCATTAACATATGGTGCTCATAAACTATGCTGCTGCCCGCTCATATTTGGAGAGGTTTATGGTTATGTTCTACATGGAGTTATCTTGTCTTAAGGTATCACACAGATGGATCACAGCTATAAGATCTGCACCTAGGAAAAACCACTGGCCTCCAGGCCAGCTCCAGTCGTAATCAATGCTAAAGAGATAATGCTGTTTCCAGCACACTGAGCTACAGCTCCATGGACTCCTCAAGGCTACACATCCATGCAAATGTCACAGCCTGAAAGGGAGAGCTCAGCCACACTCCCTACCCACGGCTTTTTGCATTACCTTGGCTTTGCTTGGGGCTGATCATCATGATTAGGCTCTCTGCCCTCCAAGTCCCCTTCAAGCAGGGTGGGCAGTCATCCCACACAGCGCCTGTGAAGTTGTTTCAGCAAGAGAATTGGCACCTCAAAACTGAGACCCTGCTCAGTAAGTCAATGGAGGCTTGCCAGGATTTTGCACCATGCATCAGGTGCTGCCAATTAAAAAGTCCCAAAGCAGTGGAATTCATGCAATTATATGAATAATAATAATATAATGTATAATTTAAGAATAAAACCCAGAAATCATAAGCAATTTAGTTGAATAAATGGAAAATATGGATCAACAGTGGAAACTGATATCTAACATGACTTTTAGTTATGAGTTTGGAGTAGGAGTTCTAAGCTTTGGAGGCAGTTTTCAGAATAAGACTTTATTAACTGAGAATCAAATTCTCTAGAAATTGCTCATTTTTCTTTTACCCTTTGTTTTATTGTTGGACTAAGGCACAGCAAATTTTGCCAAGAAAGGGTAAGATCCTGTATAATGTAGCTGCTCTAGGGATAGTAAGAGGTTATATAAATCCTCCCAAAGGAAGGGATTTGTATTTTTTTGTGGAACTATAAACATAAAGCAAATGGAATCGCTTAAGAGTTGCTATTTGCCCTGTTGGTTCTTGTTCATCTTGTAAACTAAATGCAATAAAAGAACAAAGACTATTTTCCATTTTAAAGGATTGTTTCTCCATCAGAGCTATTCAGAAACAATTTATTTTCCAGTTGGTGAATTCAGATTGAGGAGGTTTCAGTCTCTCCTTCCTATACTTGGCACAACTACTCCATTTTTGAAAAATACAGTATCATGTCAATGCCTTACACTTAAGTGAAAGATAAAAAATTGAACTTTGCCTCCCGAGGAAAATAAATAATATCTGTTAGAAAATTGCTAATGGAAAATTTGAAATCATTCATATACTCCTGTATGGAAGCTGTTAGGGAAATATTTAAGATAGTAAATACGGTGAAGAAATTCAACAACTCATTCCTAATTTACTAGAGACAGCAAATATTCTTTAAACAAAACAAACAACCTACATGACAAATAATTTAGTAGGACCTGCTGAGCACTTACTACCAGGAAAAATAGTTATTTATTTATGTACTGATTTGTAGAACAGGATGGATATTTTAGATAGTAATAGATAGATAGGGTCCTGTAGGGGCTGTGATTATGTCAAACCATTTAAAAAATTTATTAAGCCTCCATCTACATTTCCTTCTTCTGCGTGTGGACAAAGCAAAAGTGAAACTGAGTTAATGACAAAGTTATAGTACTTCATTAGTAACCAACGTCAACTTGGAAAAAAAAGGGCAGATGTTAATCATGCAGTTCACTCCCCTGGGTTCTCCTGGTTTGTTTTTACTGAGTAAATGTATTGATGGAAATGGAGAGTCTTTGGAGAAAGGAGCAAAATATGCAAGTGTTATCCAATATGCAGAACTGGGAGGAGAACAAAAATTTTGCCTACTTACAAGAATTCTTCAAAAAACACATTTTCCTCCCTACAGGTTGTAACACACACACATTCCCTGCACTTGAGACATACACATCCAAGTGAATTTAAAGGAAAATACCCCAAAATTCATCCTCATTGACATACAGTGTTTGGTCTCCTTAGGTTATTTTTAAAAAATACTGGTGATGATACTTAACAAAATTGTGCCTGTTGAATGTAGTTCTATACACAACCACTCAGGAAGACTTCTAGCCCTAGTAAGTTCTGCTTTATCCCTTTGTATCCCTTTATTGGGCTCACACTTCAATTCACATAACATCATGTACACAGTTAAGCCACCTAAACCATGTATGGCAAGTGAGAAGTTGGGAGATTTTCACAAGGCACACTACTGGACTAAGTATATTCATATATTTTTTAAAGCTGAAATGCCACACACCTTTCCCAGATATACCTTGAGGAAGGAAAATAATTTTTGATTCAATTAGCTGCAGAAACATCTTGCAACCTCTTTGCAACAATTTGTTACAACCTTTCATAAATCAGAACAGTGTTGTTTAGCAGCCAATGAAAACATCTGTCAGAAGACAAAGAAATTAGTCCACACTCACATGCAAAGACGATTAAAATCAAATTCAGACATTAATAATTGATCCCAGGTGTCCCTCTATTCTTTGACCCATAGTTGTCAGTTGTCACTGATGTAGTTAGATGGTTAGAAAGCTTTTTCTTTTTTCCATGGTGATTTGGCAAGGTTCTAAAAGCTTTTAAGAGTCGAATCTAGGAATTTGTGCAATAAATATCATTATTGTAGAAGCCACAACAATTAAAACCTTTTTCCAAGAATTTTAAATCATCTTAATCTGGAGCATTATAGACCATAAAAATAGCAACTGTTTGGGAATAACATTGTCTGCACTTTTTCTTTGGAAATTTTGAAGCAGGCATTGGAGGCGGGTTGCAAAGTCAGCAGTATATTTTGATCATTCATGTATAAGCAGATGTGCAAATACTCAAGATGACTTTTTTTTTTTCCACAAAACACAGGCACTTTAACAGCTGAAAAACAGTAATGCCCAAGTCCAGCAGCTAAGAAGCACTATGGCTCCATAACAGACTCTTAATTCTTGGGCCCATTGCATTTTTTAACCATTTCTCTTCATCTTTTATAAAACAGATCAACCTGATATACATAGAGGCTATTATATCTGCAGTTTAAATTTCAAAAGGCAGCCCCCATCACCATACAGGGAAAGGAGGAGAGCGGGAAAATCTGTAAGGAGGCTCTGCTTTTGAGTCAGCAATGAGTAACCACTGCTCTCAGTTCAATGTTTTGGGTTAATAGAGTTATAAACCAGTCACAAAAACAAATCAATCAAAATGTTACTGGACATTAAATGAAAAATAAACAAATTAGCAGTCAATAAAGAATTGTCAGAATCTTTCTTTTACTATCCACACTTAGATGGAGATTGTTGACATCTAGACACTCATATTAACATTTATTCTGTTAAGCAAACATTCTCATATAAATAATGTACTTGCACTCTATATCTCAGGCAGGAACAAGACAGACTAATATTGTTTTAAATACTTATTTACTAAGCCAAAACAAAAATTTTACCAAAAGAGAAAACTGGTTACTGTCAAAGGTCATGACTTAGTAAGATCTGTTTAAATCTAGTGTAATCAGTTCAAAAGGTGTTTGCTCTTAAGATGTTTAACCTCTGTCTTTTGTTCTGCTATTCAAGGGGGTGGTGCAGCTGTAGATAATAACTTTGAGACAATGTATTGAAACACTGTGTGTCCACACACCCCGAGCAGGACAACTGTGTTTGGTTTTGGATTTGAATTGTTTTTTTCAAAGACTACATTCTGCCACTGGGTTCACCACTGTGAATCCATTCTTGGCAGAGGTTTGTTCAGGGCTCTACAGTGGAAGCAAGTACACCCAAGGCAAGTGTAAGAAGTGATGGCTGGTTGTTTTGAAGATCTATAGCCTTGCTGTAATCACAAACCTGAAGTAAATTTACAAGACAAACACATGCAAACGTCTTATCTCTTATTTGCTCAAATTGGAGGCACAGGAACAACATTTCTCTTTGGAGAAATGAGAGCTTTTCCCTGCAAGCCTCAGCTAAAGAGCAAAAGTTTAGAACTGAGAACTTCCTTTCAACTCTCACAAATTCCTGGCTTTTCTTTTGTTCTGTAACTCTAACCCTAATACACAAAAGCTACAAAATTTGAAAACTGAAAAAAACAAAAAAAGAAAAATTGCGGAGATTGCCAGGATTTTGTCAAAATTCAATCAACTTGCTTATCACTTGCATCTCCTATCCCACCTATCACATGTTTGTCTCTTCAGAGAATAGAATGAATTCCTTCATCCTAATTTTAAGAAAAGCTTAGCAAAAATCACTCTGGCCTGCCATGAGGCATCACCACCAGGCTGCCACCATGCTCCAATTTAAATACTCTTGTTACAAGAGAGACAGCTAACCCAGCAAAGAGACTGGGTCCACATAGTGACCCTTGTGGTGATGCAAGTCCCAGTTTCATTTTGCAGTGCATCATCTATTCAGGGCATCCTCTCAGTCCATAACTTGAAAATAAGAAATAAATTTGTAGAAACAAGTCTTAAAATTCTCATCTCCCTTTATAAGGAAGCCTTACAGTCTCTCCTGACACACAAAAAAAAGCATGGATGTAGAAAACGTCACACTGGGAGAGAAGAATGCCAGTCCTCAGCACACAGTGTCACTGTAGTAACCCTCACCATCACATTATGTTTTCTCTTGTTGCGTTCCCAGCTGAGGCAATGTGCATTCTTTCCTATTTTTCCTAGAATTCCTCAGAGGAAACCTGCAACCCACTATGTCTGGCAACAGCAGGCTGGACCCAACCAAAAGATAAGACTAATAATATTCCAAATTAACAGCCAAAGGCTATAGAAATAAAAAAAGAACACCCGCCGGCCGGGATGANGAGTAACGTGGAAACTTCCAGAACCTGGGGTTTGAATGATAAATCAGTTATCCAATAGTACTTTCTGGGGGCATGGTCTCCTAAGCTCAAACCACTGTCTCCTCAGCAGTAGGGGAAAGTCCTCCTGCTGGTGGGCTGGACCACCAGGAGATGTTCCTCTCCTGAGCTTTATTTGATCTTTCACCTAAGGAGACCATCCCTACAAAAGGCCAAAGAACTAACACTTCCAAGCCACAAAAAATAAAGCATCGTCGTTGCATCAAGGGTACTTGATATGCTTAGTTAATGCAGAGAGAAAAAGTGAAGTTTTGTTGACAGGTGAACTTTCAACATTTCCTTTTTCCTAAAGGCCACAGTTTTTTAAAAGCACTCCAGAAAACAGCAACAGAAAAAGACTTCATGTAGGAAGCCTTCTGTCGCATCAGAGGCCACTGTGGCTTATTTAGAAGAGGGGTACCTAAGTCTTCACAGAAATACTTGGTTGCTCTTGCAAAAAAGGAATAAACACAAGGTTACATGAGAACTGAAACTCACTGCCTCCTAACATCACAGTCAGGACTATGCTGGCAGCTCCCAGGCTCTTTTGCTTTTCCATATCCAGCTGGAACTTTGCACAAAGAGACAAATTTCCATGATGTCATTAAAATCTTGCTGGAAATTAGATTTTTCACATACTTCATCAGCCTTAAAAGTGGAGGCATTCAAACAGACTGCATCTTTTTAACTCTTGGATAACATGCAGTCTGTTCTTCTACCAGCTCTCATCATTATCCGTGCAAGAATTCTCTACAATTACCATTGCATTAAATTAAATTAAGTGCACAATCTTTCTGCTGTGATCAAAGTAGGTGCAGATGTTGAGATTGTATAAGCCATGGTCTGCAAAAAATGGGATAGGGGCTGAAGCAAAATCACAACACCACTATCCAATAAAGCAAATAATTAGTAATAAAGAACTTACCTGCTCTCAAGATATTATCATTTCCATCTAATTTAACTTACTCTTGATTATCTTACAAAAGAAAATGTCCTAGGTCTCAAAAAAACATTTCTCACCACTTCTTGCCTTTGGAAAAAGTCACCCAAACAAGTATTTCTTTTCAAAAATCATATTCTTTTGAGTAATATCATCTCTTGAGACTCGCATTATGGTTTTCAGTAACCAAGGAGAGTATTTTTCCAGAAGCACCACTAGAGTTCATGTTAACCATTTTTAATGATTTTTATTTTTTCAGTTCAGAAGAGGCCTGCAATGCAGCATGGAAGTATTTAGCATGCACACAAGTTAGGTAAGACTATTTCACCCTTTTTTCTTTTTAGTGCCTAATTGTTTTCAAATTCCTGACAGAGTAAATTAGTCAGAAAGAAAATCAAGAAAAAAAATGGTACTGGCATTTGGTATTCTGAAGGCCCTGTTCTTAATTTCCTCCATTCTTTCATGTAATAATAGCTTTGGTTAAGCCTCCGGATACATGGTAAATTGGACTGAGTTTGAGTCCTTCCTCTTAATAGCTTTTCTTGAAAAAGGGTCCAACGCGAATAAATACAACAGGTCACATTAATCTGTAATTTTTTTGGAGGGTGGAAATCACAGAGTAAAGATGGATTAAAAGTTTGCAAAAGATTTGTAGCTTCAGAGAAAAGAAAAGGGTCATTCAGCTCCGTGCCCATGTCCCCTGCCATGCACAATGATGATTAAAACCCACCAAGGCTGCACACGGAGCAAAGCAGTGCTGGTCCTCCTTTCCTCTGACTCATTATATTTGGAAGATAATTAGGACTTGAACAGCCATGACTAGGTAGGTGACAGATTACTTTGCACACTTTTACAATGTGGGGTGGCTTTGCAGGCCAGGCTAAGAACGAGAAACAGCTTCCCACAACCAGCAAGGAGAGCAGGTAGACAGTGATGAAACTTCTAACCACAGTCAGATGCTGAGAACTCAATCTGAAAGTTGAGTTTTCAGTTGATGACAGGAGCTAAAGCTTATTTCATTTCCAATTAAGTCCCCAAGTGTTTCCAATTGTTATGCTAATATAGACAACATTAGCATACCAAGTTTAAAAAAATATACATATATATTATATACACATCTACAGTAAATCACAAGAGCACCACAATTCTCACAGGCTCAGGAGCTGTCTGCAGAGAACACATCAAAATCTTGCAGTGACATAATACGTGTTATTTTTCCTCATTTTTAGCCTCTATTTTCCTCCTACAATGATTGTTTTCTTACCCACCCCTCTCCTGAGCACCTATCTTACCTATCTCCTTTACTTTGTCTATAAACATGGATGCAGTTTTGGTCCATCGAATTGCTTGAGTTCTCTTAGTAGCACTGCACCTGCAGAGTTTACAGAGTTTACTGTAGTCTTCTACAGTCTGCTGCTGCTAGAAGTTACCCTCCCACTGATCAGCCTGTAGGAGAATTCTCCAGCTACTTCCAATCAACATGAGACAGATTACCAAAGACATACAATTTGAACTAATTAACCCAGCCTAGATCCTTTTTGCTTAACCAGGTGTGGGGTCATCCACATGACCAACTTAGCTGGCAGCTGTGAAAAAGCAAAAACCTCTGGGAGGAAGGATGTGATGAGCAGCGAGTAACCATCATACTACTTCCTCTTCCAGCTGCATCCACAGCTCTCCCTCTGAAAAACAGCCCTGATCCCCCTTGCAAAGGGTCAGGCTTTCCTCTGCAGACTGAGGGAACATGCAGTCATTACTAGCAGGCTGAAACCTGAGAAGAGCAACTCCAGTTAAGCTCTGCCTTGTGCTGTCCCAACTACTCTTGCCAGTCTCTGAGGACCTCCTCTGGCTACAACTTGGCATTTGTAGGCCATCTGTCTTGTCCTCTGTTTTTGTACCACCAACACTACTAAATTGCTCCTGTTCTTAGTGCTGGGTCCTACCCTAGTTTCCATAACGCTGCTCTTTTACTCTTCCCCCTGTTCCAGGTACGTAGCACTGAGTAAATGAGATCATTTGGGTGTCTTCACACAACGATGTGTGGTCACTCCCTGTGACAACCTCCTTCATTTGTTCAATTAAACTGAGAATAATTTGAAACAAAACCTGCGCTGAAGGTTCTTGTAAAATACCAGCTGCTCCAAGATCCATAATTCAGGCATCCCTGGAGCATTACCATGTCTATGTTGGTTGAAATATCCTTTGAAAATAGTCTCCCAGCAGTTTTCTTCAGCACCTTTGCAACATCATATTTTATGCTTAAGTGTCTTAGTACTGAAATACAATACACTTGAAAACATTGGTGCCAAATTCTTAATTAAAAGCCCCTTTTTGTTACTTCCAATTAGTTAGGAAAGCAAAAATCTCCTTTTCCCATTTATAGAAACCCCTACTTTTGCCTCTATTTTTACAAGAAATACAGAAACATTGCAAAGTGTGCCCCGAATGTGTCATCATCCAATAAAATTCCACATGTGCAAAAACCAGCCCTAAAATAAAGATTCTATACTGACAAAGTTATAGCCAACAGGAGGAAACAAAAGGTAGTGAAGTATAAGTTAAGAATACTGTTACTAGCTATTGAAGGAGAGTCCAGGGTATATTTCAGAAGTTCAAGAATGAAATCTCCTGGCCAATATTATAATAGAATTCCCAAATGCATCCAAACGAGCTTTTAGTTCATCTTGAGCAAGCCCTGTGACTGTGCCTCTTCAGGTCCACTACAACACTTTCAACAACGTGAACTTTTTGCTCTGAAAACCAGAGAAGGAAAGACCTGGAATACATCTCTGCAACATGAAAGCTGGGAGAAGACCCAAGCAGGGTGAGCTGCACAGGAAAGGAACACAGCCTTTGATGGGTTTTGAGCAAGCACAGGTGTGGTGGCATGAATTCCTAGTAGGATTTATGCATTTGTAGCAAGGAAGACCTTGAGGAACCAGATTTAATTGTCAAACAGTCTAGAGGAAGACTATATTCCTTAAAACACATAATTACCTAACCATATATGATTTACAGATGCTGAAAAAGTGCAGCACCTGTCACAGACTTTGTTAAGCCAAAGCCTAAATATGGTTATCCTTCATAACATGTTTCTGACAAACCTTTTTTAATTCTAGGTCCACTGCCAAATGTGAGGACTTTCTCCAGAAAAATAGACTGAAATCTTTACAGCATTGTCATCAGATCAATGTTTACCAGCTGAGGAGAAATCCAGTGCCCTAGAGGGCATTATAGTCCTGCTGACAGAAAAAATAGGTAAGGTGTGCTAAAAAAATGTGCCCTGAAGTCAAGTGAACATTATAGTGCTTTAAAGATAAACACTGGTACCAAAATTAATTATTTCAGCTAGATGAACAATATAAGGGTTAAATATTTTTCTCCAAGTTTTCTTCAATGTTCATAGCAACATTGAGAGGTCTTCATAAGGTGTGAAACTAGTAGGAATAAGAATATAGGCTAAGCATACATTAGCAAGTGGTGCAGCATGGTAGAAATACATCCATAAAGAGAAGCAGCTGGTGGTGAAGATGAGATATCCTCACCGTTGGATACTCAGGGATTTCTGGTTCCCAGCAGTCTGGTCCTGGGAGCTAAATGCCCACTAGAGTAGCAGGTTGGAATGCAAGAATGAAGGAAATCCTACTAACATGCTGCCAGGCTGCCCCACAGAGCACAACAATGCACTTTCCGTGTGGATGAGTGGATGATGTGTTTCAAAGCTCACGAAAATACTAATGGAAATGTTAAACACAGAGGAGCATAAATCTAAGCCTTGTTTAGGGCTTGTGACTCCAGGTCACAAGATTTGCAGCTTTCTTCTTCACTGATTGCTGGTCATCAGAGTAGGCTTATGGATTTCCATGACAACTTCAGGAGTTCCCTTCACTCTGAAATCTGAGCCATTTTTATTGGGTATCTAACACTAGGACTTTATATCTGATAGTATTTATTTACACGTTTTAAGAAATGGGAAAGTGTAGCTGAGGTGAAGACATGTGGCAAGAGTATTCCAGATGGTCAGAGCTGTAGGGGAAAGAAACTGGATTACACTGGTGTGCTACAGACCCACTGGGAAAAAATTAAACTGAGTAAGTTAATGATAAATTATGAATGAAGTATGTGCCATGAATATTAACCACACACACTGTGTACTTTCTGAAACTGTCTGTCTCCAGAAGAATAGTTTTGTAGCCACAAGACAGCACCAGTTTATTTAGGGGACATGGGAACTCTGTAGGGAGTAGGAATCCTACAGAACTAAAGAAATGCCCGGTGTTGTGAAAAACAAAATTATTCCTAACTTATACAGCACACTAAATAACAAAGACATTAAACTTTTATGGCACTCCTAGGGATGGATGGAAGCCCATTTCAATAGCAGATTTAATTCTCCCCAGTTATAAAACATCAAGATTTACATGAATCTGGGGAGGGGGGAAAGCCAGCGAGATACAGAAGAAACATACAGTACAACATTAATTAATAAATAACAGAAGTGTCTTGAGACTCCAAAAATGTGGGTAGAAGTATTAATGTCAGTAAGAGATTTTTGGAAAGGATACCTGTGTGACTTCAGAACAATGGTTTTTTTAAGTGTTGGAATGAAACTTCCACATGTCAACCATAAAAATGAAAAATAAGTTGTCACTTTAAATTTTCTTTCCTAGGCAAGCACCTTATTTCAGACTGTATTGAGGAGCAGGGGTATAGGGAGTGGAGAATCCTTTTTTTGAACTTTTTGGGGATATACAAGTGCACAGGCACTTCTTTAGCCTATAGCTCCCCATGCCTTAATAAAGTTCAGTCAGTAATATGAGATATGAAAACTGTGCTGGCACAAAAATCTGAAAACACAATGCTCCTGACAGCCTTTCTGGAGGCTCAGGTGTTTGTGGTCAGACACCCCCTGACATAAATATGTAACTTCCCAGATTTCCATTGCTCTGGCATGTGTACATGATAAACAGGAGAACACAGCCCTGGAGGTCCTCACTGGCCAAGGAAGAGCAAAGAAGTCACCAGCAACATCTGCCAGTACCTGGCTCAGGAATAAGCACTAGCTGCTTTTCCTCTTTGTTTCACCTGCAACAAAGGAGCCAAACCAACACTGGTGAGAGCACAGGGTGTCCAGATGAACTGCTGTGAGTGAGTGTAATGAGTCAGGCAAGTAAGAACACAACCAAACCCACATGCTTTCTGTTAGGAGCTGGGCTGAGCTGCTGATGGTGAGCATATGCAACAGGTAAGAAGTGCCTGAGACGCAGCACAGGGCACAGACCTGGGAGGAGTGGCAGACAGACTCCAGCAGCTGCAGAAATCAATCACTTGCTACAGTGCTTAGACCTCACTGAGGCAAAAATAAAGCTTAATATATACTTTTTGGCTTTTATTTTTAGAAGACTAATTTGCCTTTTTCTGTATTACTCTGTTGTAAAAATGCCAACAATGACACTTTCAAGGCAGAAATTGAAGGACAGGTTTCCAGATACATGGAATATTATATGAATTATGTCATTGGCATAAAGGGATAACAATACAAAGCATTAACATTTACTTTAAGAGTGAAAAGCCTGAAGAAGTCAGGATGTGTAGTTTACAAGGTTGTCAATCATGCAAGAAAAGTCCGTATAAAGAAGGAATATATTGGCAGTAAAAGTCATAAGAAGTATTAATGAAATGACTTCCTCCCTACTCCTTAAAAAGAAAATTTTGTCTAGGTACCCAGAAGAACGGAGGCTAAGTGGACACAAGCCATATATTTTACTCCACTTTGCAAACACCTACAATTTTTTTGGGGTTATTTGGGTTTTCCTTTTTCCCTTGTAATTTAGCTTTGGAAATAGCTAGGCTATTCTGGCATCAGTTTATTCAAAATGTCTGCATCAGCATGAGAAGATAATGGCTGCTTTCTCTTATTGGCTATGCTAAAAAATTTCTACAGATTTTTTATATCCGTAAAACTCTTTGAAGTTTGATGAAAATATTGCAGCTCTTTAAAGAAGGATCTCAAATTTAGAAATGAAATGGCACTAATAATAAGGAAGTGATGTCAAAATCACAGGATAGCATGCTGTGTATAGCTTGAATATTATTTTCCCCTTCATATACAGACAAATAGAAGGATGAATAGAAATTCCTGCTGTAGTAACTTAATCTAGCTAGCAGCAGCACACATTATCCAGTAGCATGGTCTTCAGTGCAGGGATGTGATGACTTGGAAATTGGTGGTGTGGCAGACATGCTCTGGTGGTTGGCAAGACCTGGAGCCTCTATTGCAGCATCCTGAAGTCCCATCATCATGGTCTTCAGCTTGCTGTAAAGATAGGGAGCAGACCCACTGGAATGCCATGTGATACACTTTCTGAGCATCTGCTGTGTAGAGCTATTGTTATACCAGAGTAAAAAACAAACCCAAACAAACAAGAACAAGGCTAAAAGCAGAGAAGAAAACCAGATTATTTAGGCTGGCAGTGTTTTAAAACCACTTGCTCCCTATCAGTCAGAAGCTGGAAAGTGACAACCAGCACAAACTCAGGCAGCAGAGCCAGGGTGAGCAGAGGGGGAGGCTTAGCTGTGCAGCAGCCCAGCCTCACTGTGCCGAGTGTCTGGCTGGGGAACCTGTATCTGCAGCCTCTGGGGATGCAAGTAGCTCACAAGGCCACACACAGCTTTTGCTGGATAAAGCTTATGGTGAGCTGTGCTCACTATCCTGTTTTCCAGGGACATCAGCACTCAATAACTACTTAACTTCTCACCTGTTCACTCATTGTCACCTTTCAAAAGAAGTCCTAATGCCACCTAATGAGTATTGGGTAGCAGATACAGACTGTGTGTATCCTGGCAGGGATAAGGTAAGTGAGTTGAAACAAATGAGGTGTTGCAGTCTATGACACAGGAAAACAGGCAAGTGATTAATAGTCCCAGTGAAAGATTATCCTCATCTGAGATTTCCACACTTGTGTGAAATCCATCCCAGCTGCAATTTAATGTAACAGTTGTCTTCTTTGGCGTTCTTAACAACTCTGCCCCAAATACTTTTATAATTGCTTGCACTGATTTCCCAGTAACCTTTAAGAATTAGTATAAAAATATCTTAGAATCCTAAAGATTTTAAGGTGAAGTGTTCAAAATAGTTTGCTTTCCAAGTCTACATACCCCAGAATGGTAGCAAGACCCCCTAGCCTGCAAGACAATGAAATAACCTGCCAAGCCATAGCAAAGAGAAAGGCTGCTGCTCAAAAGGCAATGAAGAATTGTTTCAAGGCTAGACCCCTTTCTGTAGCTAAAGAAAGCTGCCAATGGCAATGCTGTGAGCAATTTTGTGTCAATAGTGTGTCAATCAGACCAGGGAGAAGAGAAGAATGCCTTTCTTAACTCTAATCACCAAACACCAGAACTTCTGTAAAGATGGGCAACTTCTCATGCACAACTTGCTGTTTAGTAGATAAATTATTAAGCATCATTTTATGTTCTCTGTAACCAAAGGTTCCAGGAAATTTTCAGTCCTATCTTCCTCCATTAATTTCTCCTAGTTTCAGTAAACCTCTGCAAAAAAATCAGCACCTCTTGCTAAAGCAAAAAAAAAGATTTTCTGTAGTTCTATATTCTTATTACAAAAGAAAAGACAAGAAAATTCACTCTAAAAATCATTTACCAAAGGGGTTAATTTGTGGTATACATGGAATAATGAGAGGAAAAACTTGTCTTTAACAGGTCATCATAAGAGCTCTGAATTCTTGAAAGATCTGTTACTCCTTTTCAACAGTTCTTCCATGCCCATGTCCTTCGATAGAGCAAGAAGAGTTCATTGTTTTCTGATATACAAAGTGGGTGGGAAGGAAAAAAAAAGGATAGAAAACAGGAGATCCACAGGAGAGTGTCAAGATCTGGTGATGTTCAGCTCATACAGGAAGTTTAGAAGGTCAGAGTTTATAGGGACAAATGGTCCCTCTCCTGCAGAAAACCCTGTTTCTACAGAGGGAAATCAGCTGACTGCTCCATCAGTTATCCAGGATGACAGATCCAATCTTCCTTCATTTCCTTCCTCTTTCCATTACACTTCATGTACCTTCTGATATATTGCTGTTGTATGTAATAGCAGGTGTCCTACCTTACAGTAAACTTCCTAAGAAAAAGCCCAGGAAAACATCTGACAAACCTGAAGACATAATATTTTTGGTACCTTTGCGGGGGAACCTTAGGGGAACACACTTTCAAGCTGTGCTTCCCACCTCCCACTTGAGTGGAAAGACTCAAGGAGAAAAGACTTAAAAACAAGCTTCTCCAGGGAGCTGGGATACTGCACCTGCAGTGAGTGCAGAGAGAATGCTTTATGTCAGTGAAGTTATTAAGATCTTTGCAAACATTCTCCTAACCACAGTCGTGGTAGGATTTTCTTTTTGTTTTTTTTCTGTTAGTTGGTTTGTGGAGGTTTTCTCCTAATTTCTCTTTGTCCTTTATCTTTGAGATTGAGTGGGCAGTAAAATAATGACCTTGGTATTCACCAGATTTAATGATAAACTATTAATAGATAATGAGGATGAGGCCTAGATTTAAAGTATGAATAGATTATGGGGAGGAGGCTTGGACTAAATACCATACAGGAAGGGAGGCTCCTTTGAAAAGCATTCCATACTAATAATTTCTCTTACAGTTAAGGAAATGGTATGATCCTTTCAGTTAACCTCTGAATAGAGCCAACAATCATCATTCATATCTCTAATTTTATTGTCTGACCTCAGAAACCAAATAATCATAAGAACAGTGATGATGCACCCTGTCAGAGCTAGGAGCAAGGAATAGTCCCCAGGGTCACTACTATTCTATCCACATGCTATTTAGTAAACTTGTCTCTCTGGGGGTAAAAAAGAACCTTACAATGTCAAAACATTTTCATGGAAATTTTCTAGCATTTTGTTTTCTGCGGTTTTGCGTTAACTCTCAACAAAGTCAGGTGAAGAACAGAAAGTAAACAACTAAACAGAAAATTTATCCATTATTCTTAGATTCTGTCTTATGACTGGGTCAGTCTTCAGTTGTTACTTTCACAGTACTTTTTTAAAGCACCTTTTTCTGTAAGTGCTTCTGACTTTCATTGAAAATTCAAAAGTTTCTCTTCATTGCAGAAAACTACTTTTTCTTAGTCAACAGGATGCTCTGTTTACCTCAGGTCTTTAAAACCTTCTGCCCTCCAGGTCCAACAGAAGTACCAGGTTTCCAGACCTAATTTCAGGGAATCATGAGTTGGATATTTTCTGAGCAGGGACTTTAGGAGGTTGAACACAGCTGAGGAAAGGAAGTTCTATAGACCAGTATTTCAGCTAATGCCTTCTTCATAAGGCATCCAGCCAAAACATTCATCTGCAGAATTTCCTTCCTAGTTATAGTGAGATTTACCCCTGAGTGTTTGTAGTGATAGACAGAGCTTTCAAGAGACCAACTGTCACTCACAGTCTCAAGGGCAAGGAACGAGAACTACAAACAATATATAATCCACACCACAAATATCTGTACCCAGTGTCTTTGCAAGTTCTCTTCGGTTTGTCTGGCTGCTCATCTTTCTCAAGCATTTTTCAGGAACCAGCCACCTTTGCTGGGCAATTCCTCCTCTTCTGTTCCTTGTGAAGATCCAGGTGGCAATGACAACACCACTGTTCACTTAGGATTTGGATAGTGAGTGTGTTCACTGTTTTATCCAGCTCAAGGAAAACTTATTTAAGGGTGCGTTTCATCATTTTTTGCATGTTTGTTATGGGAATAATTATCACTCAAAAAAGAGTGTTTCTGACATTTGTGATACAAAACTGACATTTACAATACAATTTTCAGTTTTCAAAAAAAGGGCAGCACTTGAGTCTTACCTCATCACATATAACTTAAATAAATTGCTCCCAAAAAGTATCCTCTGGTTTTGGATGAAATATTTGAATTTTGACAGTTAAGGTCCAGGTTAAGTTTTTGCACCAAGCTTACACTGAGTCTGTTCTACTGATTCTGGTGGAATTATTCCATCCAGTAAATATGATATCAGTATCAGAACAGAAAAAAATGCTTTTCTTGAGTAATATGGACAAATATCTAAGTATTTTTCCTTTCATATAATTGAAGTCCATGTTAATAAACTAATTCCTTATATTTGAAGTTACTTCACCTAGTTTAGACCACAGATGGTGTCTCTGTCTTAAACAAAGCATGTATTTTGTAAGCAAAACATCTAATACTGTGGGTAAGGCAGGATTACATTGGAGACACTGTTAATTTAAGTGTCAAATGCTTTTAAAAGTTGAAAGTGTTCACTCATAACTGTTATGAATTCAGCACATGTTATAAATTATGTGCATATAATCTAAAAAGCAGATGAACTCTGTGTAATGTCTTCTTTCGATTAAGACCTTAATTGGCCAACATGTTAAAAAAAATCAGGATTAGGATAGGTGAGGCTGCTTTCTGGGTTAAAAAAAATATATTTAAAGGAATCAACCAATCAATCAATCAATCAATTTTACCTGGTAAAATTGGTAACTTTTATGGGAGAGGCAAGGGTGTCTGTTATTTGATGCTTCAAAGCCATTTATAAATTTACGCTTACATTCTTGATAGCCTATAGCAGTTGAAAATTCAGATGAAAAGTCACAATAATTCCTTTATGGAGGGGCTGGACAGCAACTGAATATTTTGTCTTTATACCTTTTACTAACTTGGTACCCTATCATTTTTTACTGTCCCGTGTGGACAATAAAGCAATCAAAGCCCATATAAAAGAGCAACAAATTTATAAGGCCTTCATTCTACACCCATTTCTTACAAAAAAAAAAAAAAAGTAAGCCAAGTAGCTAAGAATACCAGCTGTACCAATTCCAAATACTTTTAGTTCCTGAGGAAAACAGCAATACTACAACCAAAACCACCTCACATACACAGAAAAACCCCCACCAAGGCTATACCAGCAGTTACCAGGGTTTGGAGAAGGCTGTTCAACAATGACATTTCCTGGAAAAAGAAAAACTGGGCAAGAAAAGCTGAAGAGTGGTGAGTAGTACTTTATGATTCAGATGCATATCAATTGAATTACAAGTCTGGAACACCAAATAACAAGGAGCTGTAAATAAAGGTCATAAATGTTTCACATCAAGATATACACAAAGTAGCTGTAAAGCAATGTCATGTCTGCACTCCATCCAAGCATACATTTGTCACAGTGCTTTCCAAGGTATTAAACATAACAAACAAACAAAAAATTATAGACCCTTCAGCCAGTACAGGCATGTAGGATAAAGACTTCTCATCCAGTGACCAAACAAAATTACTCTCTTTATTCTCCAAATTAGCTTATTCATCTTTACTGGCTGTTTTCAAGTGTTTGTAAATCACTGATTCCCCCAAAAGTCAAATGATGAACAGTCACCAAAAAGATTGGCCCTTCCGTTATTGCTGACCTTATGGAAACCAAAAAATGCTGACATAGTCACATTATGCCTTTGTCTCTTAAGACCTGGAACTCCACAAAGCACCTAAAACTATTACTTTCTGTCATCTAAGTCTCCCCTGAATGCACACATCTACAACCTTGCAATGAAACATCTCAGAGTTGAGATTATGCTTTCTAGTCCTGCTAAGTGCTTTATAAGAATTTGAACTTGGAGATAGGCAAGAGCGCTTTCTTTCTGAGGAGATCACAACAAAAATAAATTATTAGTGAGAAAGAAAATAACTAAAAAACTAAAAATAACTAAAACAACACTTTGTGCAATAAGGCTGACACTCGCAGGGTTTACAGGAGGGAAAACAAACAGACATTAATTTCTCTGTAAGTCTAAAGCAGGCACTAAAACCTAAAACCAAAGCCAAGGTCTTCCAATTCTTACTCCACTATCCAAGCCACTTGGTCTCAGTTGCCTTAATTTGATGCCTCAAAGAGAGGTCAAAGTACGGACTGCCTTTCAGTTTAAAATACACTAGAAAGGAGCTGAAGCAAATGTCTGCCTTAGCACAAAAAAATGCAGCCAATTGATGAATGAACTGAGGGGTTTGGACCCAGGTTTAATCGAACAGACCAAAAATCTCTTCCAAGGGTCTTTGAATGAAATCTTCAGGGAGAAATCCTGGTTTTGTTGGAGTGAGTGGGAGCTTTGAGTTCCTTAAGCAATGAAGTCAACAGTTAAGCAATGAAGCAAACAGTCCAGAGTTTACCGCAGAAAATATTCAGGGCTTCTCACCTCCAAGTTCAGCTTTCACATTTAAATTCTACTGAGGATAACTACAGTAGTCTGCCAATTCCAATTCGCAAAAAGGCCAGCAGAGCCAGCCAGACTCCTTCTGTGTGATCTACTGGAGACAGCATCACAAACTTTGTGTCTCACTTCACATCCTCTGAAGTAGCAGACCACCACATCTGACTCACAGGCACAGCACAGGAATGACTCCAGTCACATTGGTGTAGGTGCTCAGACTGCTATGGTAAGGACCATAAATAAACCTTATAAACAGAGAGGAGGAAAAATCTCCACGTTCCTCTTGTTTACACAGGAGACGCTATCCTGCTCCCCAGGAAGCCAATGATAAAACACTCATTGACGTCAATGGGAGCGCATTCAAGACTCAATTTAGATTAAAATTGAGAAGTGTTCAAGTAGTAGTTTTTGTCTTCCCCTTTACCCTCTGTATAAAAGTGAACAACTCCATCCTCACTAAATCATTCATGTTTGGCAGCTTCCTGCCTCTCCCTGCATGGTGGGATCCAAGCAGCCAAGCTGTTTATAGATACACATAGACTTACTTGTGTATGATTTTAATTTTCTTTGGCTCTAGAGAAGAAGACAACTTGCCAGGGGTGGTTTCTGTCACTACAGGATTCACTCATTTTCTTCATTCCCATCATATTTGCAAAAGCAGTGGAAACACATTCAAACTGAGACTCCCGTGGGTGTGGCAGGAGATACAGTCCATAAATATTTGTGAGAGCCCCTATAAACCTTCCATAGTTTTAAGAACTTAAAGACTTTCAAAAGACACTAAGATACTCATAGATACAGGAAAAGATCTTGTCAGATCCTCAAAAAGCATTAAGGGACATTGATACATAATGCCCCATTGACCTCACAAGTAATTAGGTGCATAACCTCCTTGGTTAGAATTACAGACCTCTCTAAATCCTGCTCTCATGTGTTTGCATCAATACCTATCAATGACAGAAAACGTGGATTGCAGATCTCTGCCCCCATCGACCTTTGCTGAAGCATAGTTGGGTTTTTAAAAGTTGTGTCGGTGGTGCCAAATGGTTGAAAGGGATGATTTGGGAAGAATTGATGCTACTGAGATTCTGAACACTGACATCAGAGTTAAGCATGAATGCTTACCTTCAGCATTCCATTTCAGGTCAACAGTCACAGCTTCAAAAATTTGTTTCCCAAATGCTTCAGTCCCATATGCATTCACCTAGAGATTTCCAACCACTCAGCAAGGTTCCACTGAGTATCTTATTTCCTTTGATTTATGAATCTCCTCAATGGGCAAGAACTGAGGAAAAGCCTGAACGTCTTGGAGAAAGTTTGAGATATACCATAAATACGCTTACATTTGTTACAGTATGTAGCAGTTGCTGCTTGTTGAATGAGCAAAAGTCTCAAAGACTATGGTAACTGGAAAAATTAATAAAGGAACCGTACAGGGAGCAAAGCAATTAGGAGAATATTGGCCAAATATACCTTCTTTCTCACACATACCCATGTTTGATAATAATCAAAGAAAAAATAGGTTTTATGGACAAAAGAAAATTGAGCCTCTCTACCCAGTTTGCTTCATATTCATCTTTCTGCTTAGTGTGACATGGCCCTTTCAGAAGTCACTTAGTGAAAATTTCGGTATTGTTTCAGCTTAATACTGAGCCCAAGTTGCCTAAAATATATGACTTCCTGAATAGCTGTACACAGCTCTTTGACAGCCTTTTTGCCTCACAGAAATGTTACAGGGGTGGGCTCTTACCCCTCGCCTTCCCAAATATTTTCTTTATTGTGATCTGAACTTCAGAGAAAGATCCAGAAGGGTAGCTGTGCATCAGTCAGGCCCCACACTGGCTCTCCTCAGGGGTGGGGAGCAGGCACTCCAAAGCTATCCTGCATGGCAAGTGGGGTCTGTCCTAATTACTAACAGACTGACATAGCAAGCACCAATCTGAAGATGATTAAGTCTCCCCTGACATCACTCCAAAAGACACTTACTCACCCTCCTCCAGCTTTCCCCTTCCTTTATAGGTGAAGAAAGGCCACAGCTAACATCACTGCTTCAGCAGTAAGGCCAAAAATTAGAGGGGAAAGTGATGCCTAACCACACATCTCCATGGTATAAACTCTGTTAATGAATATAAAGCATTCCCAACGTACAGTTAATAGTTTCTGCTCCTGAAACTGCCAACATCTGCTGAGTTATCATTTAGCTTACTTACCATCATTTCAAAGCCTTATCTTCAAGAAAACAGGGCAGATGAGCACTTTGTCTGTTGTCTCCGATTAATACTTAGCCTTGGATGCTTTTAGCTTATTCTCTATTAAATTAAAGTGTGCCATGCTTGCCAAGGTGTCCTCCACAGACACACTGCAGAAAGGGAGTGAGCTGGAAGCCTCCAAGTGCTGCAGCCTCCTGAGAGAGTACAACTTCGTTGACAGTTCAGTGAAATGGATGTCTGATAAGGGCAGACCATCAGTGAGATGTCTTGGAGAAGACACCTGTTCAGCAGAGAAAGCCAGCTAAAGCTGAACACAGAAAATGCTTTGGCACACTGAATAAATTCTGCCCAGTCACATCAAAGAATATTCTCAGGAAACTCAAAGGAAGTCAGCAGAAAGTCCAGTAACTTAAAGAGTGGGAGACCACAATGTAAGCTTTTGGCATTTACGGAAATTACAAACATAAATCAAATAAGAAAATAACACTTTTTAAAAGAATTTTATTTATTAATAAACCATACTTCCATAATCTAAACCATACACTGTCACAGGCAGAAACCCATCAATTTTCACCTTCTCATTCAGGACAATTTATGACATCAAATAAAAAACCCACAAAATTAAGACAAGTGTCTATCGAGTACAGTATTTTCTTTAGAGAAATAAATACCGACTGATAAGTCTTAATGAAAATAGTTAAGCAGAAGACAATGGAGAGAGGTTTGTCGCATGTCCATAATATTGTCAGAGAATTGGTGGTTCTCAAGCTTTACTGAATATTTTCCAGTGATGTACTTAGCTTGTGACCTCTCTGTGGCTCCACAGTTTCCCCAACTGTTTTCATAGCTCATAAAATGTTTAGGAAGTGTTTATAAAAACTGCTGGAGGAAACCGTGCCACAAAGAACTTGAGCTTCATGTCTCAGCAGTGCAGCTTTGATTTAGTTCTCTTCGATGGGATTTCATTTTGCAAATGCCCCACTAACATCTGCATGCAGGCCCTCTTGGGATCGCACCGAGACAGAGTGCAGTTTTATGTATATTACTTGGCCAGGTTCCTCCAGCATGTGATGGTTGACTTGCCTCCCTCATGAAATCACACATGCAAATGTTCCCCATGCATACACTTACTGATGGCCACTTTCAGTGATCTGTGTTGGGAAGAAATATTATGTCATAAACACCGTTGCAACATCTGCTGCGGATCCTTTTGGAACCCAACACAGCCAAACCCAGAGAGCTCTCTCACATCACAAGTCCATGACTGACGGTGCTTGACCTACTGCCCTGCATGCTCACCCTGGCTTTGTCATGCTTGCTCAAACAGCCTGCTTGGAAACACGCAGCCAGAGAAGTGTCACAGACAAGCTCTCAGTATATAGCTCTCTGGAGAATGTTTGCAGAGTGCAACAATGAAACACGATCACACAAGAACAATGAGGTTTAAAACCAACATTTTACTGTGCTTAATTAACTAAAGCCAACATTCAGAGTGTTCTGGTGGAACTCTAATCTTCAGCCACAGACTCATGACTTCCTGTGTCTTGGATATTAATTAGCAATTATCAGTAGCCTCTGAACACCCTCCAGATAAGGAGATTCACCCCTACAGAAAGACTCTTCATTGAATTCCTATAGTGTAGCTTTCAAGTCAAACGTCACCAAGCATTCTATTGAATTAAGAAATAAATCCTTCACTCATAACATATTTTTCTTATAAGTTAGGAAGAAAATGTTACTAGTGAACAAGTAGTAGACATAGCTCTGGTAGACGTATTTTAAATATAGCCATTATTAACCTCTTTTAAGTACAAAGGGGACATCACATGGCAAACTGATGGCCCTGACCACTTGTCTAAATAGTCATATATTCCACCAAGATCATCTTAAAAGAGTTAGGTAAGCAAAAAGCACTGAAATCCTATTCATATATCTGTCTCCATACACCTAAACTGGTTACTAAGATAGCCTGTGAAAAAAATACCAATACTATGCAATCAAGTGCCACCAATAACTATGGCAAAGATTTTATTATCTTACTGGTGGAGATTAAATATCCTTGAGCAAGACAAGCCCTATTTGGAATAAAAGTAAATTACAGCACAGACATAAAACTTTTAGCACATACTTTTGACAATAAAACTTTACCAGTTCAAGGCTGTTTTATGATATTAAAATGTTATTCAAACCCAGGAATCAGTTCTGTGATTTTTGAGTGTCTAGTCAAGCATGCACACTCTCACCCCATTAATTAATTATCCACTCCTAAGTAGTAAATAAGAAGCAGTTATTACCCTTGAGGAAAAAGCAGGATGTGTGTATCAGGTGTTAGACATAAAAACCAGCTTCAACTGTTTGTTTGGCTCCCAGGCTTAGCCCAGGAATTCAAATGAAGCAGTTGGTGAAAAAGAGCTACCCTGTTCGCAGCACCAAGGACCACAGGACTCTTTAGGAGTTGTCGGACAACACAGTACTGCACCTTTCCTTAGACTTCAAGTTACAATTAAGATCAAGTCATTCAGATTTCGACTCCATCTAGACAGCTCTGAGAGGGACAGGGGGAAAATAAGTGCCCCTTCTACACAGTCTTGACATCATTTCAGAGTAATGAGTAAACTGCACTCCTGACATTGAGAAGAAATTGTAGCATACCCTGTGAATCTTTTTTTTAAAGTCAGTTCCACTAAAATTTTCAGAAACCTGTTATTGGCTACCTTTAATCAACAAAAACCTCTTGTAATGCACACACATACACTCACCAGCTCCTTTACTTCATTTTTCTTTCCCACTAAAAAAAGGAAGCCTCTAACAATTCTCTCACTGCCCTCTACCTTAACTGGATGGCACAATTCAAATATTTCTTATTGTCTTGATGGTTAAACAGAGACAGAAAAGGCACAAGCACTCAGATCTGAGAAATAAGATGAAATAAAAGAGGTCTGAATTGTGACAAAGTGTGACCATTGTTACTTCTGGTAGTTTTTAACTTTCTCTGAGCAATCAGCCATGTAGTGTGCTACTGATTGCTACAGTCTGTATATCTGAGAACATCCCACAGTTTACTTATTAAACTTCACAGCGATGGCTTTTGTACTTAAAAGAATGGCCAACATATCCAGTAACAGCTGCAACACTCAAAGCATAGGTCCTAAAAATCAAGTTTTGTGTGTGCTTTGCTCCTGATAAGGTTAACCATGACTGAGAAGGCTCATTTTGCAAACATAGAGAAGAAAAAAAAACATCTTTCAACAATGATGAAGGGAGGTTTCGGGATATTATCAAATCCCTGGTTATGAAAACCACTGAGAGAATATAAGAGCTTGACACATTAGTATGTAAAAATGTATGTAGCTCATGCTCTCCATGTCTAAAATCCCTACTTAACAGCAACCCTGTCTCAGAGCCTTATTTCCTAACAGACAAAAACCAGGCAAGAATCACATCTGTCTCGTTCAATGAAAGAGATTGGAAAGTCCCCATATTTTCCAGTAATTGAAAGCCTGTGACACAATTCCTTTGGAGGTAAAGTCAATCTAGAAATTTTTTGGCGAAGAACAAAGTCCAACAATCATCCAAAACCAAAGCCAAATGCCCAGAACAAGACCTTCATTTAAATATCCCATGCCCCCAAAGTCTGTGCTCACCACCTGTCTTGAGAATGAATGCATTTTTTGCTACTTAAAAGTCATGTAATCAGATCATAAGTGAACACAATCTAATACTAGCAGTAAAGAGGAAACATCAAAGTCGCATTGCCCAATTCCTCATTTCTTAATTAACAAAGTATCTACAGACATCACTACTTTTCTCTCCCTGGTATCCACCTCCGTGCTAGCTGTCACAGAGGCAGACTAAACATTAACAATTCTACATCACCATCCCATCACTCTTTGCTTTACTAAGATCTATATTGGTATGATAATATAGAAACAAATATCAGCTTCAAGGCCCTTCCATTCAAATATATGTTTGCTTGCAGTAGTTTCTCTAGATAATTGAAATTTACCTTTGTGCTTCCTCAAAATACACATGGCTTTGTCTAAATGTAAGCCAACCTATAACTGCTGGAATGGATAAGATACATGAAGTACACAATTTAAATTTACTGTGCTCAAGAGGGGTAATTCTCTCTTTGCTGAGTTAAGCTGCAGCTCTTCAATCATCATTGACAAGCAGGAATGAAAGGGGCAATCAGCAAGAAACATTGTTAGGTCTGGAAAGCAATTCACAAGAGGAATTGCCCTGGGAAGGCTCTTTGATATAAGACATGACACTTCATGCTCATGGTGAGATTTTTCTTCACACTCCTCAAAGTTCCTCACCACGCTTCAGATCGCTGATATTTAATTTTTTTTTAATATGACAGAACTCAAGTCTATTTAAGAAATCCCTCTTCAGTTACCTTCACAACACATTTGCTTTATTACTGGGCAGTTTATGCTGCAGACATACACTCACAGGTCTACAAATTTAATTCACTGTCTTGCTGTAGCTACACTAACAGACTGTAGCTGAATAGTTTTCTTCAAGATGGAAAATAGATGACAGGGTATTTCTTTAAAGCAAATAAAGTATTTCTATTATAAGTAAAAACTTCTAAATGGATCTTTTTCTTCAGGGGATTAAAACAGTACAGTTAAGTGAAGATGGGGGCATAAAGACTTGGGCAGAACCAAGTCTGTAGGGCACCCCTCACCAACCAACATATCTGCAAAGCCAGCAGGATGACCAAGAACTCTGCCAACAGGAGCACACTCAGTTCTGTAGTCCTCTCATTCCATCCCCATCAATGGGGAATCTGCATCACCCCTTAACAACTCCTCCAGAGCATCTGCCATTTCCTCCACAACACTGAACAAAATTAGGTGCTTGTAATGTGCCCAGTTCATGAGCTGTGGTTGCAAGAAAGGTGTGTGGTGTCTTAACAAAGCCAAAACCATAACACCATCCTTCCACCTTTGCTAACAGAACGAGTGATGTGCACTTGAGCAGAATTCAAAGAATTTTTATGTGTTTTTTAAAATGTCATTTCTAAGCTATGACGCATTCTGTCACTACTCTAAGAATTGTATTACAATTTTCTATCCCATAGAAGTACAGCACTTCAACTGATGTAGAATGTCTCTAACTGGATGGCTGCCCACTGATTAAAAGGCACCTTGATTGCTTGAGGTAGTTATCTTTCTGCCAGCCTTGGAGCACAGAAAGCCTGGACTCATGTGGTTTTACTTGTGCATTTGTTCCTCCCTTTATTGCAGATTCCACACTTGAATATGTAATCTTCAATGGTGGTGCGTGTGCTTGGCCAGACCTATAACATTTTATGCTCCTGCCTTGCATTTCCCAGTGCAGAGACGAATACAAAGGATTTGCACAGGGTATTTCTGACCTCTGGCCGCCAGAAGTATTTCAGCAAGGCAGCTTCTTTTGGAAGAAATGGGGCAGAAGGGAAAGAAGAATTCCCACCTTTTTGTAATGGATCTAGGACCTTAATAATTTAAGTTTGACCAAATGACAAACAGAAGAGTCCCATGTCTAATACTCTTGAAAGACAAGACCATTGTATCTCACACAATCCTTCTACGGCTTCCCCACTTTTCATTGCTGGACACCAATGTGAAAGGATATTTAGAAAATTATTATACTTATTTTCTAGGCTCAGAGGTACCTATCTAGGGTTAAAGAACAAAACCCCATAAAACCAATGACACTATACGTGCTCTACATACTATCAAATCTAATACACTATTTAGTTTCTCATTGTCTGCTTTCACCAGAACACATTTTTGACCAAATAATTACTTGCCTTACAGTATTATATTTATTGAAGAATTTATTATGAGACAAGTCTGATTCCTGTTCATGTTTACCATAATACCAAAACAGATCAAACCTAACTTCAGTAATTACTTAGTAATCACACTAAAAAAAGCAAAATGCCACTCATATATCCTCTTTCTACATTCCTCTCAGGTACTAAAACATACAATCCTTTGGTTACGTTTATATATAATCAAAGAAACATGAAACCAATTTCAGTATTTTAAACCCTAATCATGCATTTTTCTTTTCTGAGGGACTCTAGGACAAGACAACCCTCAGCTTACTATTATTTGTGTTCCTATCACTCTGTGTGGCAACCAAGCAAAGAATCACAGAATTGTATGAGCTGGCTCAAATTGCATGACCATTACACAAAGAAAGCTCAAGTCACTTTTTATGAGTGCCCTGCCTGTAGAGGAGAAATGTTGAACAATGCTGGCTTACCTTTGCTGGAGTAAAAGTCATTAACTCAAACCAAAAGCCAAAACAAACTAGGAAAAGTTGAAAGAACTTCAAGAGAGGCTTCTCCCCAGTGCAAAGAAGAGTTTTCTGGTAAGACCATGCTTTGTTCCAAATAACAGAACAGTGCTACATCCACAGTGATTTACAGCATGAGCTTCAGTGTGAATATGGACAAGGAATCCCAGTCCTGCAGTTACTAGTGAGTTTTCAAACACACGAGTCCAGAGAGCAAGATTGTTCAGGTACAGCCAGGAATTTGAGTGGTACACAAAACTCAGTACTTTGAACACCTGATCTCAGCATAGTTGCGTATTCCAAAAGTAACAACTTATTGCTTCCTCACTGATGGCTAATACATCTGTATGTTTGCATTATGCCTGAGGGCAGTTAAAGGCCTCCAGCAGCTTTTTAATAAGCTATTCTATGTGTATTTTCTGAATTCTATTAAGAAATTTACCCCACAAGACACTCCCAGGAAATAACAGATGGGGGGAAGCCAAATAAAATCCAAAGCCAAATAAAATTCCAAAATCTAAATAAAACAAACCAACCCCACAAGTGCACCCGAGTCTCCTATTGTCAGTATAATATTATGGGTACATTAGACTAGATCCCACCCAGGAAGATGAAACCTGCACCCAGGATAAAGCTGCACACTGATGACAATTTGGTCACCTCAGAGAGCTTTCTGTTAGAACAAAAGCCCCTTCAAGAGTCAGAAGGTATGGAAAGCTGACACAATGAAGCAGCTGAATTTATTTCCCACTGGAGTTTGGCTGTTGTTCCAAATGGCCCAGTTGTTTGTTTTCTAGGCTCAGACATATGATATGGCACCAATATGCTCACTAGTGCTCCATTACTCCTGAATATTAGAGCTTATTGACCTGAGTGCACGATGCTTTCTTCATGTATTCAGAACCACTTGGTTGCAGTGACATGCCTAAGAGTGCATGGTAGTTAAGTATGTGTGCTAATTAAATGGGAATTGCCTGATGAGGAACAGTGTCCTCATTGAGGAGAGATAGCAGTGCTTCTAGATACACAATTTATTTACATGTTTGAAAGTTAGAGCAGACTGTAAGTCACATACTCATGCAGAAAATGGCATGTTTATTACTGAGCTCAATTCAGAGTACCTCCAACTCCAAAAAAGTTGTACTGAGTGAGGAAAACCCAATGACACAGTTTCAAGTTATTGAAGAGAGATCAAAAATACTAAAATTCATTCTAGGAATCTCACAATTTGTCTGAGAAGACTGAAACATTTTAAATTTGTTGAGGTTTACTGATTCCACAAATTAATATTTTTAACTCTCTAAATGGCAATGAAGTTACCTTAATTTCCCTAAGGAATTTAAACCATGTTGTTTCCTCCAGGATTGTGTTGAGAGCACAACATTTCTGAGTAGCTTTCACTTATTGAACACCAGCCTTGAAGGTAAGCGACTTTTTAACCCTTGCTTTGCACACAAACTACAAGACACAAAGCCCAGCCCATGACTCCCATTGCTTTTCTACCCTACTCACCTTTCCTCTAGTCCTCATCCTTCCTGAGGAATTTTGCTGTATTACTTTAATCATGAAAGAAACAAAGTAAAGTCCAAGTGGGTAACTGTGTACTAGGTAAGGTCTTTTAACGTACACTGGTTTCAGGCCCACCCAAGGGTCTGAAGAGAAGGAAACCAGGTGGTCTAACCTAAGTCCCATGGCAGAGATATGCTACGTTGCCAAAGCAAAATAAATGATCCCACAGAATCTGAAACATATCTGTTGACTCTTTGCAAAGAAATGAAAGCTGAAATGAATGGAAATTAAATTATCTTCTTCCCCCAGAGGCAGTCATCTTCCCAGGTCAGAGGTATGCAAAGGAAATATGAGAGTTCCCATTTCATGGCTTGCACCATAGCTATGACTAGACAGACAGTATCTCTCTTTTTTTCCTCTCCCACCCCACTATCCTGACTTGGATCTTCCAAATATTCCTCATAACAAAGGTATTACAATACAGGGGAAGAAAAAATAGTATATGCAGATTTAAACAAAGCATTACTTGAGGAAGTGTGCCGAAACTGAAAACTGTGTGGTTTTGTATAAAGGAAGAGCATACTGTCATATAACCTCACTGAAACATATGGTTTGCATTCATTCTCAAAAATGATAAATAAACACTAGGAAAATAATTATGAAATTTTTCAGAAATTGTTGGTGGGAATTGGAAAAGAAGAGATATGGCAAAAGAAAACAGACTATAAAATGTGCAACTGCAAGCTAGCTGAGAATAGATACTTTCAAAAACAAGCTTATGCTTTACAAATATTTACAGTAGATGAAAAGCCTGAAGGCATTACTTAAAAAAAACCAAAAAACAACAAACAGGAAGAAGCACAGTTTTATCATTAAGACCAGCATGAAAATTTCTAAGCTTTAATGAATTTGCAAGCCCTGCCTAGGCCCCTCGCAGTGATTTAATCAGAAATCAAGTTTGGCATTAACAAAGATGAATTCTACCACATGTGTAGTCTGTAAACATATATATAAAGCAGCAAATGTAACATACAAACATTTAATGCTTGCAGATATTTAAAGAAGTTGGTTATTTTTCTCCAACACTGTGACCAATAATTTGATCTTGAAAATTTATCCTGTTTCATAAGCAATCAGAAAAGTGCATGACATATAAAGTTACTGCTTTAAGATATAGAGTTTTAGATCACTGAAACTGCAGAATTAAATATTTTGGCCTATGATAGAGGAGCTATGAATCCATCAATTGATACTGGGGTTTTGCATACTAGCCACAAAATAGGTACACAATCAACAAAAAAAAACCTGCTGAACAGCAGTAACTAATGAATGATCATTATCACAATCACTTCTGATTTCTATACGTGCCCTTCAACCATCTTGCTCTGTAAAGAAATGTTTTTATCTTAAAGATGCTAAGAATTAAGTCATGTTTGTTTTCCTGACTTGACCCAGGAAGTTTATCCGTATAAAACTGGCACCAATAATAAGGCAGTGTAAATTGACCAAATTCCTCATCTTTTACTACATTTAAGAAACAACTCTATATTAAAGCTGTTCAACTCTATAACACGTAGATGCAGAAGTGAGAACCATTTCCTTCCCTTTTTGTTGCTTAACCCTTGCCACCAATCTCAAGAATGCAGGAGTCTCAGATGTTGCTGTGGTAGCCCTCACTGTTCCTGCTCAGGCTGCCACGGAGCAGGACTGGCACTCTCTAGCTCTGTCCTGCATGCTCATGTACCTCTGCCTTTATTCTGGAGAGAAGTTTAGTTTATCCTTATCCAAGATAATTTCCACTATGCATGCTGAAACTCTGTTTCTAGTTAGTCCAATACTTGACCATATCGTTAAAAATATGTAAGCACATTTTTTCAGGAACAGAATATTAAAGTTTTCTAAGTAAACAGGAAAACAAAAATATGCATATGGTAAAAGAAACACTTTCCAGGGAAAAGACACACATTTTTCAAAGCTTGTTTCCCTGGATCCATCATGACATGATTTTGATAGAAGCAGTCAAGTAGAATTTCATTTTACTTTTCCTTTCCCTAAGGAGTGTTGGGGTGAGAAGAAGGACGTGCTGCCCATAACAGTGAGGTCAGCTGCAGTAGGTTTGTGATCATATATACAAACAGAGCCTGAGTAACCACATCTGTCCTGTCTTTGGGGTCATCTACGGAGAGGAGCTGATGACAGCTCAAGCAAATCCATGCCATTTCACTATGGACAAATCCCTTCATGGCACACACTTCTGCTATTATAAGAGTAACAATAACAAAAATGCTCTATCCAACTGCAGTGTGCCAAAATAAAATAAGTAAGTAAACTGACTCCTCCCTCCCAAAACAACCCAAAACATGTCCAACAAGTACCTAGATCCTCCACTGCTGCAGCTGTATGGTCATCATGATAGTTGAGCTTATCCGTCTTAGTCTGAATTTACTTTCTGGCATGGAATTGTTCATCCCGTGAGACTGGTTTTATGTTCAAAGCATTCTCAAAGCTTTGTTGCCTTTGTGGCACATTTTGTATCCATCAACATCAAGCCACAAGCTCCATTTTTTCCTTGTTAATTATGCTTATGCTGCTCTGCTCTGGCTTTGTTCATTGCAGAGCTTTGATAAATGAGCTTTCTGCCCCCATCATTATGAGGACACAGAGAGAATTCCCATCCAGTTCAAAATTAAATGATGAAAATAAGGAAATGGTTTGGGTTTTATATTAGAAATTGATGAAGTGTGCAACAGAGGGAGGCTGGGGGGGAAAAAAAGGGAAAAAAAAAAGGAAAAACCCTCCAGAATTTACCAGACTTGACCAGCAGCTCTGACTTCCTGGAGCCACTCAGGTCATCCAGCTCTGGATATGCTTCCAGTTATAAAACAACTTTTTACTTGATTTTTGCAGCAGTGGGCTGGGAGCCTCAGCCACAGCAAAAGCCTGATTTTACTGCTCCGCCTAGGGTTAGGCTTATGCTTAAGGTTAGGGTTGAGAAAACCACACAACCCAGAGCTCGAGGCACACTGTAACTACAAAAGGCCTGCCAAGGGCAGCACGGCAGTGCCCCAAAATTGCTCTCTCCACACTGTGCTGCTTGGCACCACCCATGTTCTGGGCACCTCAGCCCAGGAAAATGCTGATTTTACTGCTCAGATTAGGGTTAGGCTTGAATAAACTACAGAGCCTAGAGCTCCATGGACACCAGACACTGCAACTACCAAAGTCTTTGCAGTCTGAAAAATTGTAAAGCCCCTCTTATATAAAAGGATAGCTTTTCTTTTGAGTGTATCTTGTTTCCTCAGTTTAATAACTGCACAAGTACTGCATGAAACAAGTGCCACAAGATGACTGGGAGATATCCTGGGTTTGTGACCAAGTGACCCATTCACATTTAAAATGACCCCCCTGCTCAGTACTGTACTTCAAATATTCAAACATTGTAGTTACTTTATATCAGCTCACTTCCACCTCTGTAGAACGTAACTCTAAAGAGGACCCAAAGCCAAATTTTGCACAAAGAGTACAGTGCCCTCTCCTTCCAACACCCATGAAGGAGTGAAACAGAAGGAGCTGGAGGGTTAGGGATGAAGGAGGTAAAGAAAGAAAAAAAACAACCCAGTCCTAAAAGCACAAGCCCATGACTGCTCAGTTGTTAACTAATGACAAGGTCTTTATAAGGGTGGCAGCATCTGCTTCTTATGGAGGAAGAAAACTGCATATGGGTTCTAACCAGTAAAATTACTGTGGCCTGCACAGAATGATTAGATGACAGGAAAGCAAGAACACCATAAAGAAAAGTGATTGCAAATTGCTTTGCACAACCAGGTAAGATTTTTGGCTTAAGCAGATATAACATAATGACAAAATATGTTCCAACAGCAGGAGTCACCTGGCCATTCAGGCCCCTCCAGGCTCCAAAGCCAGGTGTAGGACAGCTCATTTCAAGCCAGTGCAGAATAGGCTATTCCAGGTCTCTCCTCACCAGAGGCAGCACTTGTGAAGCTGTGTTTTCCTGTGCTCTTTGCCCAGGCCATGCTCAGAACAGGGAACATCATGAGCAGCAGCAGCAGGCACATCAGAGTGCAGTAGCACAATAGCAGGGCTAAGAAGGAGCATGTTTCTTTCACTTGTTATGTTAATTCCCTCTTTTTGTCTGTTTTCTGTCAAACAAAACATCCTTCACTTTTCACTAATGCATTACAATGAAATGTACCTAGAGGGACATCCAGCTGTGTTTAAGTTCACTTAATTTCCTTGTTCTCAGGAAACTTTGTGAGTTTTAGGCATGGTATAAATAAGGAAACAAAATAGACTTGAATCAGAACAAGAATCTTGGTGTTTCCCATGAGTTGTATCCTTTGTTCTTTTCTCTCTCTATATCTGATTTCTCCTAAGCTCCCACCAACAGCATGGCACTGCTTTTTTGTTTTGTTAACTGCAAGTCACTGTTGCTCTGGGTGAAACAATGTTTTCCTCTGTATTCTATGTTGCCAAACACTTTTACCAGCCGAATCGGATTTGGATGTGTGCTGCAAACAAGGCAACAATAACTTGTATGAAATAGATTTTTCAGAAATGCAGATCATTGGACAAATTCTGCATTGAAATAAATACTGTGCAATGTCCCAAGATTAAATGGGCTTGTGTGCAGACACACAGCACTTAAAATATGATGTAATTTACTTTGAAATAACTGCAAGGAAGATGCAGATTTCTGGGGCAATGAAAACTGCTTCAAATGTCACTCCTGGCTGACGAGGTCACACAGGCCCTTCTGTGAATGCCCCCCTTGGGCAGTGGGGCCACACACAGGCCTTTTCCACCCTTTCCTTCCAATCAGTTACCAGTGAAACAATTCAGATTAAAGGCAGTACGGCCATCGTGTGCCCCTTAAGCACATGCGCCACTGTCCTCTGCATGCATGGACTTCTGTGACCTTGTGCTCCCCATGTCTGACATGTTTTCTCTGTTCTCATAAAAAGGCCCTCTCACTCTACATTTCAGTCATTTGCATGAGCCATTCTTTTGGGATACTCCCGTTTTACATCCACTGGTGAACTTTAATAATCCAGCAATTTCTGCCTCCGTGTTGGTGCCACTTGACCGTTCAGCCACCATGAATGGGATTCCTAAATATCTAACAGTGCAGAACATTAATTGAGCTAAATATTCATATGAAAAAACCAAAACAGGTTAAACTGGTAAGTGTGGCTTCAGCTCAGCAATTACCCAGTTGCACAATATATCAGTTTTCTTTATCAGCTTGGTAGATGTGCCTACTAGATGCTTATACCAGCTGTGTATGCATTTGCATGCACACAAAAAGGATCTTATTTTCTCAGTCCTAAGTTCTCTCACTGGTCTGAAGGAAGTGGAGAAGTAAAGTTGAGTAAGTATCAAGTAATAACCTGTCCTAATGTGAAGGTCTTTGAATTCTTTATTTTTAGAGGCAGTGGATAACTTTGATTGAATAATACCTATTTTTTTAAAGATAAACAAATGAATTTATTTTTTCAAACACTTATTTGGAGCTATGGTATTTCATTTGTTTTGGCTTCCTGATAATGGAGAAAAGAGTCAACAGAAAACTCAACAGTCCCTTACTGAAATCATTTTCATACCACTGCAGAGTATAAAACCAGCTAACCAGTCAGTACACTAACCCCAGAAACATGGGAAGCCACAAAAATGTCAGGGTATTTAGGTGTCTTTCCTGATTCTTATGTCTTCTTTACATAGCCCTTTCATTCAGCCCTGAATTCACCCAATGCCTAAGGAAAGAGAGTGGAAAAAGTCAAAGGGAGGGTCGTTCCAAAATAAAAATAGAGTTTACAAAGTGTGGTGACTTGTGTAACATGCTTTCTGTTTTACTGACATGCAAGCCAGGCACATCTGATATTCAGCTGGCTTTTTTTCACACAAGATAGTGGGATTATATCAAACACACTGTGGCTCACCACAGCAGAAAGGGAGGTGTGCCACATGACTTTCATTTGACCAACATGAATAAACATGTCACTAAAAGCTTTCTTAGGAAACACTGTCTTCTTGAAATAAAAAACATATTTTGAAAGAGAGCCCACAACAGAAGTCATGGAATCTTTGGTCTTTGCGTAACATGGAACATTTTCTGGGATAACCATCATGGTGCAAGTCCCCGGGACTGCCTGGTTGCTGGCCTTCAAGTAACAATGCACAAGGGTTCCAGATACTCCATGTTTGGCAGCTGTGAAAGGTACCTTGAAATACAAGAAAACTGAAGTCCAGATACAGTGACTAGCTATTAGTTTTCGTGCCGGCAGTGGCCCAAATTGTGTTCATTTTACTCACAGGAGCCATCCAGCTGAGGTCAGTGTGATGACTCACAGGGACCAGAGTGCACAGGACTTGGCACAAAGTGTCACAGAACTGCAGATGTGGAAACTGCTCTACAGCCAGGGACAAACAGGATTCACAAGGCAAGGAAGGTTTTGAAGTTGTTTCTGCTGACCTGTTCATGCACTGAGACCCAACCAGAAAACCACAAGTCCCTCACGGTAGAGTTTATTGCTAGTGTGTTATTTATGGTTTCAATAACCTCTATCTCAAGGACTCACTAGTTCAACAGGACCCACTGACATTTTTCTGAGCACCTACTGCAAGCTAGGTCCAAGTATTAGGCCTTGAAGAGAGAATGTAAATAAAGATTCACAGTTCCCACAAGAGCACCTTAACATGTTATCATTTCCCTACATCCACAAGACAGGAGAGTATTTTCACCAAGACATTATTTGGAATCCCAGACAGTTTTGTTACTCAAGATTAACCTTCCAGTGCTATTCCTGACATATCACCCCCATACCAGAAATGGGATCTTAGAGGTTATTTCAAGGCTTAATTATTTATTTCTTTAACAAGCCAAGTTGTGGAAACTCTGAGCAGCTGTATTGGTTTCCAGTAGACAGTTTTTCAAATTCATCAGTCTATTCACTTTGAGTACATACTCTCAGATGTCTCAGCTTCTTCTGTAGTATGAAAGACCTGGATAACTGTGTGAAAAACATCCGAACAACTGCAATTTTATGAATTTTCATTCCATTTGGACTACATCACAGTCAGCAAGTTGGAAACTCCATCAGTTTTGACTTGTGGAGCATTTCTGTGATTTTTCTGTCTCTGAGGGCATACTTGACTCTCCCCAAAGAGACCAGGAGTTTCAACCTACAACTTCAGATGGATCACTAGAGGCAAAGATCACCTGCACTGTAGCTTAAACATACATCTGCTACTCCCACGAGCACACACTCTGCTGGAGTACTGTTTCCAGGCTCTTCCTTGATGGTGGTTTTTTCAGAACATCCCTTCAAGGGGAACTTCCAAACCACAGAAAGGGAAAACATTATAATCTACTGCTGACTGTGAATTGTACTATCAGTTTGGGAGAGAGGATAAAAGAAAGACAAAGAGGGAAAAAAAGAGAATGAGAGGGTGAGAATTTGGCAGAGGCCTGTTAGTGATTGCTACACCATCCAAACTCTGGATATAAAATACAGAAGAACAACTTCCCTGGAGGTAGACCAGGGAGGATGGAATATGGCATATTTTGTATGAAGGGAAAGTATTAACTAAAGAAGATTGGGTTGGATATTAGGTCAACCATATCTCTGACATATTCTGGCTTAGCACAGAAGTCTTATTTTATTCCATTTGGGGTTGTTAAACTTTATGCATGTGGACATAATAGTGCCCTTTCTTTAGAAAGGGCGGGATTATCAACATCAAAATTAACAAAATAAAAATATTTTGGTAGAAGTTTTGAATTTCCTTACAACTAGATCAATTCAGTGAAATTTATGGGCTCTTTTCCCCCCCGGTATTTAAGTTCGAAACCATTTTGGGAAAGATTGGTTACATTGTTGTCTTCGTACATACATCCTTGACTTTATTATTTTGGTCATAAGTTCTTAGTGTCAACATTAGCTGATTTTTATCATTAAGTCACTGACACTTCAATGTTCCACTGTAAACCAGGAAACACTGGCTTATATACGTGGAAATAAATATCTATATTTGTACTCAGATTTTAAATAGATGTTAGCCTAAATCAAACAGCAGAATAAGGAAATAAATTTTAAAAAACCAGCATAGTACTACCCCTGCCCACTCACAGAGAAATTAGGCTTCTCCACCAAGAAATAGCTAGCAGAAATTACTTAAATCTGACTACATTAAAAGTATCTAAAACTGCTTTGCGTCTGTGCAATGTTATCAAGACTGAGCTATCAGCATTTTCCCATTCATTTACAGTACTTGGAAGTCGACCATGGCAAACCATTTGCAGAGTGCATTTGCGTTACCTGGGTAACTCTGGGCAAAACTAAACAGCCCACTTGCTCTGGAATTTCAGAGGATTTCTCAGACACGTGTTGAATGGGTTCTGTACACTCTGAGTTGTTTGGAGCTTTGCATCAGTGGGTGTAGCCTGATTACAGGGTAATAGAATTAAACACTAACACAGCATCAGACATCTTCCTTGTTTGATGGTTCAGCTCTTTTCTGCAGCTGTGAAGCAACTAAAGCGCATCCTACTAGATTTGTTACAGGCCTCCCCCTTGCCATGTGAAGTCTGAGGAAGAGCCTTGAGCTAATCCCAAAGAACACTCTCATAACCTAGCCCTAGGCAAAATTTACACTGATCCCTCACACTGCAATCAATCCTTGTTTAGTTTTGTAGTCTAAGTCTGACAGCATCTGCCTTCTGTCAGCTGCGGAAAGCCATATGTGACACTGGGCACTGGAAAGCAGACAAGTTTTGAGTTCTCATAGGTTACACCACGTATTCAGGACATCACAAATGAACAGACAGGTTTGCTTAATGTTAATCAGGGGCAGGATTGTGTTCTATAACACCAGAAGTTTAGACTTGATTTAAGCCAGTCACTACGAAACTGTCTCTTAACAACTGACTCAACTCCTCCAGGAACAGCAATTCTATTCAAGTGCTAATGACAGCAAGGCATATTTTGAACATACACAAGAGTCCACCAAAGTGACTCATGCTTTTACTCTTCTGTTTTAGGCTTTCTGGTAAACCTTGGCTTTCGTCCACCTTTCCCCAATCTATGACAGAAGGACAGAGCAAACATTTCTGTCAAAATGGCAAGATTATTTGCCATTCAATCATACCCGCTGAGCTGGGAAACAGTTCATAGAGAAATGAAACATTTTGGAAGGCGTGCAGGAACAAAGTCCTCGCAGTGACCATATCAAATGTGAACACCATGAGTGATCTTGTGTCAGCTCTTACCTGCATTTCTTTAGGAAAGTGGGGGTTTGGTAAGATACCTTGTCAGCTTTACAAGCTAGCTCAAAAATAGTGTAGGGAGAGCATTTCCAGTCAAGTTCAATGCGATTAGATCAGCTCTGCTTCTTGACATCATTACCTCACACAGACAGCTCTCCCATCACCACGCAGTTTTAGCTCCAATACCTGGCCAACAATACACAGACACAACACCTCTTTATACAATGCTGCCTTTCCTAATGCAGCCACACTTGTAGCACTGCTTTTTCTGATCCAAAATGTGACTATGTTTGCATTTTTCTATTTGCATGTGAAAAGGCATTATGGCTTCTTCTGCTAACTGCTCTAGCAGCTTGGAAAGTTTTTTTAACTTGTTTTGTTCTTTTTTTTTCCCCAGGCATCTCCATTCTCTAGGTCAATTTACAAGAACAAACCCTTGTAAATTGTGCCTCTCATATTTATTGTGCTGTCCTAATTATCGCATTCTTTGCAGTATTTCAGGCACCCTATATACCTTGCCTAGCAGCTACATGCTGTTGTTGACATCAGCATAACTTCCTTGGTGGGAAATGATGCTATTTAGAAATATAAAGCAACAATAATAAATTCAAGGAAAAAAAAATGCAAAAATGCTCCATGACCTCCCTGACAAACTGCTGTAATGGTCTGAAAACTGCAGATGTTTTTCCACTAAGTTTTTACAATGTTTGTTTTGAAATTATTCTTTTTTAAATCATGTTGTTTTCCTGTTGTAATTTCTGCAAAGCAGATGTGACATCTTGGGCTTAAGGGCTTTAGGCTGATTTTGATGGCTCAGTCTTGCTGCTATTCAGGCAGCACAGAAAGTTCTGCAGTGGAATGGGATTTGCTGCATAGAGAACAAAGCATCACCTGGGAGGAAAGGGGCTGTCCTCGCTGTCAGTGATGGGACTTGGCTGTTGGATTTAGGGAAAGGGTCCATCCACTGCCTAGTCCCACATGGCTAGCTCTCAGAAACTGGAAGAACACAATGGGCCATGTCAACTGGCCTAACACATCTCTATTTTGAGCAGCCTAAGGTCACTGATATGCACACACACTAGTGTTGCAGCAAAATTGGGTCTGAGGACCGCACGAGCATGGATTGCTTCCTTGGGAGCATTTAAAAGATAATTCTTTCTTCTAAAATTAAAAAAAAATTGCAGGACAGTTAGAAACTGGACCAAATAGATTACTTTCTTATATAACCAAGCTACAGTTAGAGCAGAACAAAAGCTTTCTGCCATAATATGTCCTCAGAACAACTAGGAGAAAAGCTATGAATGTCCAGCTGGTGAGTGATCAGCAATCATAAATGCCTTGTCTGCCTGCCAGTTAAGCTGCAAATGGTTTCAGTGAAGTGCAGAACAAACTTGTGTAGTTTTTTTCCCAGTCTACAGTCTTAGGTTTCACAGAAGTATCCAAAACAGGCATGTTTATATCTACAAAACCAGGTGGTTCTTGTGTAGTACTACAAGAATAATAAAGATGACTTTTCTCCCTTCTGCATGGCCCTGCTGCCCTCCTCATCCTCAAGGCCCTCCTACAGACTCGCACCTTTCAGAAAAGTTCTCCCAGGGCAAGGAGTTCTATTTGTGGTTGCCATTCAAAGCCTTTTGCAAGGAGTATAGGTGTTATTCTAGAGTAAGCTAGAGAGGCTGTAGCTTATATCTAACAGGAAAATTAACAACAATTATCCCCAGCTCCCTGCCATCTCACTACTCATCCAGGGCCCTTCAGATTGCACAACAGCACCCTGTAAACCCACACACAATGAGACCCTAATGCATATCAACAGCACTCAATTGCTATGAATTGTTGACTTGCTTGAGTGCTGGAAAATCCCTCATTCACCTACACTCAAGTCAGGAAACTTCTGTTTCCTCAGGAACTTGGATCCCTGGACAAGTAACCACCAAATATTTTACTGCTGATTCTCAGTCACGTCAGATCCTTCTGGAAAGTACCTTCCATACTTAATGACTCCCTGCAAGCCTATACACCCACAGAAAATGCATGTGTTCGAACTACTGTGCTGCTAGAAGTCGGGCAGAAAGAACAAGGTAATCACTTCAAAGCTCAGGAATGTGCTGTGATACCTTTTAGGTGAAAGGCAGTAGCCCCTTAGTGCCAGTCAGATATTCACTCATGAAGTGAAATACATCTAAAAACACTCATTAATCATTCCCAGCATGCTGTGAATCTTGGTACAGATGTTCATTGCAGAACAGATCATGTGGTTCAAGTGTCCCTCAAACAGTCAACTGCCTTGGATTCTCAATGTTTTATAGCATTACCTCAAGGAACTTGGGAAAGTGCAGTGAATTTTAACGCACATTAAACACAGCTCCAAACACAGAGCAACATACCTTATGAGGCAAAACAAAAGACAAATAGCTATAGATATCTGTCTTAGGCCATCAAGTACTCATCATTAGAGCATCTTACCACATCTGAGACAGTCAATTGTGCAGAAACATTAAAAATGGGGATTTCAGAGCTGCCTGGATGATTTGGACATCCACTAATTTTTCAACTATGCTTGACAGGTCAAATGCTGTCCATAAATTTCCAATTATGGTTTAAGGGCTATATAGCTAAAATTGAAAGAAAATTATAGTCATAAGTAGACAGTAGGAATTGAAATTAAAAAGTTAACCTAGGGTGGCAGGCAATAAACCCAGAATGAATGCTTATTAGGTTTTTCAGTATAACACCAGCTAGACTTCTTTTTCTCTTTTTACACATGTTGGAAAGGAAGCTGCACAATGTGGAACAGCGAGACCATGCCTTCATCAAATCCACCATTCAACAAAATACTCTTATTGGTGTTACTCTGACTCAAATCTTTGTGTCAGTATTTTATTTCTTTTGCACCTTGAATCAGAGACAAGATAGCAAGCAGTGTAGTCCCATAAGGCATATATAAGGCAGCCCTAGAATCAAACTGAGCCGTCCACCTCCCTAAAGATTGCTCTTTCCAAGCTGTTCAAACATTGTATAATTCCGGAATATAATCAGCCCTTGTATTCGATCATGCACCAAAGTTAAACTAACCAAGCCTTGTAATATAATACAGTTCCTTGAACCACCTAAACTTTCACATTGTTGATCTCTCTGCCATATGCAACGGGACCACCCAAAGAAAATATCAGGTAAAGGTTGTTGTGCTCAGTGAAAAGAAAGGTGCTAGAGAGGAGGCTACAGATGACACAGTAGTAAAGGTGATTCAGTGACACACAAAAGAGTAGGAAGATTTCTGCTTTTTTCCTGACCATAGTCACTGACAGCTGTAAGAAAAGCAGTCACATAACTTGTTTGGCCTTGACTCAGTACTTTCTTTGTAAATTTTAGGCAACCCCATTGAAATGTATCTCTTGCCTAAAGGCTTTTTGAGCCAGACAAGAAATGCAGCACTTTATTAAAATAAAGCTAGATTTTAATTTCAGAAAATGGTGAGAGTTCTTTTCCTCAGTGTTAGAGGTAATGAAAGTAGAGCATACTACTTTCAAACAATCACAGAAACTTCATTTGTCTAAAATGTTATATTATAATTTGATTTAAGGTCAAAAATAAAAATATTCCATTCACTAAACATCATGTTACTAAATATCCTTCTATTTTACATCAATGACTAAAGCTTCAAATAAAGAGATGCTGTCTGAATCTGGGACTATAACCAACTACTAAAGATTTTTTTCTTTCCAGATAAACATTGAACTCTGAAACATGTAAAAGTAAGAAAACACTAAATAATCTGTTGAGACCAAAAAAGTTAAATACCATGTGGGGAACAGCTGATAAATTTAACAGGATATTTTCTTAATGTGGGTCATATTAAAGACTAGGGTTCTTAAAAAAAAGAAAATTGTCAGTGCCCACTAAGCTTAGAATATGGTATTTCCTGACTGTTTCAGTCCAGATCAGTATCAGAACCCAATTTTCCTGCATTTTCTGCTCTGAAGTCCTTCCACAGCTGTTGTCGGGAACACAAGGTAAGACAAAGCATGAAATGGGTTTTCCATATGCAGTGAAAAAGTCACAACCACTATTCAGTTTAAACAAGGAGAGAGACATTATCAGTTACTGTTGATAGACAAGGGTGAACCAGAATCTCCAGATTATGATCCTAGTGCTGTATAGCACCATCTTCAGACAGGTCCCTCACATAATGATCCTCAAAAGATGTCTTAGTACCAAACTTTTAGTGGATTTAAGGGCTCACATCCCAATCCAGAGTAGCACTGTATAGTATCATGTAGCTTTCTGGACCAGGATTTCAACTCATGTGCTTTCCTTTCAGTCTGTAAAAATGGACATAAAGCTGTAAGAAAAGGGCAAAATAAATTCCTACAGGATTAGAAATAGGCTTTCCCAAAATCTCATGTAGTTGTTTTAAGTGAAGTGCCTGAATACCTTCTGTGCAACTCCAGCCTTAGTTTCTTTTTAAGTTTATAGAAATGGAACTTCAAATGTGGCTCTGACATACCATTAGCTTCCTTCCTGGCCATTCACACCATAGCACTGAAAAATACAATCATGAGGCTTTTTTGGAGATATTTGAACTATTAGGAAGAGGACAGAGAACCAAACGGTAAAAGAAAATTGTGTGAACCAGCGGCAAAAATCACCTCTAGAAGAAGGGAGTCGTGGAGTCTCAGCTCAGTTCAAGAACCACAGAATGGCTGAGACTTGCACATATCAGCAGATCAGGGCTTTGAAAGGTTATAAACTGATGTGACAGAACTGAGGGAGCAGTGAAGAGAATTCATCTATCATTGTGTGTAAACAAATGATTTCAACACAGCGGTACCACCAGATAAGCCTCAGAAAGAACCTACAAATTCCTATGATTTCAACCTTCTAGAGACAAGGGTAAGAAGAAAAGTAAGATTCATTTGTCAAAACAAGTCTCAAGCCACCTGCAAGCCTGAGCTCATCCTCAGTGGAGAAGGCATTTTACCACAGTAAGGAGCCATATCCCTAGGAAAGCTGATGAAGGTGCACTGGACTGTGTTAAAGAAGGAGAAGGATTATCCTACACTTTGCAGGCTTTTAGGCTGCTAAAAGCACTTTATAAATTTCTCTGGCACCAGGAGCTACATAAGGAAAACATAAGTTGCTCTATATGAGCGTAAGGGTTTTTAAAGCTTTCAAGGAAAGCTCAAACTCAGTGCTTATAATACGTTTCCAATAAAAGGAGAGATAAAAAGAGGAAGAGAGATTTTTGTATGCAACAGTCCATACAACAATCCTCATTTCAAGCCAGCTGTACTCTCTGAAAGGACTTGCTATACTTACCCAGGCTATTTTTCAAATGCCATGCAACCCAGCTCCAGGTGATGGGATTGCCACTACAATTTTGCATCAGTGCACTAAAGAAAATGCCAAAAACCAAAATTAACAACCAACTAAAGTGAAAAAGGCTCACTCCTATTTTTGCCCACTTTGTGGTACTCAACTCAAGCATATGAAAGAACCTCAATTTTTAAACCGACTTTCTATGCAGCCTCCCCTCAGTTCACTGCACCATCTTGAATATGCCATCAGAGCTGACATATGCATTTCTGAAGAGAATAAGTTTGTGGGGGGAAAACATGCCAAAAGACCCAAATTAAAAAATTAACTGGTTTTTTGGGGGTTCTGCAGAACACTTCTCATCTAAGTTGGCCTGCATTGTGTCATACAAAAGAAACCTCAGCTGCTGTCACTGGCTGCATGCAATAAAAAGAGGCTGCATTTTGCTCTGTTTAGACACAGTTACACCAAGCTGCTTTAAGCCATTGTACAATTTAATATGAATGTGCCTCTTGGAAACACACTAACACCATAAACATGGCTGGCAAATCACTTACTACTCATTAGCTAAGAGAAACAGAAGGAAACTTAAGCTGTATTTAAATTGACTGTTTGTTGGGTATTGAAGGTAAGCCAGCTATTCTCACCAGTGGGAGACAAAGTCTACAGACATAAACAAATACGCATTAAAATGTTTATTTATGAACAAATGCATGGACTTGGAAACAAAGATACCTCAGAGAACATTGCTAACGGGCACTACACATCCTTCTAATACTGAAATAATCAAATGCTAAATGCTGTGGCCACATGCTATTTTTGATTCTTAAAATATGACATTGAGCACAATTAGCACGTGTGTATAGATGTGAATAAGGTTTAAAATTTACAATGAAAAAACATTTAAGAACAAAGAAGATAGGTATCCATGAGAGTGAGGGCCCAAAATATTCTTCAGCAAGAATTGACGGTGATCTGAGACAACATGGCTTGTCAAAACTTGCTAACACTTCAGTCTCATTTGTTCTGATATAAACATATTCTTCTAAAATAACTATTAGATTTCTACTTGGAAAATATCTATTTGTGGTACACAAAGAGCTTTTAGACAATGTGTGATTAAATTCAAATCAACTCCAAAACTGGAAAATCTTCATTAAGCACACAGAAAAAAATTAAGATGCAAGTAGGTCACCCTTCACTCTTACACATTTCTCAAGCTGTCATCCAAATAGCACATAATCAGGGTGCTGTGCTTCAGAAAACTAGACTGCAAGAGGGAGGACTTGAAACTTTCAGGAAACTGTCCAAGGCTTGCAAATATGGGATTGATTTCTTGCTCTCACAAGGATTTCCAGTGTATCTTGGCTTACATTACGAAAGGGATTCCAAAAAATCTCAAAATTAAACTTGGTAACAAATTTAGCATCAAATGTTCATCAAAGAGTAGTTGCTTAACTCGGAAGCACCAAAGACCATCATCATGTATGCTTCCTAGCTTCCAGCTAATAAAACTCCCTGGTTTGGAGTAGAACAGCAACATCTCAGCCTTACCACAGATGAAAAATCATCTTCCAGTGGCACCCCCAAGGGACACCCTCAGGGAGCCTGGGCAGCAGGCATCCATCACCCAGTCCAAATGGTGCTCCCATTCCTGCTCTTCTTCTGTGTGCTGGGGATGGGGCACACACAGACAGACTTCCTGCACACATGGAACAAAAGTAAACTGTACCTATGCCTAAATTGCAGTTGCCACACCAGCTCTGTGGGGTCTGTGTGGTACTTTCATACCACTGTCCTTGAGTAAGCAGAAAGGTCCAGGTGAGAGGCTCAGGCACTGCAGGAATAGGGCCACACTACACAGATGGAAAATATCCCCATTTGGGATATAGGCATGAAAGGAAAGGAGTGGTGATGCTTGTGCAGCAAGTGTTTAAAAACTTTTCTAGGTCATGGCCCAAGGGGAGAGCAAACCCTGGGGATTGCAGCACTTTCTACAAGCAGAGGAAAATCGATCAGTTGTATAAAAATGCCCTGACGGTTTGACACACCTGTAGTTGAGGACTTTAGTGAATAACATCACTACACAGTAAAATGTGTTTTCTATTGTGTTGCACTAAGCCAATCTTTAGATTAATTTTACTTGACATTTTCCACTTCATATCATTACTTTTTTCTTCAAAATGGGAAAAAAGTAATAAGATGGATTCCCCTGAGTAACATTTTTCCAGTGTGAAGAATTTGTATGAGGGATTCTGGCCAAGGTAAAAATTTCATATGAAACAATCGACTACAATTTTACCTGCACCTTTCTACCCTCTCCACCCTCAGCAAGCTGAAGGTAGTCCTGGTTTTCTATTTCCTTCTCCTCTGTCCTGTTTGAGGACCACACCATGACCCATTGTGTTATGAAAACAAATGAGCTCCTGGTCTGTTTGATTTTCTTTTATCTGTACTTCAGCACTTATGAGGTTTTAACAGCAGCCCACATTAACAGAGAATATAAATCCCTATCGCTACCATATTCCATTTTCAGAATTAAAACAAGCAACTCATAAACAAGAAGATAAAACACTATAAAGAAAAAATTATATTCTTAACTCCAACTTTCATCTCTTGTTTTAGGACTCTCTTGTTTCATTGTAGTCTCTCTCTGCTTTCTTTCCACATGAACCGTTGGAGCCTCTGTAGGACAATCAGTAGTCAAAAGATTTTTCCAAAAGAAAATGGCCCTTTCTAATCTTCCTCTGCCTCCTGAAAACCATGAAAGATGAACCAATTTTGCTAGGCCATTGTGAAAATCCTAACATGGCTGTTCAAGAGTAGTCAGGGATTCTAGCAAGCTAACAGAAACACTTGTTAGTAACTCACATTTATTTTCAAAATAACTAAAAGTTCCAAACAACCACTTTTAGTTATTGTTTAGTTATCAATTACACAAATACCATGTGATGAAAGGGTTATTGATTTTTTTTTTCCTTTTTTCCTGACTGGGCCAAATTGAGACATACTTTATATGTCCCATATGCCTGAACTCCTTTTGATGCAAAGGAGGGAGGAAGAATTCCACCATGTTCCATTCTAGCCCAAACAGGCTTGAAATCAACCAACTACATAGTGTGGTATGGCAGTTTGAAGGCCTTCCAAAGACATGCAGCCTAGACATACCTTTGACACTGCCGAAGTATAATTTCACTGAGGAAGAAACTCTGCAACCTTAGCCAAATATTCAGGAGTGGCTATGGGTGCTACAGGTACAATTCTTCCTCAGCTGTTCATCCACAGAGGTGAAAAGACACAGCTAAAAGTTGATGACAATATTATCAACTCACTACTTTGACTTCTCAACTCAAGTGCTGCTGGGAGTTCCTCACACAATCAATCCCTGCCAGTTTTAACCAGTGAAGTTCTAGTCTTTAAGACAAGTTGGTTTAATTTTTCCTTATAAAATGGTGATACAACTTTGTGCAAAATACCAGTATTGTATCTTGAAATAATACAATATATTTAGAATAGGTTTCAGTAAAAGGACACACAGTTACTGCAGGAAATTGAAACTGCCCTACTTTAACACAGACTAAAATTCTGTGCATCTCTCTCTCAGTTCAGTACTAGTCACAAGTGAAGACAGGATACCAGAATGAAGAGAATCAAGGTCAATTTCCAACCCAGGTGGCCATTTCTAAGTGCTCCTGTGTGACAACTTTCAAGGGCAGAAAAAGGCAAATGATCATGGTTTTGTACATACAGAAATCATTCAGTTATTACTTGCACTTTATACATATTAATCAGTCACAAACAATCCCCACAAAAGCCATGATCAGGAACAGAATTCTCACACTTGAAAAAGAAGTTTCTCCTTTGAGCTATCAGCAACTCAAGGACATACCAGGAAGTGGTTATTTAAAGACTTTTCTGATCTTTACCAAGAACTTTGCTGCTAAATGAAAAAGAATGTACAAGCACAAAAGCAGCAGTGCTTTGTGTTACAGTTACTGAGGAAGAACAGACTTTCCTATTCCTCCCTTTTCAGTGAAGCGTCTTCTACACTCTGTGCAATCCAGGAACATCTCTGGCACTGACAATTTAATGATCCTATCCCACAAATTATTCCCTTAACCGATTAACCTTATTGTTGTAACACTATACTGGTCTAATTTCACTTCTAATTTGGCAGAATTTTTCTGTCTGCCAAGACCACTCGTTACTTTGAAGCACTATTTGAAACTCAGCTCCAACTATAAAAAGAGAGTTCTTAAAATAGCCCATGAATTGTGTGAGTTAATGCCAGAATGAAATCAGGTATTTGTCTGTGCTCTTCCAGCTACTCTATTTGATCTCTCCTGAGAAGAGCCCAAAATCTGTATTTATGCTTACTGTACTTTGTATAATGCCTAGCTATGGAGAGATGGGCTTGATGGATGTGTGTATCTGTGCTAATCTCACCTCTGAATTCACAGAGCACAGGATTACGAGCACTCATTTGTGTGAATGCTCCTTTTATGAATTGCTAACCAAGGCATTATCTCTCAGGACAGAACACTGTGTAATGGGAGAAACCAAATACACACAGCAACAAACGTGAACAAGATAAAATCAGTGATTTAAAGCACAGTATCCACAGGTGCACAGAGAACATCTAGAAAGATCAGTTCTTCTTGGAAAGAGATGCTGGATGAGTCTCTGCTGTTGTAGGTGTATCAGCTGTTATGTCAGCAGGGAGACAGCACATGATCCTTTCAGCTGTGTACTCCCACAGGAGACAGAAAAATTAATCCTTTTTAGCTGAATTATATCAGAAACTTTTTTTTGTTTGTTTGGCTGGTGTTTTTTAAACTGTGAAGGTGTTCTGAAACAAAGGATTTGGTAAGAAACTGGAATTTGCTGTATATTTATTTACATTGTACTCAAGTTATCTAAAGTCTATGTTTCAAAGAAGTTTACATGAACAAAGCTTTAGTAGGATACATTTTCAGTGCATTACTAATATTTGGTAACACTGAAGGATGAATAAATGAAATGTAAGCAGAGATCTGCCTGATGAGGAAGGAGTGATTTATGAGCAGTAGGTAGACACTAATCACAATGTTTTGAAGAGGTCATGCAACCATAAAAAGGATTCAGAAAATGTGGATTTTTGAAAGATGAAACATCTGGTAGAATTTCCTGAAGCGACAAGGCCCTCCTAACCTCTACAATAATCTGTAGGACAAATAATGTCAAAAATATAAAATCTGGGGAAAATATTTGTTTAGAAGTAAAAAAGTAACTCTACTTGAAGACATGAGTTCAACTATTCAAAATCTTCATTATTAGATGTTAAGTTGGAACAACTTTTATTTCTTGAAATCAAAACTTCTGGAATTCTCCTAAACATACATTCTTGGTAGATAGCAATACTCTATCACCACATCATTACATTACTGAATTAAAATAAGCTGTATAATGTCAAGTTTCAGTTAACTACTTTTCCAAAAGTTTGCAAAATTACCTTTTAAACTAATGGGGAATTAATTTTAGGGTCTTCACTTGAACCCTCTCTGCCTTTTCGATTCTCAGAAGATTTAAGAAAGGGGTCTTTGGGGTGGAAATTGGAGGTAAAACTAATAGTGATGCAGTGATGCATTTTGTCCCGGCTAGGAATGCTGCCTGGTGAATCTTTCAGCAATACAGGAATATTGGCAAAAGTCTTTACCATCCCTTGAGAATGTCATCTGGATTACATCCTCTCTAGCAGTGGGATTCAACCACTTGTAAAGAAAGAGATCCCTTTTCATTAGTTTTTAAAAAATTATTTATTTATTTGAAGAAAACAGCTACAAAACTAACCCCATTAAAGAAAAAAAAAAAGCAACATTTGTGTGGATTTCTCAAGGCCCAATCTGAACTCGACAAGCTCTTCAGAAGGAGTAATTGTTTGGTTTGTATTTTCAGTGTGTTTCAAGAGTCTCACTTATCCATGGATCTGATCATGTCATTCCTGTGGGGCAAAATTACTAAATGGTGACAACACCAATAATTCTGCAAGTATGAGGATGGGAATAGGGGGTCCAACACCTACAGACAGAAACCTATTATCTCCCCACCCAAAAAAAGTTCTTTTGTTGAACCTACCGAGAAAGGGTCTTAGCTGTAATCCATAATTGCCCACTACAAGAATTTTGAAGACAGATGCTAAATCTAGTAAGTAAATCACTACACTGTATTTCTTCAACACTGACCCTTTAATGGTATCAAGAGAAAGATTTGGCATTTTTTTCACCTCTGCAACTCAAACTGAAAAGCGATGATTTTGGCTGCAGTTTAAGCACACCTTTGAGTAGGATTTGGGATGTCTATAACCATGGAAGACAGAAGTTTATTACTCCAGCTCTGATCTTAATGTTGGCTTTCACAAGGGCCTGTGGGAGATCCTCTGACAAGCAGGTTTGAAAGCAGCTGTGATTACAGTCACTCCGAGGCTGCCAAACACTGCATGTGGGGTGAGACAATGCACCATTCACATTTTCAGCCTGTTTTCTTCCAGCAGAGATTTTACATTTTGATAAAGAAAGAGCACAGGATTAAGACACCACACAGAAGGAGCACGGGGGGAGGAAGGAAATTAGGAGGAAAAGCAGCCCTTGGTTGTTTTAGCAGCAGCATGGTATGAACCAAAGGCACGTAGACTGAACAGCCATATGAAATGATACAATACATCTTAGGTACACAAAACAGGCCAGTAATGGTCATGGCTGGGAATCTAAAAGTAATATGAGTACCCAAATTTGCTGAGTATTTTAACCTGAGTCTTACAGCAAACCTCTCAGAGTGGCTGTAATGCTCCCTTTTTCCAAATCGTTTTCACCTGACTGCCTTCTCTGATAGCCAGGTCATGGCACACCCTCTCTGCCAGCATGTATTCACACCAACTAGTGCTTTGGAAGAAGTGCACCACCTCACACATGGACCATCTGCTCAACAGTCTGCCCAGATCTCACACACATCGCTTAAAACAGAGCCATGGGGCACCCTGAAATAAGCTGAGATCTTTGCTGTCCACAGAGACAGTTGTCAACTACATTTAGCACTGTTCTCTAAATACATGCAAACCATCTTCCCCACTCTGCTAGACTGGCTCCTGAAATTTGATTAATTCATAACACAAGTGTTCTTTATTAATCTTTTCTGTAATAATTTTACCGTCATCACTTATCTGTGTGTGAGGTGATGCAACACTTTCTTAAGAGTTCTTTATGGACGAAATCCAAATTAATAATAACAATAATAATAATAATGAAATAATCAAAAATTATTTCCTCTCATTTGAGCACATTCTATTTACTCTTACTGAGGAAAAAATTTTACATTAGTGTCAATGAGAATGTTCAAATAGAAGGATAGTTGTTTTGATTTGCTGCTTATTTATCAAGATTGCATTTTCTTTTTGTCAAAGGATGTTGATTAAGTTTGGAAATCCTAAAGTAGTATAACACATGTACAATGTTAGAAGAACTACAAATTGGTCCCTGTTGTTTAGTATTATTTTAATTTATCTCAAAGTTTTATAAAGGAATTGATGAAAATTTATGAGAAATTACTTGCAAGGATGAATACTATCAAGAAAAGAAATGAATCCAAAGAGCCTGTGCTAAAAATTAAATTAATGCACCCTAAGTCCATGTCAGACCCCTTAAATCCTTTACTCTCAGATGTTAGCTGCCCATGAGTTTCTATTATCTAAACAATTGTATTTTGAGTCCTATACAGGTATGGCAAAAGTAAAAATGAAGACATGTCTTGCTCAGTTCATCAAGGGCTGCTTTGGATGACAATCTTTGGCCAAGACCTAGACTCTCCTCTGTCTGGCCATGCTCAGATGTACTAGGCTTCAGTCTCTGTACAGCTACATTTTTACCTTAATACTATTTACCCTATCTTTGCTGTAAATTTAGAATTACAAATAAAATGGATAAGATGACTTAACAAAGAGAGAAAGCTCATTGCTCAACATTGCATCTCTCAGTATCACCCCCACTGTCAGTATGATACTGTGATTCATTATGATCTCATGTATGGGAACTGCAGGCTACATTCAAGATGTTATATATAGTTGTTTCAAATCATCATATGTTGTTTCTCAAACAATGACAAGAGAGTGTGACCTGCAAATTTAAAAAGCTGTATTATAAATGCAACACATTTTAAATTAAAATAAAATACCCAAGCCAAGTTTAACCATGTTACCTAGGCATGTCTTTAATGTACTATTCGTTTGGAACATCAATGAACATGGAGAGCCTTTCATTTTCTACTATTTGTTTGGCAAAATCCTTCATTCTTTTACCTTAGTCATGAATGCTTTTGACAACAGATACTTGGCTGAGAAGCTGAAAATCCAACTGTAGGTACTGCTGGAAGAGGTAACAGACAGCATCTTAATCTTTCAACAAAGGAGTATTCCAGCTTTACAGTGCAGTAGCAGACCTGCCTGTGAGATCACTTCTCATCCTTTGTGCTGGTCACTGTATCATTCTGTTTCAGGACTGCTCATTCCTTCCTGAAGCCAAATTAGAATCATAAAATCATTTAGGTTGGAAAAACCTTCAAGATCACCAATTATAACCATTAACTGAGTACCACCAAGTCTACCAAACCAAGTCCCCAAGTGCTACCTCTACACATCTTTTAAATACATCCAGGGATGGTGCCTCCACCACTTCCCTGGGCAGCCTGTTCCAATGTTTGGTTCCTTTTTGGGAAAGGAATTTTTCCTAGTATGCAGTCCAAACATTCCCTAGTGTAACTTGAGGCAATTTTTTCTCATTCTGTCACTTACTATTTGGGGAAAGAGTCCAACCCCCACATGGCTACAGCCTCCTCTCAGGCAGTTGTAGAGAGCAATAAGGTCACCCATGAGCCTCCTTTGCTCCAGGCTAAATACCCCTAGCTACTTCAGCCACTCCTCACAGGACTTGTGCTCCAGACCCTTCCCCAGCTCTGTTTCCCTTCTCTGGACACCCTCCAGCCCCTCAATGTCCTTCTTCCAGCCCAGAACTGGATGCAGGACTTGAGGTGTAGCCCCACCAGTGCAGGGTACAGGACCACTGCTCTGGTCCTTCTGGCCACATTATTGCTGCTACAGGTCAGGATGCCTTGAGCCTTGCCCGCTGCTACAGTTCTCTACAGATGATACTATTGTCTGTAAAGTAAAACCAGCAGAGATCTTGGTCCTTTGTCTTTCAGTATAATGGAAGTATCCATTTAAGTCATGGGACAGACCTTATTTTTCCTCTGCCATGAAAAGACTGCACCTACCTACTGGTTAGGTTGCAAACATCCATTTTAGCACACAGATGTACAAAAGTGAAAAAGAAACTAGAGAAACCATAGATCAGATTTCTAAAGTTGCCAAATCAAGTTTTATTTTCTACTTGATGTGAAAAGCAAGAAGAACAAAACAGTCATCCACCTTATATCCCAAATAATAATAATTCTGCCAGTCAAATGACTGCCTTTCTTCTCATCTCACTTCCAAAGCAGTTCCCAGAATACATCCTGCTGCACACAAACAAGCAAACAGATTTTGTAACAATTGTCACTGATCGTCAAGAAGCTGTTTCTTGCCATTTTAAGAATGTCAGTTGTCCAGTGTTGGCAAGAACTTTTAAAAATGTGGTTAAAACACCAACATTTTTGTCACTGAAGCAATCAGATCTAAGTACACAAAAAACCCCAAAATCTCTATGATGTGACAGGAGTGAATTTCAGAAGCCCTGAACTCTGAAAAGATCTGTTGAATTCTGGGACAGACACAGTGATGCCCTTGTCTGTGCTTCCCCCTTCAGGAAAGTTGTGAATTAATCTTTCTAAGCACTTCTCATGACTGGCCCAGGTTTACCAATGGCACAAAACAGTCTCTGATGCACAAGTTTCCAATGCCATCCCCAAGATTAGGTGGCTGTATAATAAATTCAAGTCATTACTACTGTCCACTGATGGGTAACTTTGCTAGCAAAACCCTGGTGGAGGCATCCATCATAGCAACATACACCTGAAAGAAGCCTTTGAAGTGGTACTAAAACACTTGCTCAATACTCATTTCATGGCAATCCTCACTTTTTCACTTTGCAAGATGCATTACAGTTCACTGCTGTTCTCCCTTTAATATTTATGTTGTCTTACAGTCTCTATTCACAGCAAGTTTGTCTAGTGTGGTATCCGGTTACTCGTAGATCTAATTACAAGGTATGCACACTACACAGAAACACAACACAACTTTTGTTTATTCTTTGCTATAATCTGAAAGTGAAAATCCTCTAATATTTTCTAGACATCAGAGGGATGTAATACCTTCTTCAGAAATAAAAAATCCCAAACAGGTCAATTCAAAATGATAGAACCACAATCAACACTTTCATAACAACTTTGTTTGAACTTTGCAGTTATTCCGGACATATTTAGTTCACTTTTCACTTGATATATAATACATACTGCTGTTTCAGGCTGTCATGCTGTGCTGGCTCTCTGAGTATTGTATACGTTGTATACTGCCAGCTATGAAGTCATGCTAAGATTGTGAAATACATCAAAGCAAGGACATTCAAAGTTTCTTCAGGCATTCTCATCTAATTTCCTCCTTCTCTGCTTTAGCTGCAGTTTATGTTGCACTACATGGAGGCCTGAGCCTGAGATTCTGGTAAGCCATCAAAAGAACAAGATGCAGACTTTAAAGACATTTTTCAGAACCACTGTTAGTGGGTGAACCTCAAAGGCATTACTGAAAACACCCAGTATATTCACTAAACCTCAAGTCTTTGTGACAGTCTTTTTGGAATCAGCTGGCATCTCGCTTTTTCTTCTCCCAAGTAATATGAAATATTTCATGCTTTTGGAAATCAAAATGTAGTTTTAATGGTCATTTTGTTTGGTTGGTTGTTGTGGATTTTTTTCAAGCTCAGATGAAACTCCTAGTGGCTCCATCTGCCTTGTTTAACATTACTTAAGACACATATTTCTTGGGAAACTTGGATATGAGTAGCTATAGTAATTTTTAAGAATTGACAACAGCATTTAGGTTACTACTTCAACTTTTTCCACTTACAGGTAATATACTGCTAAAGCAGATCTTTTGGTCATACCACTGAACAACCTAAATGAGCTGTGGTTGACGCTCTCCACCCACCACAGTTAAATTCTATATTAATTTTAAACCTGTCTCATTATCAATATTAAGAAAAAGTATTATGCCCAGTGATGATGTTTGCGGATTTTTTATACTAAACATTTAAGCTGACACCAAGTTGCTTTAATTGCATTATCAATCTCAATGATTTTTCTAATTAACAGCTTGTGTTAGCATCAGAGGTCACAGAGATCTTGTATTTATAGTAGAGTTCATCTATGTGCTTGATCAGTTTGCTGAAACAGCATTGGTCATTGTATTTATTTCTACTGTAACTCCAAACATGTCCAACACGGGCTGTTATCCTTTTCTTCTAGGAGCTACTCTTCCTTCTGTCAAGAATTCCCACCTGTGTCTGGGACACAGCCGATGCAAATGAATGGGGTCAGTCAGCACTGAGGCTTTGACTGTTCCAATTTTGATCTCACTGTTTTCACAACCAAGGCTTTGCCCAAAGGACACAAAGAGACATGAAGAGTTTGACAGTGACAATGACAAAGAATTTGGTGGAAGTTCAGGAATTATTCCTGTCCTGTAGCAACACGACTCTCTTCTGGCTTTTAGACAGATCAAGCAGTAACTCACTATTCCACTATAGCTCATAACACTGCCATAGAAGACAAGGATACTGGAACAGCTCATGCATTTGCTCTTTTGAGGTTTTCAGATGGAAGAGACATTAAAATACTAAGTTTATCTGTACTTATGCTGTGCTCTGACAAACTGATTCCAATGCCAACCTAGCTAAATGACCACCAGCTTTATGGGATGCTGCTATCTACTGCCTGCATCTTCGCTGTGAAGTTTGTTTTCCTAAACGCTGGCTCATTGGTGGATAGTGCTTTGCTGGGCCAACAAACATCAGTTAAATCCATCTCTCTTACTTAATAGAAGAAACAAAATTAAATAGAAAAGCATTTTTTATTCTGATAAAAAATCCACTTATCCTACCTATTATGAAATCATCACTGTAAACCAGTTAATAGAAAAAGTTTACAGGCAACTTTTCCTCAGAGGACACTTGGCAGCCTTTTGTATCCATGCTAAGAACACACTCTTACAACACTCTTCCATTGCTTTAAAAAAAAAAAAATATATATATATGAAGTTATTTAAGATATTTCAGGTTAGCAGCTATACTGGTAAGATAACTTTATACTGTAGTTGACATAGTTTAAAGGCTATTTTTTATTTGACATTGAATGACTTAAAAGAAAGAGACCAACAGTGGCCAGACTTCCATTCACTAATTGCTCATCAGATTTAAGAATGACCAGCCTCTTTTCTTTCCAATTATATAAAATTTTTCAGGAAATCAACTTTTTTTTTCAACTGAATGCATGTACATTTCTGGGGGTGAGATTTGGCTGCTTCAGTAATTCCACAAACAAAATACAAAAAGAAGAAGAGTATATAGGCTTGGGGATTTCTTCCCCACTCTAAATTATTACTAAACAAATGTAATTTGTGGTCTGAGATGGAGTTGACGGAACTGTTACCCACACTCCCATTAGGACATGCTAACACTTCTGCTAATGCATTTTTGGCTGCCAGGACTTACAATCTGCCACATATTAAACCCCTAAGTGCTCTGGAGCCAGTCAGAAAATCAGAGTCCCTCTCCTATGTGTCTTGTTTGTGGCAGCACCAGCTCTATAATTCTCAGTCTCACACTGGATTCATGAGGCTGCCACAGTCCTATTCTACTTCCCAGCCGCATAGACCCCTGTTCTCTAGTGATCCCAAACTTACAAAAATCCTCCCTCTCCCTCATTCAGCGAGTGACTGCATTGGTCCTCTGTAGTAAGAGGGGACTGACCTTTTGTTTGCTTTCCAACAATAACATTGTATTTCAGCCACTCTTAAAGCATTTCTCAACATGCCCTAAGGCAAATTATCATATTATTCATTGATTGCTTTCCTAATTTCCTATAAAAACTCAACATTCTGTTTTTATTATGCAATACAAACAAAGGCATGGGCATTTCAGAAGAGCACGGGGGTGGTGATAGTTTGGGGCTTTTTACTTTCTTCTCCTCCATTCCAACCAACTCTTTTTTAATAAGATAACTAGACAAATATCATAAAAATTCCCCTGTGTATATTTAGAGATTAAAAAAACCCCTAAAATCTAATAGAATTTGTTACTCTAAAAGAGCATAAGGAAAATGTTATTGTACAGTCTGCTGGCATGCAAAATTGTCATTACAGAGCAGGGACAAATATTTAAACTCCAGTTTTTCTGAATATGAAAGTCACATTAGCCTCTTCCATTACTTTTTCCCCTCTCTAAACACCAACTATCTATTTGGATCACTAAAAAACAGTGTAAAACAACGTCAAACAGAGACAAAGACAATCCAGTGAACGTCAGATTTTGACATGGGGTGTTTTCTCCCAACATTCTTGAAGACAATTTATAGAGCCACTGAAGTTCTTTGAACTATTCATAGAACAGGGAAGTGCAGGAACTAAGGAAGGATTAATTAGCACTTGCATAAACCCAGCATTAACAGATAGCTCATAGGAAACTCCCTTATTTGGACTACTCTACTATGGTACACCTAAAGTAGCAATAGCAGCTATTTCCAAAACTAAGCTGCCATTCAAAGCACTTGTTCCCATAAAGGTGCAAGAAGAAAGACATTCTCTGCCATTTTAAAAAGGCTGTAAGTCACTCTAAATACCAATTTATAAAAAGAAAAGTTGAAAAACAATAACTGCCACAATTCAATGTGTCAGACCCTGCAAATATTTACTCTGTAAGGGACAAAGGCAGCCAAAGCTATAACCTAGCAGCACATTCTTTCAGAAGGAATATATTCTCTGTTGATAGACAAAGGCAGCCAAAGCTATAACCTAGCAGCACATTCTTTCAGAAGGAATATATTCTCTGTTGATAACGGTATCCTTCAGCTTGTATCCCAGCCATGAAGTATCTATATAGATGTCTTGTTCTTAAATACATTTTTGGGTTTACATTTTGTCTCCTAGATCAGTACTAGCTTTTTTTTATTACCACTGCTTATTTGTTGCTTGGAAAAACTGATGAAAATGAAATAAATTTCTGGAAACTTGTCAGGAAAAGATACCCAAGTCCCACATTCCATTAAATAAGGAGCACTGGAAAATTAGCTTACACCTGTCCCTCAGTATCAAGAGCCAATCAAGAAAAACATATTAGAATTTGCATTAAAGATACTCCTAAAAGACATAGGAAGATAAAATAGCATAGTTTTTGTTTCATTTAAAAATAAAGTGGAAGAAAGGAAAACCCAAAACTATTTCCAGGATTACAACATCACTGGATGCATTTCACAAACAAAAAAATGGATGTCTACATTTTGATGGCATTTCCACCTCACTTGGAGGGCATCACGTGCTGTACCCTGTAGCCACACAAAGTGTGAAGTTTATTTTATACAGTTTAGTAGTGCATAGAATAGGTCATAGGATATTGTATAGCATGATCTATAAGTATATAGAATAACTAGTATTTCACTATTAATCTACATTCTGATCCTAGGCTTATATCCAAATTAATTAAGCTCTTCTTTCTTTTTTTTTCAGGGCAAGCTTGCCTCCTTTCATGATCAGTTTTGGTGAGTAATACTGTATTCAAATGAAAACTTGAATTATATTAGTTAAGATATAGAGAATCCCACAACCATGAGCCTTAGAAAAATTAGGGTAAAATAGAAACTCAAAAACAAATGATAGGGTGAAAACCTACTAAATAAGTTCAAACACATCAGTGTGATATTACTTTAGCTGTAATCAACTGGAGCATCATCAATTTTCTAACAAAATTATTAAGTTTCCTTAATTTAAAGAACTTCAGACTGTCGCTGAATTCATTGTTGAGCAACCTCCTAAGGCCTCTTCCAACCTGAGTGAATTACATCAGTGTCACCAGATTGTCAGGATCATGACATTATTTACAGAAATCACTTCTACCAGTGCAGCATCACCCAAAATAAAAAACATCTGCTTGTGCAAACTATTGTGTCCGGAGAGTTTCATGTCCAAGATTTAGCCTTGCTTGGCCCTACTTTGCTTTGAGATCAGACAAGATCTCTTTATTATCATTAGGTATGTTTCTGAAGAACAGCACCTATCACACTAGCCAAGTCAATTGGTTTTAACAAAATCCATGCCAGCATATTTGAAAGATTACATGTATGAATCATTCCTTTAAAGCAATTACTGTGATGTTTTTATTGGAAAACCCCTGCATTCCTCAGATTCTCAGTGCTGCTCCTTGCAACAAGACCTACAAGCACAGAACATTATTTCTTTTTGTCACATCACCAAAATGAGTACAATCAACTGAGTGAGATTACAAGACTTTTATCAAGAGTCAAGCCAAATTGTCTTGAGAAAGGAAACCATCACCATGTTTATCATACTAAAAAGGAAAAGGAAATTACCATCCCTGTAGTAAGGCTTTTCCTAAAAGCTACAGCTGAACTGTGTAGAAAGTTGCTCACTATATTACTATACTAGACCATTGATTTATATTGTCTAAACACACACATTCAGTTAAAATGTTCTATTCAACCACCATTCACCACCAACCCAACCACATGTGATACAGCTGTATGTATGCCAGGGTTGCTGCAGGAACAGCAACATCTCTGCCCCTGTCTGGATGAGGAGGGAGCAGAACAAGGAGGAAAAAGGATGTTCAAATATTCAATAGCAGTTAAAAATTTTGTTAAGTGTGATTAGTACATTCCAGCTAATAGATTAAAACTACTTCATACTTCAGGCATCTCAGAATGTTTAAAAGCTTACAATAGGTAAGCATTACTTTAAGGAAGCACCACATGGGATCACTTATTATGAAATCAGATTTCAAATTAAACACATGGAAAAGAGAAATGCTTTGGTAATTTACTCTACGCCTACCTCTAAAATTCCGTTTCATCTTCCGCGCTGCCTGCTCGGTTCTGTGTCAAATTGTATCCTAATGTGCTCCTAAGTCCTGCCTGTCTCCTGTTACTGCACAGGCGTGTGCCAGGCAGCGAGCCAGCCAGAGGCATAGCCTGATGGCTAACTGATAGCAGCTGATCCCCTGCCTCCTGCAGTTAGGGTGATCCACCGAGGCAGCTGAACCACACTTCACCTCCACACATCGATCCCCAGCACACCTGCATTATGCCAGTGGCAGGCACTGGCCTTCAAGCTGGTGCAACTTCATCCAGAATGAAGTCCATTTCAATAGTTGCACTAATTGACTCCAGCCTCAGGTTTTCCATACAAACTTCCCTTTTCCCTTTAAAGCTGGTGAAACTCTTTTTTCTTTGTAAGAAGGAGCAAAAAAATGAAACTACTTATAGGGCTGGCCTGTTTGCATAAGCTCAAAATGAAGTGAATACAGGAGTTAAAAAATATGGTACTTCAATCATTTCACATTCTTATGTGACATTATAAGATCAACACGAATAGACAAGGAGTAATTCTTTGAAAAGCACCAATTTTCATGCACACCAGTAGAGGTTCCTTCATGTTTTTGAGCTGCATCACCTCCATCACCTGAGACGTCCATGGTGAACACAGCGAGGGCTATAGTGGCAGAACACTATAAACTAGAAACTAGAACAAATCTCTAGAGACTGAAGCTATTTGGTAGCAATCAGAGAGAGGATGAATTTCTCAGACATGCAGAGAAACTCTCATTGAAACTCTCCCAAGCCTAGACCAAAAAAAGCTTTTCTAATCAGATTTAGAGCCTCCTGAAAAAGGGAGTGAGCCCTCTAAATTTCAATTCATCCATCATATGTTGTCTAGAATCTCTAGAAACATAAAAAGAACTGCTTTCCTCTAACAACTCAACCACAGCATCACTGGCTTTCTCTTCCCTACACATCAGCAGATACAAAACACACAGCCAAGTTTCACACACCTGTAAATACAAAGCCCTTTCAACTCAGTACCTCCAGGACTGGATTCATCCCTGTGTTACTTAAGACTCAGGGGAAGGCATTTAGCTACATTGGGTAGATATTCTGACATATATTCATATTCTGACAGTCTACACACCAAAACACATGTATGACTTAAAGCCATGCAGCACATGCAACTCACCTCAGAGTGGAGCTTGAAAATCAAGCCACTATTCCTCATGCAGACCTAAACCTGTCTATCTGCCAGGTTTCGGTTCAGTATTATGGCAGCCAGGCCCTCACATAGACTGGCCTTTCAAGAAAGGTGCAAGAGGCAGTGAGGCTGATGCTTTCCTCTCCTTCAGCTTTCCCCCAGAACACTGGGCACAGATACCCTGGATCCATACCCAAATCGCATCCATCTCTCCATAACAGCCCAACTGAAAACTGAATTGTCAACTGCTTCCCCAGAAAACTCACAAGTGGGAACAAACCTCTAGAGACTGAAGCTATTTGTTAGCAATAAGAGAGAGGATGAATTTCTTAGACATGCACAGAAACAGCTTCATTGAAACTCTCCCAAGCCTAGACCAAAAAAAGCTTTTCTAATCAGATTTAGAGCCTCAGACACTCCTGAAAAAGGGGGTGAGACCTCTACATTCCACTTCATCCATCAGAGAAGCAAAAGGGTGCTGACATATTAAGTTAAACAGGGACAAATGCCTCCTCCACAGGCAACAAGTACCATAAAATACCAAGATATATATGGGGAGCCACATCCTTTTATGCATCTATAAGCAGCAAAGAGGATTTCATCCACATATCCTCCTCTTAAGCTATGAAGCACCACCACTTCTCCACTATGCCAGTCTATCTTCTCCCCCAGCTTGCATCTAAAATACTCCTTATTTCTATACCTTAATAATTAATTTCCACACCCCAACAGCAACTTTACTTCAGCACCCAGCCACTCACCTCCATTATTCAATGCAGAAAAGCAGAGGCTGCTGCTCATCCAGAGGTCATCTTCTCTTTTAGGTTGGAAGTGTAAAAGAATTAAAATAATTAAGTATACATCAAACACTACTGTAGCTCCTTAGAGAAAAACCAACCTACACAGAGCAAATTCATGCTCACCCACACTAATTCTCAAAAAAGGAGGCAAAGCCTTCCCAGCAGCACCCTCATTTGAATTCCATCACCTGTGTAACAGAGGTGGTAAGGATCAAAGCCTACATCACCACTCAGCCACATTTTTGCTGGCTCAAAAAGATAACAGCATCATATCAACAATGCTTTACAGCTGCCATGAATGCCTCTGTGCTTGTCTCAAAACAAACCACATATTTCTTTCTATTGTTTTATTTGCAAGAGTATTAGAAAAACCTTTTATTTCAAAAGTGAAGAGAGGGAGACTTCCCTCACAGACCTAGACCTTAACACCTTTCCTTGAAACCACCTGGTGTGTAATCTAAAGAAAAACATTGCAAGAAGGCTATAGATTTCCTTTTGAGCATCGGGTTCCTTTCTCTACAAATCTTCTGTTGTCTCTCCACTGCTCAGTCTTACAGATTAGGGCAAGAAAGCAAAGCTATTTAGCCCTCTTCTTCTTGCACTCTGATTCCTATTCAACTTAGTCTGAGCCACTTTTCTTATACTCTTCCCTACTTTCTGATGTTGAAATCTGTGGTCAAGTAAGAACCTGACAGTTTCTGAAAATGCATATTTTGTTGGCAGTGATGCTTTTAACAACAGGGTGAAGATTCCATGTAACAATATTCTTTGCTGCTGTACGATGAGTGTGAAAACACTGCCAAAGCAGCAGCAATAGAGAAGGGTGCCATGGAGCAGCATGCACCCATTTCTCTGCTGTTCCAGTTAGAGCCTGGACACTTCTCCTCTCTAATATGTGTAAATCTTGATGGATTTTTTGCAGGAAATTTACTCCTGGGATGACTGAGAAGGGGCATCATTAAGATGATTTGGAACAGTCAGTGTTTTATAGCTCCAAAAGAAAAGAATAGAGTTCATCAGGAGTTAGCAAAGATTCTTCCATTGGCAATCAGGAATGCTATTAATAACATTTCTAAAAGTACAAACAGAATCTCGACTTCATTACCTCAGTAATCCGGGAAGGAAGAGAAGCCAAAAAACTTGTATGTTTAAAATTTTAGTTATGTCTTTTCCTTCGTGTTTCACAAGAGACAAATCTGCCTGCCTTTTTCTGTGCAGTATGAGAGCCAAAGTTTCCCATGCATTTCATTCCAACTTTGTTCTCTATTTTATACCTTCATTAGTATATATATAACCTTTGTGGTTATATGTGGTTGTACACTACATTTCATTGGACTGAACTATGCATTCTCACTTTTAAGAATGTCATGTGAAAAAAGGTCATGGGTCGGTCTCAAAATGAATTTTAGAGTAAGCTGTTCATATAGATACATGCTATGCAGCTTGAATAGCAGGCATACTATGCTTTGTCAGCAAAACTTATCTTTGGATCTTTGGTAGCAGTTCTGCTCCTTAAAACTGAGTTTCTAGAGTTACCTCTTAGCATCTGCTTCTCTTTTCTTGCTATCTATATGCTGATGTCATTAATATATAGGTTCTAGGGTTGTACATTAATTCTGCTGCTCCTACTTTTTTTTTTAAAAGTAAGTTTCTGATATATGATATGGTAGGAAACATGGTGGAAAGTACCTGTGGTTAGGCTGAAAAACAGTGGTGTTTGGACTGGCTTCATTTTTATGCAGAGCACCATGGAAAGGCACTGAGGAAAGTGCCTCAGGAGCTGAAGCCCCTTAAGGCCTCTTCTTCATAGACTGAGCTCCTCTTACAGTGTTGCTCGTGATATAATAGGACCAAGCCTGTATCTGAAGCGTAGCCACCTATAGAGGGAACAAGGGCAGCAGCTGGAATGCAGCAATTCCCAGTAGTTAGAAATTGTATTCCATATGAGCAGTTTGTACATGTTGAAGTTCAACAAAGTAACAGATTTCATGCAGACAAGTTTCAGTTTTAATTGATAAGTTATATATTACCTTGACTACATTCACAATTATTTTGTCCTTCAACTCTTATGATATTGACTCATACCTTTCTGTTTTACCTTGTTTCCTCTACTCTCTTGTACTTTCACTGTCTCTTGCTTAACCAATGCCTGATTTGCCAACAGAGGTCAGGGTCTGTTTGCATCTCCTGGTGTCCATTCATTTCATATGACAAGGATTCCTATAAACCACACCAGTGCTCTTTAACAAGCAACCTGTGTCTCACTCTCTCATGGCTTGTAGTTCTGAAATCTCACCTTTTATTTCAGTTGAATTGAAATGCGAGAAATTACTCTTGCCATGCCCGTGCCACTTTTTAGAATTCATCTCACTCTTGAGGAATCTCTTTATTCTGTGAGCAGAAACAGGAACTGGTTCAGTTACAAGACATTTCTCTACAATCAATTAAATATGAGTTTTCTAGTTCCACCAAATAAAGTGTTTACGTTCCTCTAAAAACCACTTCATAATGAGTTATGTCCATCCCATTAGTGGCTTCCAGTTGCCCCTGAATTATGGTTCAAGTTAATGTATTGATTTTTTCTTTTGTTTAAAGCACTGCACAAAAACAGGATGTCTTACAAGAACTGGCAGTAAAACCTGTGATCATTAAAAATCCAGTTCTACGTTTTGCAACATTTTTGATGAATCACTGGATAAATATTTGGCGTGAGCATGAATTTTGCAAGCTTGAATTGACTTTTCTCACCCTATTTTCTTGTCCCTTGATGCTTTGATCTTGTGTAAAAGGAAGAATGGACAATAAAAACACTTATACAGATATTCTGGTTTCACAGAACATGCTTTTTTAATTTTGACAGTTTTTAATAAGGTTTCTGATTTCTTGAAGAACTGTAAAAAGAGAAACTGTGATTTTCCAGAAAAGAAAACAAAGAATAGAAAACAAAAGAAAGATATCCAAAAGAGTTATAAAAGAGAATTTAGTATATTCCAGTTAAAGTTCACAAAAACAAGTATCTCAAGATGTATGTGATGAAATGGATACAGGCTTTATAAAGAATAGCTATAATTGTACACTGAAAACAAAGGCTTTTTATCCTGTCATAAAACTACATTTAGATAAAAATATCTACAATGAATGCAGAAAGATTTGCTGAGGGTGGGGAGCAAAAATATGAAATATATTAAATGTTAAATAACTGCACTGCCTACAAAGTGTAGAATTGGTTTTTATTTTTCCACTTATTTAAGTTCTATTCTTGTTTCTCTCTATAGGCTACCAGAATTGTCCTTAGATTTTATTGCTAACTAAGCTATCAAATACTATATAGTTGTATCAACAACTGAATTATCTGTTGCACACTAGGAAGAAAACAACCAAGAGGAGAAAGATAGACATTGATACACATGAGAGATGTACATATGCCTTTTTAAAAGCCCAAAACTTCTCTACAGATATTCCAAACCTTCTTTCCAAGGTAATAGCTTTGATGAGAACGAGCAAGGCAATGAACAAAATGTAGTTTGAGGTTTCCTCAGTTAATTCTTTTCTTACTGAGACACATGAAAAGGCACATTTCCACCAACATTTTATAAACCACCCACAGATCTGTACACTTTTCTCTAATGTGATTTGATGTAGTCAAATGATTGTTAGAGTCTTGAAAAAAGTTCATACTCGACACTTGCAGGCAAATTTAGTTTTCAGTTTCACAGGTTATGTTTGTCAAAAAGATTTTAAGCCTCTTAATGAAATAGTTTGGCCTCCAAGTTGTCTACAGGTCCTGATTTTTAATGCCTGTCCTTGCAAAAGAATCTTTAGAGAGAAGAATCAGACACACACAGTGATTTGTAGTTTTTCAAATGGCAGCAATTTTTCTTGACACCTACATATAACTAAAAATATTGTGTATCTTAAAAGCTGTATAGATATTACCACAAAATGAACACCATCAGTATAACTCTTCATATCTAGCAACCGATGTTCATGTGTCCTAGCAGGTATGAATCCATGGGTTTCATAGCTGGAACTGTCTGTCAAGCAACCCAACAGGGCCAGTGTTTTACCCCAGTGTACATCCAACATGAAGTTTCCGTGATTTTCTCTTGGCCTCAATGTACAGCACCTAAAGTTATTCCAAAAAAAGAGCAAACTATCATTTGCAGCAAGGAGTAACCCAACCTCACAAATTGCATTAATCCTAATGAGATGTGAGGTAGGGATTGGAGAGGTCAGTAGTAGACAGAAGCAACTTATATTTGCATTGAGAGGAAAACCAGTATTCATCAACACACAGAGGTCTCCTGACAGGAACAGCAATGCTTGCTTTTAGTCAATATTGACTGCAACTTTCAGATAAGCAAAGTTGGAACATAGGAGAACTCCTTTCCTTGGGACCACCGACCAAAATTAAATCCTTGAGTGGAGGAGTCATGAAATGAGAACTTAATAAATACAAAAAAAAGTTCTTTCTTTAGTTTGAAAAGCTGTAAAATTTATCTTTCTTGTCTGCTATTCTCAGTTACAGAATACCAAACACCAACGCTTCTTGTTCTTTTGTAGGCAGAATATATGACCTAAGAGAAATGAGAACCCAGGGGGAAAAAGGCACTTAAAGATAGTGTCTTTTTATCAGTGACAAAATAGTTGTCTCCCCTTTCTTGAGAAGTTTAGAAGAGTGCTGCTTTTTATCCTTTCAATAAATATTTTTCTCTCTCTCTATTCAGACTATTAAAAATAATAAGAGGAATATAATACAACTTTAAATGCGAGTTTATATATCACATGCTTTATGACAGCTGCTTTTATTTCACTTTAGATTAACAAAGCCTTTATGCTGAGACTTTGGAGCTGACCTTACAAAGAAGCAGTACCATTAGCCCTGAAGCACATGTTTCCCATTTAATGTTTCTGAGGTAACATTCTTTGTGAAAGTGAGAGAAATGAGAACGCAAACTTGCAGGAAAAATGAAAGTCTGACTGTCCTCCTTTTGAACAGAATTAAAGTCAGTTTGGACACTTGAAAATATGAAGTGAGAGGCCATGGCTTTACAAAGAGTTTCTCATTGTGATCCCAAGAGTTACAATGCTCAGCTTTCCTTTAGTACACCAAAGCTCTTTGTCATTTCCTCTCAAGAGGCTGAACATATTTTGCCATCTCAATTTGAAGTGAAAGGTGTCGCTTACATCAATGTTATTTTAGTTTTAACCAGCACTACTCTAATGATTTATAAGCACACCCAACCAAGAGAGCACTGTAATAGGTAAAGCAAATGAACCCAACAAAGTTATTTGGGGATACAGCAGAAAGGAATTGGATCTGCCTTATCTGAAAGAGCTCTAAGTTACTGTTATGCATAGAAATCAAACTTATCTGAATGACATTTTACCATTGTTGTGTTCTACTGGTTCACTGCAAGAGCAATGCACTATTTTTTTTCATCAGTAAACTAAACGGTACCTACCCACAAGTCCTCCATCATCCTTCTGTTCGATGCCTTCATGCATTGAAGCCTGTTCTTCAGCTACTGTCACAGTCAAAATCTTATGCTTGTAACCCTTCTTCAACTCTTTTCAGTCAGTGAATGTGAAAACTTTCAGACTAGAGTCTACAAGGTTCAAAACAAACTCAAGAGAACCTGAAAAATACAGGAAAGAGATGGACAACAGCACAGTTTGGAAGCCAGTGGATGCTCTTTTTTAGTTGGGGCCTTGTCAAAGAAAAGTAGAAAGACTGTGTGATTTGGAGAAGAAGCTGACAAATTCAGCTCTAAGATTGTCATCTATGCCAGTGGAAGCTGGACCAAAGTTCGTCTAAACATATGGCCTTACACTCAAAGCAACTCTTGCCTTTGAAATACACTTCTGCAAAGTCTTCCAACAGGAATGCTGCAGGATGTGCTGGAGCTGCATCCAGGTTCCAAGAGACCTCCTTTGCACAGATACCTGGGACCAGTTTAGAATGGAGACATGGGACTTTCTTTTCTTTATCTATTTTTCTCTTTTTTTTAAGAAAGAGACAAAAACATTTGTTTGTTAAATCCATGTTTAAGCACTTAAATTAAAAAATCTAATTGAAAACTGCTACTTTTCTCTCTTCCTACAGACACAAATGGGAGTTCTTTGAGGCTTCTGAAAATTAGAGATGTTATTTAGTGTGAAAGCCAGTGAAGAAGCAGAGTACTTGAAGCATCCCTGTGATGCTCTTATACTAAACCTCAGGGATTTCAGCTGCTTTTTGACCCAGGAGCAATAATATTTTCAGAGAGCCCACCAGAATCTGCACAATACCTTTTCGTAATCTTGCAGTTAATATGAATATACATTCCTGATTTCTGATGCAAACAGACACACAGGTTTTCCAGGGCTTCCAAAAAAGTGCAGTTATTTTAACTTACACTAAGCAAAGCTGTACAAATCTTACTATTTGCTTCACCAAGTCCATTCCCTAGTATGTGCATATTCTTCAGACTAAAGTTAGACTCCTCCAACCAATAAAGCAACCCATGTTGATGACATTCATTCTGCCCTACTTTTTGGTGCCTTTTCCTCACCAGTGGAACACTTTGTCCTGCACTTTGTCTATTTGTCATATGTCTGAATGCTTCTCCTCCAGTTTGGGCAACCACACTGTTTTGTTCATTTGTTTTGTTTTTTGTTTTATGCTGACTACACCCTGTGAGGAAGAAGAAATAACAGAAGTATGCTGACACGACATTTTTGCCATCAGGTATCTGGAATTCCTTGGCAATATTCCAAGTAAGAAATTACCCTCTGCCTGTACAGTCCTCCGGTTTCCTCTGATATATTTAACTTCTGACTCTGAACTGTTGGTTTCCTGTGTTACACTGATGACAGAGCCGCAGTTAAGTGACTCCTGTGTCTAAATTTGTATTTCAGTAAGGTTAAAGATGTTCAGATCCAAGACATCTGAAAGGTGAACCTCTATAAATAAAAGTCACTCGTGCAAGTGCAGACTTAAGTACCCAGTATGTCTTATTGAAATGACAGTCTGATTACCACATCAACCTTGTGCTCAGGTCCAAATAGGCTATTTTCACCAGGTTAGAGTCCAAATTACAATTTACTTTTGTCCATGATTAAATACAAATTCTGGGGAAATTTTCTCTTCCCTTTCTTTTTTCCCTTTTTGCTTTCTCTAATAGCTGGTCTTGATATCATTAAATGGCATAAAACAGGCCAATATTTAGATTACTGTTCAATTTTCTGTGTTTGGTCATTTTGACTTCATTCTCTTTGATGTCTAGAAAATAATTTTTCTTCATGCTGTTTGTATTCAAGGGCAAAAATAAAATAATCTGCAACTCTTTTGGTGTTCTAAGAATAGACATGGATATGTTGGGACAGGAAATGCATACATGCCACTACAATTAAAATAGACTAATTTGTTAGCAATTCCATAATATCCCCCAAATGCAGAAATTCTAAACAGTGTGTAGTCATCTGGGTAACTCCTCTTTTCCGCTGCCAGGCTCTGCAAGCGGATTCTTCTGTAACAGTGAATATCATGGGGAGAGACAGCACACCAGATTTTGGGGACTAATATTGAACACTGCAGCACTAGCCAGTATGATATAGTGCATATTTCAGACATTCATTGAATCTCCCACCTACTAAAGCCGACTCCTTTTTTGCAAGCTCCTTCCATTTTATGATTTCTCCAGCTTCCTCTGCATGCTCTCGCACATGACCGCCTTTCCTGACACATTCCCTGGATAATTTAGCCACTGAATTCTAGTTGTATACATGGTAAAGAGAGAGTACTTTCTTATATCAGGCTGGATTTGTCCTCTTGCTGGAATAAGAATTCTCAAAACCAATCTGGAGTCCCAAACTCTCCAGAAAATGACAGCCAAAAGATGATCATGGAAAGCAATTTAAGATGCAAGTCTCTGACAGATGTTAAAACCAACACATCTTCAATACAAATGCAGTAAATTTATATATATAATCATTCCGTTATGAAAATCTAAAACAAGAAAAACAAAACCATGCTTTTTCTTTACACCAAGAGTATAAACTAATACATGAAAATTGGGTCTTGTGAGGCTATGGAAATGCTGACAGCTGAAAGTTTTTGTTCCCGCATTACAGTTTCCGTCTTTTTTTTTAAATGAAGCCTTTCTCTCGTTTGGGACAAATACCATTTCTGAAGAAAGAAATGTAGGTGTAAAAAATTACTACTTGTTTTTTTCTTCATGGCCCTCTGATGATTTTATGCTGACTCTAAAGAGAAGTTTTGTATAGACTTAGCTGCTGACAATGAACAAGCATTGTTTGAGCTACAGGGGAGGTAATGCAAGAACATAAACTCACTACATCATTTTATTTTTCCAGTTCAAAACTGAACTTCACTTGCAGCCCTGAGTTATTCTTGCTGGTTAATTTAATTGGGAGACAGAACTTCTTGGGAGTCACACTTTGGTCTCTGCTATACTGCTGTCCCCTATACACCTCTGTTCTGAGAAAAGGCCTCTGGAACACTGCATGACAGTAATTTATAGCTGGATTTCCACCAGCAGTGCTGCTTTTGCATTGCAGCGCAGATGGAATACTCTCATCTCTGCCACAGAAGTTATTCACAGCATGATGCCACATTTTAAACCCATCTCATGGTTTTGTGCAGTTTTATTGTAAAATACATCAGAGGCTTAACTATTCAGATAAAAACCAGAGCTGAGAACAGGAAGGGGACACAGTACTTTCACTTACTTTATCACAGTCCATCAACCTGATAGTTGGTTAGTGAGGCCATGTAATCATCAGTCTTCCCTTCTGACCCTTTATCCCACTCTGTACAGGGTGCCCAGTTTTGCATCAGGACTGGAAGCACCAGCAAGAAAACTTTTTCCAGGATGCCAGATGTCTGATAGTGGGGAAAAAAAGAAAGAAGAAACAACCAACCCAAAAACTTTCTTTTGAGGCCGAAAGGCTGCTGTCAGCTAAGGAATCAAATTCACAAAAGTTGCACCCACCTCTTTCTGGCAGAAAAGACTGTCACATCAAGAAGGAAACAAGCCAAGTCTAGATGTGGAAGGAAGCAGGTGAAAGGAAGGAATTGGCCACAGAAAGACTTTGAGGACCTGAATCCATTTAATTTGTAGTGGCAAATTGGTTTGTAGACCTCAAAAAAAAAAAAAAAACCCAACGAACAAAAAACATGAAATAAAATAAAAAATGGAAATTGATTTCTGAAAACTTTATTCTAGTCCATATTTGTTTCTTTGTATATCATTATTATCTTTAAAATTTCCAGTTTAAGTTTTAGTGATTTAACCAAAGGTGTATGATGTCAGGAGGATCTGGGTTCAGAGTTTCTGTGTGCCATGTGGAGTGTTAGACCTGGGCTATTCTATCTGTGGATACTCAGCAGAAGGCTTCCACTGTGTGCAGATGATGAAGTCTGTCAAGCAGTGATTTAAAACCATGGAGGAACTCAGGGAAAAGTCCAATCATCCTGCAATTTCTCAGCCCTTTGCTGTATCTGAAGCTCAAGTGTGACTTCCATTGGTCCTAGTTAATGTCAGTGCTCTGTAAATAGGCTTCAGGTCTGCAGCATTTGCACAGACTCATTTCTCTATACCTACAAAACTTTAATTTCAGGAGAGTGAGTGGTGATGCAGCTCTGTATTTTCCATCAGCAGCAAAATTCCATCCACTGAATAAGGTATTAGTCTGTCACACTTCAAGGCCTGAAAGATCCTAGACACATTCCACAGTTTATAGAGGTAACACATTCCTGAATGCAGCACGTTACAGATGCTACAGCAGACATAACATTGAAGAGAGGAAGAATTCTGATTTCTTATATCCTTTCCACTATGAAAGGCAGGTACGGATTTTTGTTCCTTTTGTCCCCTCATGCAGAGATGGCACCAATTTGAAAAGCTCCAACTTCACAATATTTTGTGACAGCCAATATTAAAAGTTACAAGCATTGAAGTTAATTACTGAGTGTGGCATTCTCAGTCCCAAATCACATACCAGTTCTGACACCATATACTTAGTGCCCCTTCCTGATCAGAATTTTAATAAACTGTCTACAGCAATTCCACTTTTCCAAACAATTCTGTTACCGAAGAAAGCCATGTTGTCTTTTAAGACAACTTTTACAGGATAATTCTGACATTACATGTTCACTGGTTTGACAGCATGAAATATATTGAAAGTTGACCTCAGATTCAGCTTGTTTTAGAATAGAAAAAGCATCTATGCAGGCTTGATGTCCACAAGTATTATGATTATAAAAACCAAGAAGTGTAATATTTCTAATTAATAGTCCACTTGCTCAAGCTTGTATTTATAAGAAATGCTCTTTGCAATTCAGCACATTGCCTCTAAAGGGTAGGTAAACAAAGAGAAGACAGGAGAGATTTGGATTTAGAATGAAATATTAAAAATATCAAGTTGCTATCTATTGTGTATTTTAAGAGAGGTCCTCAGCATATGTTGTATCCACAGAAATACAAACACCCTAGGAAACCTGGAAAATTAGAAAATAAAGGAACTGAGTAATAAATCTGTCCTGAAAACACACAGATATCCATGCTATTGAGTATAAATATGTCATTTTTACACATCTTTGAGTTGAAACTTTATAAGCTCTGTATTACTGGCATTCTGTGAAATATCTCTTAAGGATTAGAGTGCATAAGAGTAACAGTGTGACCAGTTCAACTCTGTGCATCAGTCCAACTTCTGTGCATACTAGTGTTACAATGATTATAGCCTTTCCAGGCATCATGGGAATATTTTTGGAAAGTATGTCTTCAGTCATTTGGGTCCCTATAGAGCACTGTACAATATGATAAAGACACTTTTTTTTTTTTTTTTTAATACAAGCAATGCTGTTATTGCTGTACAGAAATCTGTTCCCTTCAGCTAAATCACTCCCACTACACATCTTCAAAAGAGGTGGATACTCCCTGTATTATTTAGATGAGGAAACTGAGAAACTGTGCAGCTTCCCAGAATTAGGGAATGAGTGTTATAGAAATAACAGCCAGATCTGGGTTTCTGAGCTTCCAAATATGTTCACCATTCACAGGATTTTTGTCTCAGGGGCAAAATGTCTTTACACATAGACACATTTTGGGACTAAGCACAGGAAAGTGAATGAGTAAGGTACCCTGACTCCTGTTGTCACAACAGGAGATGTATGAGACAAGTCACAGAATTCATCCAAATAAGTATGTATAAGGGAAAAAGGAGAAAAAGATTCTTCCTTAAGTCTGTATTTTCATTCTTTCTGATTATTGTTTCTTTTCCAAATACGTGCCTTTGAAATCAACAGTTTGTAAATTCAGGGTGTTTTTGTTGATGGTAATTCTATTGTTGTTGCTTTTAAATATTATTTATATATGTATAGTCTTCCTTGCAATCACCTTCATTTCTTGGGCTATTTTCCACTTTTCACGTGAAGCCATGAACAGATATAAACACACCAGCCTTATGGCACAATCCTATAGCCAAACTATAAGTGCACTAGTGACTTACATCCAACCTTTATAGGGTGGAAAGCCTGTCATGGCAGCACAGGTGAAAACCAAGTAGTTGAAATATCTCTAAGTAATCTGATCAAGAGACAGTATATCACAATACAGCATACTAAAAACATTCTTTGCATATTAAAAAACAAATTGATAAGGTGTTGTGGGGAAAGCCATCAGTTAGATGATATGACAAGGTGGGGATTAGAAAGAGAATTAAGAAACTGCCAGCCTGCAGCAGTAAGGGACATGCCCTACTTTGCATTGCATTCCCCCACATTTTGAAAAGCCATGTCACACCAAACCATACTAACAAGAAGAGATTGTTCCTGTGGCTTGTTACAGTGCTGTTCTAAGCATATGGAGAGGCAGAGCGCTTAGAGGATTATCATTCCTGCCAACGGAAGGAATTCCTGTGCTACTTCCACAGCAGAGTCTTACCAGATGAGCATGTCAAATGTACTGCTTTCTAATCTGAAGCTGCCTATTATTTGCAACGGAAAGACAAAGATATCTTGTGGATCTTAGTGATTCTTTTGGAGAATAGAGAGGGAGGGAAAACGTCCAGCTGATGTGTTCCCTGATCTGATAGTTCTGTTCAATTTTCTTTCTAAGACAAAGCAAGTCCTTGAACTGCCTTTCTGCCAGCAATGTTTGTCCTGAACACATAATCCATGTAAGAAGTACAGGGGGAACTTGAGGAGCTGCTTCCACAGTGGTACAAACAGACAGTGCCCCAAATCTGGGGCAATTGCAACATTAGTCTGCAGCTACACCCTGCCTCCTTTGCCCTTAGCAATGCCAATGGAGTAGCACACAACCTACAAAGCCACTCATACTGCAAAAAGAAACATAATCTTGTAGGCTGCTGATAACCGATTACTTATGTTTAAAAATACTAAGGATACTAAGGACTGCATTAAGCAAGGAAAAAATACAATCATCTGTTTTAAGGAAACGTTAGTGTACTTTGTATGTGTCTTCCTTGGGAATCAGAAGATTTTTGTGTGAATGAAGTCCAAAAGGAGAAGAACATCACTAAATCTGTCCTGTTTCTCTCTCAGCAGTGACATGCCTGCTGTTTCTTAGAAATTACACATCTAACAGAACTGAAGCCACACTGACTGCATGGACTGCATACCTTCCTGGATTTCTCTTGTTGTTTGGGCAGGCTAAGAGTCTGTCTTTGTGTGTGGCAATCCATAAAACGGCCTCATTGGGTTTTCTCTAAGTAAGAAAAATTCTTTAAAGCACATCTTAAATTACTTAATATGGCATCATCTTGGGCTAAAATGAGAGCCTACATCAGGAAAGAAGCTGTAAGGGATGGGAAGGCGTGGGAACTGGAAGATGACACATGGTAAGAGATACCATGTGCCTAAAGAGAAACTGCTATTTCAGTTTTACAAGATCTAGCCTGCTTGGTATACCCTAACAAGCATCACGGAGAGCTTGTTTAGGGTGTGTGCAAACCAACTGGGTGATCCCAGAGACTGCAATAGAACAGCAGCTGACACAGTAATGTGACTAAAATGCATTGCAACTCCAGTTAACTCTGTAAATAGATACAAAACTAAGGGCTACTTGCAAATTATTTTAGCCTTGTTTTTTTCAAAGACAGATAAAGATGCTAGATACACAAATGATCCTTCTGATCAATTAGATTACAGATTTTACTTCCTTAGATTCTTGAAAATTCCTCAGAGACCTGCTTGGTATTTCCATGGGATCAGTACAAGTTTGCCTTTATCAGTTACAAGAACCCTTCCTGCCTGCCAATCTGTAATAAGCTCAGTTTTGATTTTCTCTTTGTCATTTGAAAAATAATGAAATATAAAAACAAAGCAAACAAAAAAGAATAGCTTACCCACTGGAAGTAAGCAGTGCTGAAAAGCATCCTAGGCAATTTTATTGTACTCTGTACAAGATGATGTTCTGACAGCGGATTTTAAGATCTTAGATCTAAAACTTCATAATAATTGCCACTGACTCAAAAGCTAGTTAAAACAGACTACCTTGATTTTCAAGAGTCATGTAAGGAACAGTGAATAGCGTATCAGTTTCTGAACTGCTACCTTTACATTACTGATGTCCAAATTCATTAATTAAGGTGCTAGTGTTAGTATTTTATATGCAAAGTAAAAATGTTTCTTGTGATAGAAGAGAGACAAATGCTTTTTACATTTCTTATCTCAGGAGATGCTTGAAGAGTCCTGTAATTACCCTGTGTTTTCTAATGCTGTAGCTCATTTTTGATCTGGTATTTTATTTCAGCATAGGACTGCAGAGCAAGGGGACCCCAGCTGAGTTTTACAGTACCTGTGGAGCAGGCTGATACTGCCACCTTGGGGAGGACTTTTTCCACGTTTGAGGAGCCCATGCAAGTGCCATATAAATCAGTTTGATTTTTTCCCTTGTCATATCCTCCCCGGAAGACAACTTTTTAAAATCCTCTGCCCATGCTGTTGTAAGACCTTCCAGATGTGTTCCAACTTGGATTGTACTATATTCACAATAATACTGGAAAGAAATGCTTTTTTTTTAAAGTTTGTTTAGCCAAGTTTTAGAGCTCATTCAGGTAGAGCCTCATTTACACTACTCTTAATTTTACAGCCATCTTACCATTATAAAAGCCCTGTTCTGCATCCAGCTAGGCAAGCTCTATTTTGCATACAACACTCCCCTGCCTCTGGTATTCTAGCTTTCTTGGTAGTCTAAATCCTTGTCCATGCCATCTTAAATTATCTAGTTGGATGCCACTGCATATGACCTCAGATGTCATGAGGGGCATTACTGTGCAAAGGAGCAGTCCTATGAAAAACACAGAACTAGACTGGCAATTTAACCAAAGTCAAAATCCATAATTTTATGAGACTGACCTACCCTTTTGCTTTGCAATTGAGTGACTCGTCATCCAGTCTTCAAGTTTGTATTCACCAGCACGTGAAGGACCTTGCCATATACTTTATATATAAATGTGCCTTGACGCACAAAGGCTGTGCACAGCACAGAACTCTTAAGGCACTGGAAACTATCAGAAGTTGCCTCAGGTACACACACAGTACAGGGAAAGATTTAATGTCTGACTTCTCAATAGAATAGGCAGGCTCAGGAGCACTTGTCTATGTGCTCCTAAAAACATTCAATAACACAATTTTTTACACAGCCACCTTTAGCCAAGTAACACAAACTATGAACTTGTTCATGATAAATTGTGTGAATTTACAAGATTAGCTCCTATCTTCTGGCTGAGCACTGGTTATGCTTCTGGCTCCACAGCAGCAGACAAAGGGCTTCCAGAGGAAAAGCAATGCCCTCACTGCTGTGGCTGGCAGAAACAGCCCTGGTACTGTGATAAACCAACACTTACAGGCTCCCACATAGAGCTACAACTCAGATGACGAAGTCCTCAGCAGGGCGTGGCTCTGGAAAGCACATTCCCCTTTTCTTGCCACCACATACAGCTTACATACCACATTTGTGTTCCTACTGACACATACTTTAATATCCTTGGAGTAAATTTGTGCCTGCACCCCGTGGGATTTACAGTCAGAGAGATGGTTGTTCCTTGTGAGCAGACAGGACAGGCTCATCCACTCTCCCATTCTATAACTAGAACATTAAAGCACAAATTTGCATTTATTTTCTAACTGGTTACTTTCCCACTTGTGGAAAATTGTCTAAAAAGCAAGTGACAGGTACTTTCTGGATAATCTTTTATCTGAGTTTTTATGCTACTATAGTGTGGCAAGTAACAATGCTTGCAAGAGAAATGTGTAAGGCTAACAGCCAACAGTTAATGCACACCACTGGCAGCTCTGCAAGCCTTCAGTTTTCTTCCTGGTTCACAAATAATTTCTATTTTAATATTTTTTGTTTTATTTCAATATATTTTTATTTTAATACATTTGTTATTTTAATCCATTTTTGTTAAGCAAACATCTTTATATCTGCAAATAATTTCACTGTGCTATGAAAATATTGCAATTAATAATTCATTGCAATAGTAAGAGAGAGTGCATTTGCTCTTCATGTGAATTTATGAAGACACACTCAAGAACATGCAATACAAAGGAATCCCACTACCATTATCACTAGCACATTTAACTGCTGGTGGAATTCAAGTAACTTTTAAAAATATCAACACCATACAATCACTTAAGTGACTTCAAAAAAGTATTTGCAGCTAACCTACAGAAGTTCAACATTGCCAATTACTGACCAAACTCATGCAATTGAATGAGGATCTATCAGTAATAGATTAACCAGATTAATGTGTACGTAACAGTCTCAGCATGGTACGGTGCTGCTGGTAGTTTCAAAGTTCACATATCAACTTCTTTTTACACTGCACATGTGGTTTATGAATGAAGCCTGAATAAAAGAGGAATTTAAGGGAAAATAAGGTAAGTGACCCAATATGAACTAATCTAAGTATTTAAGGGTAGACTGCTTAAGGGAAAAAAATCCAAATCTTTGATTGTGATTTAAAAAAGGAACGGACAAATCCATGTCAACTACTTCCTATTATTATGCTACAAAGCATACAATGCATATCTAGACTGATTAATAACTGAAGACAACTATTTAAAAGGAAAGAGATCTTTGAAAAATCCACAAAAACCTCACTGTGAACTCAGTAAGCAAGATTATCATGTACATTTTCAATGCTGCCTGTAACAAAATTAGTATATTACTAGCTCTTGCATCTTTGGTGTTATATTGAAGTTATTTCAAAAGATTGATTTGGGCATGGAGTAAATATGAGAGAAAGGTTAAATTCTGCAGCAAGAATCTAAATAAATTAATCACAGGAAATCCCAGTCTAAAATCATCCATGATCTCTCTATGAGTACCTAAACATAGCATCTTAAATAAAAAATTCTTTCTGAAGTTCACATGTCACAGAAATTTAAAATCCACTATTTTCCACTTTGGTTTTACCTTCTCAAACACGTTTCAATTTATTTACATAACAAGTTTTCCTGTTAGATGATTAGAACACACCAAAACCCCCTCGGATACTGGGTACAGGTAAGATACTGTACAGAAAAATACAAAGAGAATGAGAAGTCTTGTTTATGAACAATCAGCGTAACTGGAAATTATACCAAGCCAACTGCCCTCTCTATCTACCAATCTGTGCTTTTCTTTTCCACTTACTGTGCTACGAAGTTGGTTTAGTATACATTTCCAAAATCTCAGTTTCATGAGGTTGGCTATTTCAGCTCTTCTCCTGTTTTTTATTGACATATTTATCTACACCAGAAAGCCCTTTTAGACTACTGTCTATTTCAACGTCAGCGGTAGCTGATGAAAGACGTATTCTAAGCTGTTCTCTGCTGTGAAAAAGTGCTGCTCCCTTAAAATTTACTCATCTTGATTATTCTTTTTCCTAAAACAAGTAAATATTTACATCCTGAAACTTGTCACTTAATAGTAGCAGTACTTATTTGTAACCATTCTCATTCCTTCCCTAGTTTGCCTCCTTTTCCTAACCTACTACTCTTCCAGAAAGGCAGCAGCGTTTTCCTATTGTTTCCCAACTGTTCCCTCTGTTGCCTCTCCTTACCTCTCTTTTGATTCTTCTTAAAACTCTTTCCACATTTCAGGCAGAGAAAAACACTCAGAAGACATTGAATATTGGAAATTCTTGTCCCTTTTTTTTTTTTTCCCCCTGAAGTTATCTTAAGCACCTTCTGTTATTTGTACCTAGTGACAGGTTTGGGGGTGAAAGCGCAGACTATGGCAGACAGCAATGAGATGACCATCAACCTTGTTGTCCTTGGAAAAACTCAGACTGGCAAAAGTGCTGCTGGGAACAACCTGCTGGGCAGCTCAGACTTTGAGAGCCATCTCTCCCCCAGCTCTGTGACCACGCGCTGCAGCCTCGGACGCAGCGGGCGCATTTTGGGGCTCCTACGGAGAAATGGCTGTGAGACAGCTCTGCGTGTTCGAGTCCTGGACACTCCAAGCTACCCCCACAGTGCTCTGAGCAAAGAGCATGTGAGAGACACGGTGAGAGCAGCCCTGGCTCATCACTTCGAGGAGGAAGGCCTGCACTTGGCTCTCTTGGTTCTGAGGGCTGACCTGCCTCTGTGTCCAGGTGAAAGCGATGACACAGTTCAGCTCATCCAGGTAACCAAAAAATAAACAGAAGTCTCTGCCCTAATGGCACCTCCTTCATCTTCAGTGACAGTAGCTACGGAAGAGTTCACTGCAAAAGTGAAAGTTTTTCCCAAGAACAGTCCAAGGAATTGAGTGTGGCAGGTATTAATTACAGAACAAAGATTATAACTGATTTTGAGTCCTCAGCAAATCAAAGCTCTATTCTCTCTTCCTGAAACTGGTAACTCAAGACTTCCTTGGGCAGCTTAAGGGGAAATTTTGTATGCATTTATTATTTTTCATCCATAGTGTCTAAAACAGATTAATTACTATCAATACACTAGTTCTTTTTAACATCCCACTTACCTTGGAAGTTGACAGACATCCTTTAAACTAGTTTTATATACCTTAGAATTTAGATTAGAGTCAAGATCACTGCAAAGTGTCCTTTATCACCAATGCAGGCTTCTTGTCATACACAGGCCTTAGTAGGATGGCACCAAAGTTGTCATTTCATTTACACCTGTACATTAAAGCCCAACCTCTCTTATTCCTATTAAAATCTCCTGTACTTACTGAACGAAAAGCAGCTTCTTCTCTCCATTCTCCTCCATCAGATAAATCATAGCACTTGAAGAAAAACTCTCTGGCCCATTATTTAGGGTGATGCATTTGGTTTGTGTTTTTCCCTGAATTGCTGAGAATAGTTCAGTTTTATTGATCACAGCTGGAACTCAATTGGTGTTACACAGAAATTCATCATTTCTTTTTTCAACAAAAGGTGATTTGGTGTTTTTCAAAAAAATTATTTTGAAGAGCTCTAAACTGTGTAACAATATGGATATGTGGTAACTACTGATTTCAAACGGTGTGACATGGCTAAGCAACCATTTTTCATTATTTAAATGAACATTTTTTAACTGGAGACATTCTATCAACATCTGTAGTCAGGGAACAGAGAACTGCTCGTACTGCATGACCACATATTTCCACTGCAAGTGGATGTCAGTGTCTGGGAAAGGTGAAAAAAGACCCAGAAATTTCAGCAACTTGGATAGCATGAAGTGGATTTCTGCCAGGAAAAAAAAAACATAGATGTAACTGGTCTGTTAATGTACTAAGTATATGAAATGGGAGTGGGGAAAAGAAATAAGAGATAACCAGTTAAGATTTGCTTTTCATTACAGGAACTTCTGGGTCCCACATGGAAAGATTTCACTGCAGTTCTACTTACCCATGCAGACAAGGCAGGAGAGGCTGGATACAGTGAGGAAACATACCTACACAGTGCCTCAAGCAACCTATTGTCACTTTTGAGCTTAGTACAGCATAAATACATTTTCCTAGACAACCACAACACCGTAACGAAAGAGGAAAGAAATATTGTCTTAAGAAAGCTCTTGAATTTTATACGAAAAAATAATTATCAAGTACTACTTAAACACAGCAAGGAATAAAATTAGCTTTAAGGTGCTCATTTGTCTATTTTCTAAGTAGGTAACATCCAATAGAAATAAAAGAGTAAAAGCCATCAACTGGAAAACTCCACATCCATACCAAACACCTTTGAACATACTATTAGAAATATCTCTTTAGATTATCAAACTACTTGCCTTTCATAGAGTACTTCACACTACTTCATCCAGAATCCTAGTTTCAACCACAAAATCAGAACAAGCTAATGCTCCAAAATCATGCTCCTATATGTGTGTAGCTACAAACAAGATTTTGCACTACACCAGACTGTATATTCCAGTTCATACAGAATACATATCTGGATTAATAAAAAAAAATTTAAAAGAAAAAAAAAGAAAAAAAAAGTAAAAAATTCATGAGTTCAGATTGTAAGGGGGCCTCTTTGCTCAATTCTTCAAGCTTTCAGAAGTTCCTCTCAACTTCCATTTCTAAAAAGAGCCCTCTGGTACTGAAAGCTAAGATTTATCTATTGCAAAAGTATTTCTCTAACATGATTTCAGATTAGTTATAAGTGAGTTCTTGAACTACAAGGGTTTTATTTAGTAAGACATTATTGGATAAACACTTTACAAGGCAGATAAAACGGCTTCCGTGTGCTTAATGCTATTCAGCACATTTAAAAGAACTAATTACTATTGCTTATTCCCAGATGCACGAAAAACGAACAGTTTAGAGGCACAAACAAAACTCATTCAAAAAGGAAATCTGTTCATCTCCTCTTTACGCAAGTTCCTTTTTATTTTGTATCACCATCATTTTGTTTTCTCTCCACTTACTGGATGAAGTTCAAAGCCTGCAAAATTTAGAAAGGCTCAAGTTTTTTCTATTTCAGTAGTTTAAATAGAACTTACTGTTTCAATGGTTATACAGCAACAATATAATTTAATATTACATGCAAAAATACCTGAAGTATCTCTAAATAGCTACTTAAAAGGGTTATTGTAAATTGATCCAAAATATTTATTTTCATTACTGAAAATAAGGAATTAAAAGAATTAATTTGAGGCTAATAGCCTAGCAACATGACTATTTGTACAACATCTAACTGTAAAAACTGATGAACCTATTTCTGTTAAAACCAAAGCACTTTTTGTATAAAATATCATTGCATAAAAGTCCATTAAAACAAAACTAAAATATCAATTAATTTTATACTTGCTTGAGCATTGGAAACGAATTTTTTTGGTTTGGTTGGTTTTGGGGGTTTGGGCTTTTTGTTTTGTTTTGGTTTTTTGTTTTTGGTTTGTTTTTTTTTTATTAGTTCCAAGAATCTATTTGTTATTAATTATTTCTTAGTCCTACCTATCATTTGGAAGGATATACCTAGGTGGATGAGATAAAGAGCTATTCTAGCAAAGTGGCAGCTTTGATCTTAATGAAATTATAATGGCCTAGTTGTGGGGACATGAAAGTATGTCTACTTGTACATCCTGGAGCATAAAGCATCATAGTTTAATCTTCCAGGTATAACTGACTGCAGGCTACAGAGAGAACAGGCAAGAACAAAGGTGCAGAGACTTATATCTGAAAACTGCTTGGGAGAAGAGGAGAAAAACTATTACAAAATTACTAGAAGAATAAAGACAATTGTGGTCTTCACTAACTAACTGCTAGTCCTACAACTAGCACACAAGGAACACAGCAGAATATTTTCCTTATTTCCTTTAGCTCATGCTAAATAGAAGCTTTACACTTTCCAGCTCTCCAGAAAATTTACTTGCCTGCCTGTAGTCCCACTACAAACAAGCCTTGGCAATTTAGTTATGAGCACTGAGTGGTTAATAACTGATGACAACACACAACCTCAAGGACAATAAGCATAATGAATGAGTGAATAGTCAAAACATTGGAGAAATAACAGATTCTGGAAAAGAAGTAAAACAAAATGGGTCTTAGCAATGCATTTCATGTTTTTTATTGTGCTCGCATCACTTTCCATTTCAATATCTGTAAAAGTTTCTAATAACCATTTATTTATTTAATTCCGCTGTTTGCCATGGTCTCTGCCCTGCAGACTCCTTTCCCTTTCACTTCAAACGGAACTCCTTTGTACGTAGCAACACACTGGTCATTGGTATGAAGATCAGGTTGGATTTGCTCCCAAATCTTCTTCTTTGGATTAAGTTCCTTCTCAGGATCTCCTGTTTCAAAACAAAGAATAATCTCATAGCACACAACTCAGAGCAAGAGTTCTATGCACTCACACATCTGTGTCAGCCCACATAGCATCACTGGACACACTTTGAAGGGAAAAAAAACCCCAACATTCCTTTTGATTCTCAAAATGAAAACTTTGATTGGAATTAGGAATTGTCTACGAAGGGTCTCCAGAACCTCTCTGAAAATGAGGATCTTTCAAGGTAAAAAGGTTGTATCACACAACAAGCACTCTCAAAAGGAAAAAATGAAACCATTGCTGTTACTTATACTACAGACCAAAAGAATTCCCAGGAATTACCTGCACATGGACAACAGAAGTTACACTGCTCACCAAGACAGGTTTGTCAACATCTGAAGTTTAGAAATTAATAACGTTTTTATAAGCAATTAAGTGCCTTTAGCAGATGCTGTTACAGTTGAGGAATACTGAACTCAGACAAGAATAGTCCAGAAGTAGATTACTGACATATAATTTAGTCCCAAGTTTCAACACTCTTCTGCTATGCTTTGTATTGTTTGTTTTTCCTATTTTTAAATAAGCATGAAATGCCAAGCATAGAAATAAAACAAGCTAAATAATCTTGCTGCAAAGATACTGAATAAACTGCTAGCTGCTGACATAACCTAGATAACACAAGACAGCCACAATTATGTTCTGTTCAAAGGTCAAGTAAGTTTAATCTCTTAATTCTAATACAATACAGATTCTATTAAAAATTTTGTTTCAAATAATTTAATCATAACACTGATGGGTACTTTTGACTTCTTGTGTGTCACACAGGCTAGACAAATGAAAAACTCCGCAAGAACTGTACATTTAAATGCTCAAAGGAATCCCATGCTATTTCATTGCAGTTACACTATATGTTTTTACTTGCTTGTAGTGCCATATTGGCACCATTCTGCCCCAACCTATCAAAATCAAAAGTTCCAGAAAAGGCAAGAATCAAAAACCAAATCCTAGTAATCATCTCCTCCCTGAGATCCTCTCAGAGGAGGAGCTCTCCAAGTGAGCAGAACATCAAGTACTCTCGTGTTGCACTACGAAGTGTTCCCAAAGGCTCAGGAAGAAAAACTATAAAACTACAGGGATTTTAACATACTTTTTTCTAGTAGCTGGTTGAAATTCATCACTGCTTGGTAAGTCCTGACTGACTGACCAACAAGTGGTTAAATCAACCACTCTCAGTCCAGCCTGCCTTATGCCTTATTGGTATTCTCCTTTAAATGTTTTCAGTAGTTCAGTGTACTCACATTTTCAATGCCCGCAACCCTGGGTTATTTCTGTCTGTAGATGGGTTTAATTCTGCAGTTTCTATACATGCAGGAGAGGCAGACTAGGCCAGATTTCTCTGTGAGTAAGCTAACCTTACCAGAGCAGTATTTAATAATGCAGTCAATTTATTTCACAACCAGAATGCATTTAGTATTTCAAAGAAAAATCAGTAATAACATTAATAATTCTTTTTATATGATATTTAAAATTAATATTAACCAGAGGAAGAAAATGAAATACTTCAATTACTTAAATAATTACACTAATAAAAATTACTAAATGTTTAGAACTAATTGTGTGTTTTCACCAAAAAAATTAGCTTAATGCCCAGGTTCATGAACAAAGGCAAACTTGGATTTAGACCACAGTGAATGCATATAAACTAATAAAAACATTAAACAGAATGTTAAGGGATCCATTGTACATTTTCCTTCCTCTCCTTTAAATATAAAAAGCACATGATTTTTTTTTCAATAAGGGAACCTCCTGACTTTTATTATAAAAACCACACTTTGGATGTTAATAAGTTTCTCTGGAATCCTGCATCAAGCTCCCTCGGGATCTGTGGTAAGCTCATATTAGATTAGCATAGGCACCAATTTTAAATACTACCAGAGCTTTAGGCTGTGCATTTTCCTATGCCTTCTCCTCACTGCATTCCTTCTTCCCAGAAAATATTCTTTAGAAGAGTTTCTTTAAATAAAATAAATCGAAGCTTTTAGTGGTTTAATCAGCTTTCCACTCTCTTTACCAAAAATGGGCCAAATAAGAGGTCCCAAATTTTGTTGAACATATTATTGCATCTTGCAGTTTTAATATTAGAAAATAAAATTTCATAATAAGCAAACAACCTCTCCACTTTGTACCAGCTGTATGAAGGAATACATCTCAGCACAGCAAGAGGCAAAAGGATGCAGTGATGTGTGACTTTACTTAATGTCACTTCCCCACAGCGGATTGTAACCGCGCAGCTGAAGGAAAGCATCCATACACTCAAGCTTTGATTAAAGAAACCTGCTAATCACAGGCTAACCACTGCACTCCAGGTTTACCACTTTTCATTTTTTTAAAGAGATAGTAATTTACTAAATTGTTAGTGATTCTTAGACCGGAATGATAAATTAATTATATAATTTAAGTAATAGATTTTTGGTTCCTGTGGCATCAAAGCATCTGGTACTGCTATCAGAAAAGAGACTTCACAGTTAGCTGTGAAATCTTCAAGTATTATTGCTGTCTTAAGGCAATTACTGTGCAGGAGGTTATAGAATTTACACACACATGATAGAACAATTCTTCTGCAGTTTAAAAATTGGACCTTTTCCAGTGAAGGTGGATAAAAATTTGATAAATTTCTTAATGCAAAAAAGGCCCAAGAGATCTTGAAGATTCATGCACTGGAGTATAAAACAGTGTTAAAAACTCCACTGAGGGCAAAGATATCAAATAAATAAGCAAAATAGAACAGTACTCCAGGCAACAGCATTCCTTATCAAATCATGCCTGTATAATACTCAAGATGGTTCTAGGTAAACACTCCAGTTGCTACAGAAAAAAAAATTAATTGATTTGAGACAAGATACCATTTGTTTACTTTGACTAAAATGACCAAAGAAAATTAGTCTATATCATTAATATATTGTACGGTGGGGAGAGAAAACTTAAAAATAACTCTATTCCAAGCTGCTTGATAGACAGCTGTGTGCATTTTAGAGTTCCTTTATTGTTGCTGGTGGTGCTTCTGTTGCTTCACAGACTTGCATACTTCAAACTTAAATAAGACCCAGCTGTCCTTTCTATTTTAACTTCAAGGACTCCAACTGAATCTTTATGCTTTACAGTTACTTTTTAAAACAAAAAATTGATCAGAATATAAATGGTTACAATTAAGCAGTGAAATTAAATGACATCTGACACAACAAGGAGTCTACCCTCCTGGTAACAGCATCAGGAAAAGTGCCAGATGGTCTTTGAGCAGAGAGCAGCAGCTAAGAAGCATGAGGTTTTAACACAAAAAAGGTGAGTAGAAAATGTATGTTTTCAACCCCATTAGAAACTGAGAAAGAGTTTTCCAGTCTCTCAGTGAGTTTCCCCCCATCTTAGTTTACAACAGCAACACTGAAAAGACAAGTACCCAACAAATAAATTTATAGAAGCAGATGTCACCATGATTTTGTAGGTCTCCATCTACCAATGCTTTTTTTTGCATCTTCCTTCTCAAGATAGTAAAATCACAAGTCTTAGAATTCCTTTGAAATAAGTTTTATGTAAGAAGACAGATCACTCCACTTCGTACTATTAAGCATTAGGTAAATTTTCAAAGTCAATGATTAGCTTTGATCTCATACCTACAAAATTTTCCAAACAGCACTTCACGAAACATTAGAAAACAGTGCCACAATTCAGACTACAGTCTACAGCCCTGGATATGTACACCTTGCAAAGGGGTTGTAAAAACCTTCATTTGGCACTTAGCAGAGCTCCTTGTCTTTGGCTCCCAACCAGAACGAAACTGATATAATGCACACAAAACCTTGTGTCACTCACTGGCTGCAAGTCATAACTTCAGAACTAGAACAACTTAAACACCACCTTTAGCTTATTCTGTATCTTTTAAGGATCAAAATGTCAACACAGTGTCTGCATACTGTAACACCTGGGAATAATTTTAGAACAAATATTTCTATAACTGATTTGCTCTAGAAAAAGCTTTTGGCCACTGTAAAAAAAACCAAACAACTGGAGTCACATTGTTCAATTATTTTGACAAAATTCACTTCATTAGTCATGTGCAAGAACAGATATGCTGGTGAACAGAAAACAGTGCTACTACCAGCTCTCACATTTTCAAATGCCAGGTATGAGAAGCTACTTGAGCTCTAAGTTTGGAGGAAGGCTGTATCTTAGACAAAAGCAAACAAAAAAAGACCCTCAACCTGCACACAGGGCATTTTTTGAAGGGTGAACTTGTATCATTTTGCAGGGCTTATGCACTAGAAGTGTTTATTCGACAACATGATGCTCTCTTGCACATCCATTTCCACAGCACTATGTATTTGTGATTCTCGCAGGTAACAAAGTTCCAACATTTAATCCACATTTATTCACTATACGTGGTAATGACTAGAAGCCACGTCTGAGTATTCGTACAATTTAGTCAATGCAATTGCTGAAGCATTTAAGATTTCAGTATAGCTTACCAATTCTGCATCTCAACTAGCAAGCTTGGTATGTTTTTAATACAGGAAGCTAAAACTGAAAAAAAAATGCTGCCAGACTGATTTCCTTTTTAAACACAGTATTATTTTAAAGTATTTTCAATTGAACCATGAAATCACAGCAAGCTGAGCTATTTTTCTGTTTCATAAAGCACCTAGATATAGCACTGCTTCCTTTATCATATTCCAACCAAAAGATACCTTTTTTTTTAAGCATCACAATTTCACTCCTCAGAAGTATAAAAATATATATGTACATACATATATATTTCTGAAAGGTATTTAATGCATATTTAAGCACAGAGCTTGCCAAGAGGGTTCATAAATAAAACCTCTGCTGTACAGCTAGAAATTGTCAAGAGATGCAATAGTTTAAGAAGGTTCATACAGTTCTATGCAGAAACTAAAAGTTACACCACTTTCTCACACGTCAAAGCCAACTTTTGAACAAAAAAATTCATCTTGAAGATGAATACTTCATTGATAAATGCATACACACACACTTTCACCCAGTATGGGAAATACTGGGAGTTGGAATCTGTTTTTTTAAGTTAAAGTGATGGAGTGATCCTGACCAGAATAGCACTGCTCATCAAGACCTCTGTGATCCACTTAACAGCTGACTGGAGTAGATCTGGGCTTGGGCTGTGCTGCACAAATTCCTAAATTCCTAGGGTGCAGGATAAACCTAGGCAGCAGATTATATGAGAGGAGCCTGCAGGCAGCTCCCACATGGCACCAGCAACTGAGCCACCTGTGCGTCCTCACCTTTATGGAACACGGCAGCACCAAGTTCTCACACAAACTTCCTTTATGATTGACAGCCACAGTGAGTAAAAAAATACAGCAATAACTCCAACAATGAAAAGGGAAGGAACTCTCCTTACGGATAGGGAGTGCACAGCACGCTGCAGGTGCATTCCCATCATCTGGGCAATGTAAGATAATTTATACTAGTCTCTCTTTTCAGACTCAGCTCTAATAAACAGCATTTTAAATGACACTTTGGAGAGTCTGAGTGCCTTTTTTACTGGGATCATAATGAACCAGCACTTCCTGATGAAAACACTCATAACCATTATAAAAATAACAAAATAACAGTGCTAACAAATACAGTAAGAGAAGAACCTGATCTGACTGACTGTATCCCTTTCAGAACTGGCATTTGGGTAGGAGGGAAGAATTCATCAACATGATAAATCTATGATACTTTGAGTTCCCAATATGCAGTCAAAAATGAATCATTTTCAGAGAGGTGGAAGAAATGGAAAAACGGATGACAAATCATCTTTTGATGAAGTTTATTTTTTGGTTAAATTCTTATTTATATTCTGAAAAAATATGGATTTGTTGATTTAATTAAGTGGAAAAAATCCAATGTCTCTCTTTGGAAACCTAAAAAGACATTTCGTCCCAGACAAACAAACAAAGAATTTCTGGTGTTTTGAATATTATGGCGCCTCTCATGAATAGGAGACTTCTACCCCCTTCCAGACTCTCCAACACTTCTTCCTCAAAAAAAAAGATCTACCCAAACTTCTGACACTTTCATTACAGGAAGGATCTGGAATTAGGAATTTAAAACTTCATCACTTACACTGAGACACTGTGAAAGATGCTTTACATCTGCTTGTTGCAATTTGCCAAGTGCAAATATGTTTATCCATATATTTCAAAGCTGAAATACTTACTGAGACTTAAAGGAATGGGGTATTTTACCCCATTAAAGTTCTATACAACTTTATCAAGTTACAACTTTTTGACAGATTATAAAGTATTTTCAATCCTTTATTTACACAATATTAGCACTGTTAATAAAAAAAAAAATACAACTAATTCAGAAAATTTCAACAAAAAACCCAACCAGCTTGAAAAAAAGGCGTTTAGTGTGCTTCCATGCTGAGGTCACCTTGGCATACCTGTTTCCATCTTTTTGCCAAATACCTACCAGGAAAACCTTCAAAAGTGATTCTGTCCCCAGGCACTGCTCCGGGTGGGGGAGCCAGAATTTCCACTTTTTCTGGGGAGCTGGCACACATCACCATTGCTTGAGACACTACTCCTCTCATCTTTGCAGGCTTCAGGTTACAGAGTAGTATTGCCATCCGATTGTGCATCTTGGGGGAGGAAAACAGAAGGATGTGAGAACCTAAAATGCCACATGGCTTTGGGGACTCCCATTATTTCATTATAATGCAAGAATTACAGTGACGAGATCTTACCCCGACAAGCGAAGCATAAGAGAAGCACAGAGCAACAGATCCACAATTTTAATGACTGGACACCAGTAACATAACATTTTGAATCTTAAATTTTATCTTAGTTAACCCAAATGCCTTGAATTTTTTTTAATCACTGGAAATGGCTGTATATACTGTACACTGAATTTGTTAGAGCAAACCTGTAAAACTATGTTTCTCTGTTTGTTGTTTTATTTTAATAAAAATTACAATAGTAAATCAGAGAAAATACACTTTGTTCAGAAAAACTGCCACACTCTAGACTCTAAAACAAACCACACTTTCAAACTGAATAAAAATTAAACCCTGAACATTCTTAAGAGACAAAGTAAGGATGTCTTAATTTCCATGCTACTGGTGCACATTATATATAAGTATTTTATATTTCTAGATTTTGGTCTTTGTACATCACAATACAAACTCATATGATCAACTCTTTCAAATACTGTATATTTTCCAAGGAGAACACCTTAAAAGCAAAAATATAAAACACCAAAATGAAGCAGCTGATAAGAAAAATTTGAAGCCAGACCACTGACTGAAAATTTGTCAAGTTATCGCTGTGGAAATAAATAGGCCAAGACACAAAAAATGGTTGTAACATGTCAGTGACTAAAATGCAAGTTGTAGCATTACCTAGCACTGAATAACAATTAATGAATGGAATGCTAATTACTGGGAGGACAACACAATGATGTAGGAAGAAAAGATTTCAGGGCATCTAAGTGGAAGAAAAGGTTCCTGCTATAAAAATCGGAGTATATTGTTCAGAACAGATGCAACAGTAATGCATCCTCTCACAACAAATGGTTGCAGAATAGCATTTCTTGAGGATGATGGTGGCCTTTTCCCTTCTTGTTAAGTTTAAGACACATTCCCTGCATTCTTGTTCTGTGCTTCTGGTCACTGACATGAGGTTCTCTTAGGTTAAAGAGCATTTCAGGAGGTGACAAAAAGTGACACTGGAGAATTGCCTGAATTTCAAGAACAATTGCCTGAAACAGGTGTTGATGCTAGAGATCCACTTCAAAAAGCCAAATGCAGTGGCAAAAGAGTTGCCAATTCTTTTTGACATTTCAGAAATTTCCCCAGTTGTCCCCATCTGCCAAAAGAGCTCAGCAATGGCACAGTTCACCTCATGCCAATATCCTTCCATATCTCCATTGAAGACAATAGAGGGTGCAACTTCTAATGTGGTTTCACCACCATGTGAACAAAAACACAGCATTTCACATATAAAGTGGGCATGCCAGAAGTTTTCACATCCATAAGTAACTTGCACTGCATGCTGCAATATTAGTGAAGATACATGCTGTGCTTCCTAACCAAAAGTAAAATCAGATGATACAAATACTACAGCCTCAAACACTGCTAAATTACCACATCAAACACCAAAATCATGAACAGCTGAATTTTTTGTGAAAAAATTTATGGCTATGGTCCTTGATCTGATGTATATATTTTTATTTCAATATATGGCAGTAGACACATGCCAGGCCTTCACATTTTTGAACACTTCAAAAAACACAAAAAGATGGAAGCTTGCCCCTAAGAATTTACTGTCTTAATAGACACTTGCCAAAACCAAGAACAGACACGCAAACAAATTGTTCTCAAAGAACATGCAAGGATGATCCTTAACTCTGTGTTACTTCAGATATACTTCAGATTATTTTTCCACTCAGAAAGAAGGTTAAAGAGAAAAGACTCCTGCAGCCATTTCATTCTATACACTTCATGTTTGCAAGACTGTTTAGAGCAGCTTTTAAGATGTTTTCTTCTACATGCACTCTTGAAACAGCTAAAAGCAGCAAGTTGAGATTTTGCCCACTGCAAATGGAGTAAGTGGACACCATCAGGTGATCAGTGCAGAATAGCTATTGCATTCAGTAATTTCTTTTTGGTTCAATAACTTTCTGTAGCATAAAAACAACAATCACAATTTTAATTGCTTCCTATGCTTGCAGTGTTACCATAGGGACAGTGTGCAAATAAGCATTGAAAAGACATTTAAGAAAGTGGAGTTTTTTCCAGACTAAGATCAATTCCTTCGTGATCCATTTTGCAGTTGCTCTACACAATACGATTTTAAATGCCAAGCTTGCATTTGAATTTAAGAGCAGCCTTCAGTCAATTCCTCTCACCCTCTAGAAGAGGTGTGAAAGGAAAATTTCATCTTGAAGTCTTAGGTTGTTCAAAGGCATCCATAAACCATCTGTATCAGACACCAAAGTGTATCAACTAAAAAAAGCACAAAGGCAGATTCTATTCTGTACAAGGAAGTAAAATACGCATTTTGTATTCCACTGTTGTTTAAGCTATTCATTGCCAGCTAAGTTGAATTTACATGCTCTCTGCTTTACTTCATGCCAAGCGTTTCAACAGGCTATAAAAGAGAATTGGAAGGCAAAGGTTTCAAAAGTTTGGATCATACCAAAAAAGTTACTGTGATTTCTCTACATAGTAGGAAACCTAAAGGACGAGTAACATCTGTTTAGTTTAGGAGTCCAGTGTGTACCAATGATAGAGGAATCAGAATGAGATCCCAGGATGAAAGCACTGTAATCAGAAACTGATTTGGGGTAAGGGTACTTCTCTGGTTTCTGGCAAATGTTGTTAAGCATTACTTCCATCTGTGTTTTATTTTTGTTTTCATGATTGTACAAATCTTCTAGCAGAATGAAAACATATCCTATAAACAGATGAATGTCTTAAGATACTTTAGGAAGGGAAAAGCTATCAGTAAATAATTTTGTCAATACCTTATCCAGAGGAACATGTTTCACTAAACCGCTGACAACAGTTCTTGGGCTTGCTTCACCAACATCCACTTGTTCAACATACAGAGTGTCTGCATCTGGATGCTTTTCAGCAGTCATAATGCAGCCAACACGAAGATCCAGACGAGAAACATCTACAGGTTTCGCATCGCTACTTGCAGCAGCTGGCTGCTGTTTCTTCTCCTTCTTTTCACCTATTAAAGAACATTTTGTTCAGGAAACAAACATTAAAAAAAGCACAACTAATGTAGATGACTACTGCAAGGGAAAAGCGAGTTACAGTCTCAGAAATAAGCATAAATTCTGTGGAAAACACAACAGAAAAGAGTTAGCACCTCTGTTACCTGTTTCCCGTGGTGAATCACCATACACACTTCAATTTACATCATTACCTCAACTAATTACCACATTCTGTTTGTGAAGTCACCCTGAATTTAAGTGCAGCTAACATGTGTCCAAGTGACATACATACTCTGACAAAGGTCACATCAATAAGCCTGACAGTCCTATTTCAAGAATTAGCAATTACCAGTAAGCCTTGCCATGCTGTTTAAGCAGCAGACGGAAACTAGGGAATCACAGTCCAACAGGTTATGAGTGGTTATCAGCACTGTACACAGTCAGGAGCTGTGAAGTCACTGCAACAGCACTGTCACAGCTGCAATGCAACCCTTCAAGATGACCTTAGACAATATTCCTTACTTCCCAAACACAACAGTGCATGAAAATGCTCATGGCTTACAAGGTTCCCCTGGTGTGGTGTCTTTTCCCTATGATCATCACACATGGGGAAAACACACACTGTACAAAAGAACAGTGAAGCAACACTCTCCATACTCAGCTATTTATTTAGATCATAGAATCACAAAATATGCAGTATTCCTTTCAAGATGAGCAAGTTACATCCAGTTCGTAGATAAGACTGTGCTGTTTAGGAGACAGTCAAGACTTGTTGAACAGCTATGATCTCTGGGAGATTAAAAATGTCTAAGATGTGCTTACTTTAAATAAGCATATTCTGTTAGTCTTTCATCCAACATAACTTACACCCTAATGTAAACTAAACTGCCTTCTTAAGAGAGCAAAAAAGGAAAAGTGGGCACAACATGCAGTTTGATTCATTCATTACTGTTCTGGTACAGGTCTAAAATTAAATGATACATTCAATAATAAAAGGCAGTATTTTTTTAATATAAGCAAGAGCTCTTCAAAAATATTTCCGTTCATTTATGATGAATGCATGCATCTAGAGATTATGACAGGGGCTTTTTTATGTAATTGACAATTTGATTAATAAAATCAGTCATATATACAACAATATAAGAGAAATTGGAAAAAAATCCTAATCAAAATAGCTAACACATAATATCTAAGATAATTTGAAAGACCTGCATAAGTTTATCCTTGGTATTCCACACTGTGCTCCATGACATTCCTCTACAGGAGAAATGAAGTCTTTCATCAAAAGAGAGCACTGCAAATGTGTACATGGTGTGTATATATACAGATAGATAGAAAACGTTCATTTCAATGCCACAGGCTAAGGAGAAAAATGCACTCCTCTGGCCAGTGTCAGAGTCGGTCCAGAATCAATACCCAGAGAAATCACACAGATGAGGTTTGCAAGAAGTAGAACAAAGAATATGAGAATAACCAGAGAGGAAATAGACGACATAGGGGACAGAAAGCAAAGGGATTTGAGATATTCCATCATTTCATCAATTTCTAGACTTAAAACCAAATTATACATATTGGTTACTTCAACTGTTAAATACAATACCTACAACAGATGCTAAACTCCACAGAAATAGCCTATGAAGGGCTACTATTTATTCTTTGTGATATATTTCACCAGAAGGCAAAAATTGCTTTCCATTGCTTTCCATATGAGATGAGCTCAGTTGGTCAGAGCATGGTGCTAGTGACATCAAATCTGTGGGTTCAACCCCTCTACGGGCCATTCTCTTAAGAGGTGGACTTGATGATCCTTGTGGGTCCCTTTCAACTCAGAATATTTTGTGATCCGTGTTTGTCTGACTGAATTTAAGCTACCTGCATTGTACTTCCCCTCATCATATATATAAAGTTTTATTTTTCCTTCTCAGCTGAATACTTGCTCTGTAGCCACTGAATACCTGAGGGAAACAATTAATTGCCTGATATGACATGTGGCCTCTGCTTTTGTATTTACAGATCTGTGGAATATTAATGTGTCAAAGACTGCAGTACATCAAAAAATATGAAATAGCTTGTAAGTCTCTGCACAGCTTACCACAAAAACAAGAGAGACAGTGCACTATCATAATATCCAAATTCTGAAAACCTGTACAAATCTAATCATAGCAAATTAATAATAATCTGCATAAGAGAATGGTTGCAAAACATAGGTTTAAGTTACAAGATAGACTTGCACAAAAGTACAGGTGTCCAACAGACATGCCTTGTTTTTTGTTGGTGGTTTTTTAAATGAGGAAGTGCAGTCACATTAAACAGAATTTGGCATGTATCCCATGCAAGGAAGAATCTGTAACTCACCTGAAAGCTTTCATTAGCTTCAAGGACTTTCAAGATTTAAGAGCTAGCACATGACTCTTCCTACTGTAGCTGTATGAAAGCTTTTTTTTTGTGCTCAAAATCATGCAAAAGCACTTGCATAAATTAAATACCTCAACTGTCTAACACAGACAAGAAAAGTGAAGTACCTTTTTTTTCTACTTTTTCCTTCTTTTTCCTCTCTTCATCTTCACCTTTAATTTGATCTTTGGAACCAGAAGATGCTGTAATTGCTGTGGGTTGTGGAACATCCTCTGAAAATGAAGCTGTAGAAAGGGCTGTACCAGGAGGAACTGCAACCTGCTTTACTAAAATCAAAACCCCAGAAATTAGGGGCAGTACCAGAACTTGGAATTTTTAGGTGTTCAACATAAATGAAAACACAGAGAGAACTGCTAATTTTGCTTAATATACTAAACCACAACTGCTGAGTAGTGAACCACTTAACAAAACACATTTCAGAACTCAATCTATATGTGATTATTATGATCAATTAAAACAAAGTGTTAGACTACACATTTTTTTAAATGGGAAAAAGTGCTAAATACAAGAAAACAGATAAGCAAAGAGCATCTCTTTTTGTAGTTGATTTCAACATGTAGTTATTTTTTCTACCAATTCCCTATCTCCCATTTCTTTAGTTTCAGTTTATAGCTACTAGCTCTTGTCATACTGGAGACTATTCCATAAATGAGTTATGTATAAAATCATTTTTATATTGTATTCAGATCATCCCTCAACTCTTACTTAAGATTAACTTAAGAAACTGAGCCTGAATAAAACAAAATTACCTGTAGCCCTAACATGAACAGCTGATTTCTCACTTCCCTTCCCTAAATTCTCCACATTACTTTCAATAGCTCTTTTTAAACTGCTTATACAAAATTCTGGACATTGCACTATCAGTCTTACCAGATGAAAGTGTAAGAACCACCTCTCTTCTACATTCTGCTCTTCAAGAATCACGTCAAGGCTTTTAACCCAATAATTGTACTGCGTATGCATTATCAGTGCACCGGACAGTATCATCAAGGCTCCCTTTCCCAAGAAAGGATAGATTGGATGATCTTTTGGAGTTCCTTTCAATCTAGGCTGTTCTATGGTTAACGACTGATAAATCCTTCTGGTGTCACCATTATAGAATTCTCCATTCTGCACACGTGTTTTGTTTTGCATTTCAGATATTTATTAACTTTCCTGCAGAACTGCACTTTGTTAGTTGATGCCTGTCCTCTTCAACACAGAAGTGATTTGCACAAATTATATTCTTATAAACAACTTTCTAAAATCATTTGAATATGAGATTTGTTGTACCAACAACCACTTGCTTGATAGCTGGGGAAGGTCTTTGTTTCTCAGGTTTTTGAAAAAATATCTCATGATATTTTTGATCTTCTGTGTCCATCTAATTTTTATGCTCAACTACTCAGCACTTTCACAGACAACAAACATCTATTTCCTTCAAAAGAAAAGATCTGAATTTAGTCCCACCACCACTTAGATGAACTAGCTAACTAAAGGAAGATGCACATCAAGCATATCCTCTGCCATCCTGGACCAATATACCTTGAGACCTCTCTCAAGGACAACAGATTCTGTGAAATATCCTACACCTGGCAAGAACTGCTGCAGACTAACAGACAACAAAGAAATTTAACTAATGGTTTGGTTTAGTACATAAAAAAGCTTTATTGGTGCCCAAAGGAGAAAAAGAATTCTCTATATTCACAACATGGTAATCTTTTTGAAGACTGAATGTACTTTTATACCAGTAAAATATTCAGTACAGTTAAATGGTGGCATCCAGACACACAGGATACTATCTTAAACAAGTTGCTATACTGACAGCATGGGTAAAAACAGCAATAACTGTTGAGGGCAGAAGAGGATTTTTTGGGAGTAATTTTAGAAGACAACACGCTCTATCTGAAACACTCCAATTTTGGTTTTTTTTTCCTCTTCTTTTTTAATTTGAAGTATATAATGATGAAGAGAACTACACAGAGGAGTGCAAAGAAAGAAGTCCAATGGAAAGCTGGTCAAAAGCATGGAATCATAAATTCAGAACACATTGTTTCTAAATTTACATTACCATAGCTTTCCTACTAAGTCGCTGACCATCTGTGCTTTGCACCATGGCTTGATTTTTCCATAGTGATTTTTCAGTCATGCTAGATTAAATACTCAAAGTAGCAAGAAGAGTTAAACATGTAGCAATTTCTAAGGTATTACAAGGAGTCATTGTCAACAGTGAGGTTCAGGGCTTATTATGAAAGGCACTGAATAAAAAAATACAAAGAATTAGTTCCATGTCTGATTAAGTTTGGTATACGGATCTGTCAGGCCTGCAGCTTATTAAAATGTTGGAATCAAGTAACTTGTCATAGGCATGGAACTAGGGAAAATCCAGAATATGTAAGAAATACCAGAGTCACATACAGAAAGATAAAAATCAAGAAGAATTAAGATAGCTTTGTGCTAACTACATCTATGCTGTATGAGAGTAGCACATTTTTTCCCCCACCTCCATTTCGAATTTCAGCCTGAATCAGCTCCTGTTTCAGCCCTTCAATTTCTTTCTTCAGTTTAGCATTTTCTACACGGAGCTTCTTCTCTTCTCGGAGAGATGCTTGCAAGACTAGAGTTGACACATTAAAAAAACAGGGTTCAGTAACTAGCATTCATCATTACAGACAAAGAGGTTTGTTTCTAAAGAAAAGTGAAATATGATGAGCTAAACAGCACAAAAGTGAAAACTTTCAAGGAGTATACCATCAAAAATACTTACAAATTATTTTCTTTATTCCATATTTTGTGTCATGAATTCTTCCTCATCCATACCGCCTCTATTTTAGAATAAGCAGTTTCAAAGAAAAAAAAAACAAAAACAAAACCCCCACAAACCACAGGACAGTGAAGTGGTGCTACTATTGCAAGGTTTATCTTGGAGAACTCAAAATACAATTTAAAGGCTGACAGCACCAAATATTCTCATTTTCTCCTGTGAGCATTTACTGTTAACCATCTGGTTAATAGGTTTAGCATAAGATAGGTAAATCCTTACTGGCTTTTTCCTTGAGCAGAGCAACTTGTTGCTTGAGGTATTCAATAACTTGATCGGCCTCTGCACCCTTCTGCTCCAGTCTGTTCAGCACTGCATTGTTGGCTGCCATCTTTACCAAAAAACGGGATAAAAACCTAGACAAACAACAGACAGCCTAAAATTAATGACTTCTTAATGCAATAACACTGTTATCTCTTACCACGCCAAGCAGTTCTCAAATCAGTCACTGAATAAGAAAACTCGCTAAGTGAAAAGCCGGGCTCCCACCTCCTAAAGCAAAGCCCAAACTAAAAGCAATGTTAAACAGAATCTGATGTTTGACAGCCGCTTTCAACTATTTTGGAAGAAAAGCTATTTTTCTTCCCAGATGCAGAAAATGTGTTCCTCCTTCATGAAACAGAAAAAAAATAAATCTACCTTCTCAAAAAAGAAAGGTATGAATATACCGGGGGAAAACGAAATAAAATGGAAAAGATTGGACAGGAGAACACTGTATCCTGGGCTTAACTAAAAAAATTATATCTACTAATTGTATATCAAATTTTATTGAGACTAAGAAAATTGAATCATCCCACAAAAATTTCCAAACTTTTCTAATAAATTTAATCAGAATATAGTGAATACTTTGTACATTGTGGTTGTGCGTATATTAAGAATTTACTGTTGTTTAAATGCTCAGACTTCACAAATATTTTTACTTATCTCAGAAAAAAACAACTTTTATTACAGGTTTACACCTTCAGAGTTATTTTAGCACCAATTTTGATTGCTCGATTTTGTGTCCACTGAAATGGAAGGGCCAGCACACAGATAACAAAGAAGCAGGGAACACAAAAGACCAGCAAAGAGCACAAATAAATGCTGACTAACCTTCTTTTATGCTATTCACCATTTACTAATGTTTCACTAATGTTCCAGAAAGCAGTTCTGCCTTGTGTACAGCCTTTATTTCTTGAAAGCTACCAAATCTGGCCTACCTTCCTTCTCGGCAACATTTGTGTCTAAACACAAGATCTCAAATAGGGGCAACACAAGGATGAAAAACAGTCACTCATATCTGCAGCAGACAGTGCTTTTTCCCTCCCACTCAGTATCTAAATGAGGAAAGAATCTGTACTAACAGCTGCCTCACCTGTAAATCAAGAAAACTGGTTACAGGTGGGAAGTAAAGATCTTTACAAGCAATGGTGATTTAATTCCTGTGAGGTGATTTAATTCCTGTGAATCTGTCCATCAATTGCAACAAATGAAAGAATTGGTAAGAAAATGGCAATCCAGGCACATGGATTGGGTCCTCAACTTGATCAAAATCCAAAAATACCTTTTCTCATATCAAATTGGCAGAAAACTTCCTATTTTATTCCAAGACTGTTCTAAAACTATGATCTAGTTAAATCTGGTTTTAACATACAAGTATTCCCTTTTGCGATATGCAACAAAAGTCATGCTGAATACAAAAGAAATTAAAAACAACTGAAAGGTGAACAGATACAATCACACTCATGCCAGGGTTAACATACTGCCTCTGCTGCATTCTAAGCATCAACACACACTTTATATCTGATCTTATGTTAAAAATAACTCAAATTGCCATAGCAATATAGCTAAATAACTTCAAAAAATTAATAGGAAAAAAAAAACCAAAACAGAAGACAAACTACAATTATTCAGGAATAGTGTATTTAAAATTTCCCAAAGTAAAATTCACAAAGCCAGACAGAAGCATAATAGTCAGATGATGCATGGGGTATCTTGCAAATGTGATGCACGAACCAACTTCCTGCCTTCTTTGCAATGCAATACAATCGAAGTCTGTTTTACTCATACTATTTCACTTAAAGATGTGAGAGTATTATGGCCATCACACCTTCCACTCATCCACAGTAGATTTTTCTCTTAAAAGAAAAACTCTCTTGAAGCAAAGAGCAGAAAAATCTCTCCAGGGTAACTAAATTAATTTTTCTATTCAAATAATCTCTGCTAACAAGAAAATAATTTTGTTTTCATGGGCAGAATGAAAACAGAGAGTTTCACAAAGGAAAACAGTGATTCCAATAAGTTGCTAATTAAGATGTCAAATGGAAACAGACATAAAACTATTATGGCACAACACAGCATAATACAAAGCCTGGAATATTACTGTCTGCATACCAGTAAGATTTCTTGCAAGCTACAAATTCTCTCAGGGGAACACAACACTAACAGAGGAAACTTCGCCAACAACAACAGAAATGTTACTAAAACTTCAAAGTGAATAGAATTGGTACATTTTATAGATTTTAGCCAAGTTGGCTAATGAACTGAAGATCTGGAAATGAAGTTACATGATTACAATTTTCCCACTTGTCAAATAAATTTCAGTAAAGCTAGTATTATTGTAACAATAACACAAAGGAATAGGTATTTCCGATGCTAATATAAAAAGGCAACAGGCTGAAGTGAACTGCTGCATAAGCACAGGAACCCATAAAGCAGAATGATAAAACTGTATCCAAAAAAAGGCACATAAAAAAACGATCCACCCTTTATTATAGAATACAAAACACATTAAAAATACAACTGCAACAATCAAAGGTTACAAACACTTTTCTTACTTTTAAACTTTTTTAACCTTTACCCTATTTCCTTTGCCCTCTAATATCCTGACACCCTCACAGAAAAAATTCTAAAACAACCAACTCTTATTGGTGATACACAAACTAAAAACTTGAAAGAAAACCCGACATAATACACCTTATGAACCAGCATCATAGCTAATTACAGATACATTCTGACCTGTATAGGAGAGAATGTCCCAAAAGGCAACTAAAAGTAAAGTCACTCCATCCAACTGTGCCTAATGAGCTGCTTTCCCTTGTTTTGAAAAACAGGTATGGAGTAGCTACATTCAGGCGTTCTGAAAAAGTCCTCCTGAAGTTACCTGCTTGCTTAGCTCAGGGAAATTGTTTTACTTCAGATTCTGAGGGCTGCTTCGTTATTTGCAAAACACTCAGAACTGCTCCAAAACCTGCTTGCTACACTCAATGGAACTCAAGCTTGAAATGAAAGACTCAAGGCATACATTTATTCATTAGGTTACACATCAACACATGAGATGTTTAATTTCTCATCATTCTACCTGCTGATTAAGAGAGTTGCCCATCTTTTTTTTAAACTGAAAGCACTGCCTGCTGCTGTCTTCTAAATAGCTGCAGTACCCTTGCAGGAGAAAACAGGCATTATCCTACTTTGTTGCTCAAAAAACAAGCAGTGTGGAAGTGTCCCCAAAGTGGCAAACTCTCTATAATAAATCAAGACTTCTCATATAGTACAAATTACCCCAAAATTTTAACATGTTTTACAAATACTTTATCAACATTGGCCTCAACCTTAGAATACATCCAAATCAAAAACTGAACACACAAAAGACGCTAAAAACATAAACCTGGCTGTAGCTTACTCTTAAATATTAATACTGTCTATTGTTAAAAGCAAGAAAAAGCCAAAATCCCCATAAAGTTATTGACACAATTTAAAACTGAAACTCCAAAAATTAGTTTTGGAATCTATCCATAGTCTGAACATGGAATTAATTACTTTCCACTATTGGAAAAGCAATCATTAAACAGAAAAAACAAAACAAAACCACAAGCAAACAAGCAAAATAAAAAGCAACACCTGAAATTGGAAAGCAACTGACTCCTAAAGCCTAAAACAATTAGCTCTGAGCATTCCTTTTTCCAGCTGGAAGTTTTAAAAAGCCCAGTACTTTGAAGTTCTCAGCTTTTTCTTGCTATGCTTTGCTAATATCAACACACAAAGTAAGATTACAAGTGCAGGAGATTTAACCACAAGTGCCTCCTTCTCCTTCTTCCTCTCCCACATACACATGAATTCCTTCACGGTAGGAGGGTAAACTTTGACAGCCCACCACACCTGGGCAGTATTCTCCTCTGCATGGAGCTTTGCTCTCACCCATCACTGCTCTTTGCTCTGTGCTTGCCATGGAGGAATCAAGCGTTCTACAGCGAAGTTAATCCTGTTCATCTTTAACAATGAGCAGGTCACAATCACAAAATGGCCCAGGTGGCATTCTCTGTGAGGCATATTCATGGCATATTAGTGAGTGGCTGCCAACCAAGACCCGAGATTTTACTTCCTCACTAGAGGAAAAAAATCTGCAAAACGACATGGTGGCTTTTCAACTGAGATGATCTGCTGAAAGTAAACAGATTCAGTGGCTTATTCTAAAAGTTATCAACAACACAAAGGTAATTTCTCCAATGTTACCTAAAGTTCAATAATTTAAACTATATAAAAGTACTTAATGTTAATTTCTCTTCCTAAGCTTTTGGTCTTAAATCTTAAGCAGATCTCAAATTAAACTCTTTTTCTTCCTTTACAGGATTGTGGCCACCTTGTATACCAAAGTATTCTATTTTCTGTAAAAGACCAATTACCAACAATCACTTTGCTTCTGCAAGAAGTGTTCAATGCCTTCTATCTGAGCATCTTTTCTGGGTACGGCCCTTTCTGGCAGAGAATCTTACAAAAACTCATAAACATAACAGAACGTGCCAGCTGTTTGCCAGATTCTGCTTTCCTGTGCTTTGCACTTCCGTGAACTGTGAGGATACAGTGAATCAGAGTGAGAAACTCACATCACACCTTTTCATTCTGCAAGGTAAGGAAGATGAAACCAGACAAAAGCAGACTGAAGTATGTTTTCTTTGGCTGAACCGAAGTACCACTGCAACCAGGCAACTGTTGTAACTCATCCCACCTTTTCTCATCTTTGAGAACTGAGATCCATGCTTTATAAATCAATTCTCTCTTAAAGTTGTTTCTCTTAACTTTTGATAAAGAGGTCTAGACCTGATGCTGTCAGCATCTTTGGCCAAGATTTAGAATACTTGATTTGACAATTTCACATTTTTGGTAGAAAAACTTAAGGTCTAGTTTTCAAACCTCTGAAAATTTAAAATATATAAAAAATCCCAGACCAAAACATAGGAGAGCTACAACTAATTAGTTTTGAGATCAAATCTTAGTTTTGCCTTGATCATCCCCACACTTCATTCTAAAGCAGAGAAAATCAGCAGCAGTTTTCAATTTGTCTTCAGGAAGCACCGGCCTGAAACACTTCGTTACAAATTTCCAATTAAATAGTTCTTTTGCTAGGACATTTTGGAAATCAGGTATATTTAGTAAGTTTCATGCACTTATACCCATCACTACCACAAAAGGTCAGGTATTTCACTGGCTTTATACCTGTTATACGTTGTAAAACACAACCATGGCTTTTATACCCATATATCCCTTCTCAGGAAATGAAGTTCCAAAAGATCATGTGATTCCAAGCTTCAACAGACAGAAAATAATCAGATTTATTTATTGGAAATCCAGGTTTTCCATAGTTTTATGTGTGGAAAAATGTAATTGCTCAATAAAAAAAAACAAAACCTTGATTAAAAAAAATACTCAATTAAAAAAAAAAGTCAAATATAGAGCTATTTACAAACTGTTTCAAAAAATGCCCCTTTAAAGCCCATATACAAATAGGTAAAGGTATCAATAATGAACAATATAAAGCTGAGAAAGAAAACAGAAGCATTTTAAGCATTAGATATTTTGCATTGCATTACTATCAAACCCATAGTTTTCTTGCTACAATGGAGCAAAATAAACATAGTGCACTAACATTTAAATATAATTTCAAGGACATTTGAGGCATGCATATATCAGTTAAGATTTAACTATCAGCTCATCTGTCTTTCAGATTTTAATTTATTGTTATCTCTGGAAGGGAAGAATGTTTGTTTCCTGAATAGTACAAAGTTCACACATCTAAAAATACAGTCCAAGGCCTTAAGCAAATAATGTGTAAGTATTCAAAATGTAGATGCTCACCCTGGTCCTTCTCCACGTACAGCAAAGGAGAGTTATCAAAACATTTTTGGCAGAACAATGGCAAACACTTGAAAAGCAACAGCAAAATTTAAAAAAAAGAATACAAATACCCAGCAAAAAAAAAAACCCCAGAAAACAAACAAAAATCCCCCCAAAGAAACAAAAACCCATAAAAAATTATTTAAAAGTTATAAAAAATACCCAAACCAACTAAAAACACAAACAAAACAAAAAAAACACTAAGCCACAACTGTATGGTTTTATTTTTTCAAAATCTGAGCAATGTTGGTAGATTGCAGTATAAAAACTCAAAACCTAGAAATTATCATATGATATCATCATGGAACCTGATTTTTGACTCTCAGTACTAGACCAGTGATTCCCTGCCAGGTGCTAGAAATTTGGGCATAAAAGATCAAATGTAACTACTACCCTTGTATTTTTCTTTAAAAAAGAACAGTCTTTTTAATATGAGCAAAATGAAATTACAGCCTAAAATGTAAGAGGATGTTACAAACTATGGCAGCACAACTTTAGAGATTCATAATTGCAGAAAGACATCAGAACTCTTGTCGTCCTTTCTCCCCAAACTGTGATTGCTCTAACTTGTGCTTTAAATAGTCAAACAATCTGATTTTTTTCTTCTAGCTCTGAAATACAATTTATTACATATTCATTATCTGTACGCTTCTATGTTGTTGGTATTGAAAGGAATTTGCTAAGCACTAAATTAGCAGGCGAAGTTGCACATTTTTGCTGTATGTTATTTCAACTCACATCTTTGGCACAGAGAAAGTCAGAATAACTGCTTTGCAGATTTTCCAACACCTAAAATGTCTAACACAGTCCATCCAAGTAGGAATGTCAGCTCTGTGGAATGATTTGCTAGCTCTGGAGACTACAGTCCAACCCTTCTGGCTGCCAGATAAATCAGGCTCAATCCCAGCTGCAGACAGGTCCTTTTAGTACTCCTAAGAGCCTACCCCTCCCTATTTTAAAGGGCTGTAAATAGTAAAAACACAGAAAACTGAACTTTTTCACATTGAAAAACACTGCAGCATGAAAGAGATTTTGTAAACATATGATGGTACTAATTTTGAGGCAACAGAAGCTACTTATTAATGACTATTTTTAAATATGAAGACAAGTCTGTCTTGAAAGGGAATGATGTACCAAAGTTACATGCAAGTCCTAGCATTAATGAGACAGGCAAAAATCAAATGTATGAGAAGCAATGAATGAGGAAGTAAGGCGTACATTACAACATACAGGGTAGAAGCATGAAGTTGACTGGCCTAATTTGCATTAAAATGGATGTCTTGGATTTATATGGCAGAGATTATTAGAAACTCAATAGTCAGAAGTAAAAATCATTTTAGTATTTTTTTCAATTTGCATTTCAAGACTTCCGTTAATGCCACATTGTATTAATTAACTGCATCGTACCTTAACACGCTACAGCTGCAACACTCCAAAGGTTAAGAGTACTTGCAGTTTCTTTCACATCCCTAATGTAAACTTGTGCTAAATGTCTACTCAGGAAGAAGTTTACACTAATGCTCGCCTCAGTTCAGTTCTGAATCCACTTTGTGCTCTTTCCCACCTCAGAGCACATTCCAAGGACTAAACAAAGCAGAGACAAGACTACCCTTAAGGAGTTCTGTCCAGGTTAAGACAGCAGTCGAGCACTTGGATAAAGTCTGTAACAAAATTTACACCTTAATTTATTGATCTGAGCAGTCTGCCTGGTAATTGAAGAGCCAAGGATGGCTCACAGCACGGCTCAAGGAAAGCAATTTCTCTGTGCCGCTTGACTGAAGTCTCCCCAGGTTCCACACCCACTGCATCTGCCAGGTCCCTGAAGTGCCCTAGAGATTCATCTGGCTGTGCTTTGTAGTGCAGGCTGCAGTTTAAGTAGCAGCTCATATGCCAAAACAGTTGGACAGCCTTATGTATTTTTCAGCAATGTTTATCTTTCGAATCCCACTGCATTAATATTTTAATAATACTATCAAAACCTTTCAGTAAACGATCACCATGTGCACAAGAAATTCCCACAACAAATCCCATGATGGAAAAGATGCAACACCCACAACACACTGCCTCATTTCTTTGACCATAATCACTGATTTCCAAATCCAAAACACATCCAGGTCTTTGGAACAGAAAGCTTGCATCAAAAACTGACTACGTTTTTTGTTCGTTTTGTTTTTCTTTCATTTTGTTGGGTTTTTTTATACATTTAAAGGCTTAAATTACCAAATAATGTGTATCCAGTGGTTATATATAGATGTGTGTGCATATACAAATAAAAATATATCTATTAAAAAGTATTTGCTATTCATGTCTCAAAGTATCCTCATAAAACTTCCCTGACAGGTGATGAACTTTACAATTACAGACACACACATATGCCTATAAATTCAGAAATTTAAGAGGACTCAGCTGCATCTGGACAAGTCTGCAAGGTCAGTATATGCCACAGGAACTCAAAGAATCTGTACTGTGGTTTACCCTCTAGGGTTTTACTGGGAAAGTAAAGTGAAAGTTTTAGATTACTGTTGTAACTACAGAGTAAACTAGTCGTAAATCAGATAGAAGAATCAGAACTGCACTGAAATCTACATGTTGATGCTAAGTAGAAGAGTTTCTTAGGCATTTTATTGATTTCTGTAACTTTATCCTAAAAAAAGTGAACATTAACACTACTTCCTTAATTTAGAGCAAGTACAGCAGTTACAGAAAGGAACAGAAAGAAAGAGCTGTTTACGCTCTCCCCCTAAGAGAAGTCTCAGTTGAGAACAAAGATGTATTTTTAAAATATTCCTCAAAATCTGGTATTTTTCTTTTGGGTCTATGACAGCAATAAGGATAAAAATACTTGTCAAAAACCCTAGCTGCTAGAAAGACACTTCAAAAATACCTTTTCCTTAGAAACTTGAAGTTTGGGAATATCATTAAACAATGTATTTTATGTCTGCAATAGTCTGCCAAATAACACTCTTAGTAAGGTAGTTCACAGGAACATTGATCCCCCTGTTCCATTTCAGTTCCTAATGCTCTTAGTATCTGAAACCTTCTGTTAGTTATCTTACAAATGGGTTAAAAAAAGAATCATGAAATTTACTACTTTTACATTAATATCAGCATTTCTACACATAAATGTAGGCTCTCGTAGCACAGCTAAAGGAAAACAAGATTTAACCATTCAATTAAAACAAGTGCTCAGGTTAAAAGTAACCATTATTTGCACACAAAAGCACTGAGCAGACCTCATGCAGATGTACTGCGAAAGAATCTGTGTCCTCTAACTTTGGACACATTAGACACATACGTGCTGGTATTTACTGAGACAGAAACCTTAGGTGTTCTTTACGGGCCAAATAAAGTTGAAGGAAAAACTGAAAATGTGCATTTTGTGTGTACATGTCTGTGTGAAATCAATGCAAGAATAATGGCAAATATCTTTTAATGGGGAGCAACAAAGCTGTCAAACAAAACTTCCAGGGGAAGAGCAGTCCTTGATGAACTTTGAGCCTGCAGCTGCAGCACCTTATTTACACAGAAAAAACCCTCCCCCACACATTACAAATAATTTTACTTTCCAATGCTGAATTTACTCACATAATAGAATAGGATGATCTTTTTAATGAAAATCTATAAAGACACTAACTAACCCTGTGCAGAGAAAATGATTTATTCACCTGTGGGGTGAAAAGAGAACTTCTAAATGAACTTCTGTATCTGAAGTGGGCTGACAACTAAACCTCAGCAGCCAGAAGCAGTTTCACGTCGCTTCAAAACCAAGTGCCAGCAGTATCTACCACTTCTTTGCAGTTGTATGCAGTGAGAAGCACTTGAGGTTCACAGCTTTTAAAACTTCTAGGATGAAAATTATTTCCCCTCTTTCAATATTGATCTGTGCAGCAGTAAAAAAAAATTCACAAAAGCAAACAAACTCCCTGTGCACTCATCTTGGATGTTGAGAGGGCTGATGTCAACTATTAAGACTGATAGTCTCTGACAGAAGAATCCTCCAAGCAGCTTTTGGGAAATAGCCATTTTTCATTCATGGATTCAAACTATAGTAACAAAAGAAGTTTTAAGACAAGTTGAGCTGAATTCTAGTTTTGCTGTGTTCCAAATTCTTCTATTAAAAATCCAATCATTTTTAAACAATTACTTTCAATTAAAATATGTTGGTTTAACATCTTCAAAAGTGCTAATTTGCAGGCAAGTTTACAGTGAAATGCAAAGGAAAAAGAAAAGATCTGTGTGTGCCTAGTTCTTATCACAAGCACTATTTTAGAGGGTCATTTGGATGTGAAATTACTTACCCACTGTGATGCAGCAGGGTAACTGAACCCCTAAGGAAAGATTAATTTCCCTGGGGTACAATTCAGTGTCACATCCAAGATGGCAACAGCAACTTCCTTAGTGTGTGACTGTTACCAATTATTAGAGCCCTTGACACAGAAGGTTTCAAACCTTACAGTAGGAGCAGCACAGATGTGAACTCAGGGCCTTGCCTCCAGAGCAGCTGCCAGCAAGGCACATGCAGTGCTTCTCGCATGCCATGCACCAGCCCCTGCACTCCTGCGGGAACAGCAGTCCCCAGCTGCCCCGCACAAATGAGCTGCTGAAATCATCTGTCCACTTATCTTGAGAGCCTGAAATGAGATGCCACTACAAAGCTGTATATTAAACTGTAATTGAGAAACACTCTGGGATAGAAATCAGATCCAATAGCCAGGGATAGTTTCCAAGAGAGGGTCCTGAAGTCAGAGACTAAGCTTTACACTATTAGTTTGTACTCAGTTTTGTTGGGAAAGCTCCTGATGAGAAGGAAATGGAAATAGAAGTCTTCCATAACAGGTAGTTTTATGCCAAAAGATTGAAGCAAATGACCTTGAGAAGACATGTGCTAACTTGAGGCAATTTTGATGACGTTTAATGCATTACCAGCTGCCAGGAATTCAATTTCTGCCTAATCCAGAATAGAATCTCTGTCAGCATTTCAGAATTCTGAGGAAAGAATGAGTTCTACATGAATTGTGTTTAGCAGATGATGATTAAATACACTACATGTTGCTTTCTAATATGAACGCTAGTTGAATCTTCTCTCTCTACAGTTCTGGAAGTCAACAGTTTCTAGGCTGTTAATTTATATAAAGTGGCATAAGAACTAAAGAATTGAGAGTGGTGAGGCACTGGTTGAGTTGAGGTTGCCCAGAGATTTGCATCATAAGCAACTGTTCCCTAGAAAATGAAGAGGAACTGGTACACTGAATTTTGTAATCAAGACCGACAGTGACTGCCATGCCTAACTTATAACTGCCTAGAAATTTCGAACTGTACTGAACTTAAAAACATTTGCTAGAAGTGCAGAGCATGCTCCGGCAAGGAACTTTTCCTATTTGAATATAAATATGGATGCTTGCACAGTTGAGGAATACTCAAATGAATATGACTACAATCTCAAAACATTTGGAGCCAGCAGCATGCTACCCAAGCAAACCAGCACATTTCTATAATGCTCAGAAAAACACTTTCTCTTGTTCCACCTATCAAATCTACTCAGAAAAACACTTTCTCTTGTTCCACCTATCAAATCTACTCAACTGACTGGAGCCACAGGGGCTGTATTGTCAGCAGGAAAATACCCGCTTGAATGTATTTCATGCTTGTGAAGGACTTCACCATTAGAAAATTTCATGGCTCAAAAAGCAACAAGGCAACTAATGACTCAATCAATTAACACAACACTGCACCACAGAAACTGGAAAGAACGACTTCTCACTTGGGAGTCTATTACCCTGCCACGCCTGTCTGCTCCAGTTGAAAGAAATAAAAAATTCAAACTTCTAATTTCTCTAGAAACCAAGTGTGAAGGACACAGGACTGAATAAGGGAGAAGCAAGTCAGGAAAGGCCTGACCAGCCACATTTTATTATAGGCAAACTGCCTCAGCTGCTCAAGAGGCTGCCCAAGCAACGCTCATGTTGAACTCATACATACTTAAGACCCCCTACAACTGGCACAGAGATTTGCCTTTGTTCAGATTCCCCTTTCCTGTCTCTCAACTTTTTCAAGACACATCAAAGAAGATCAAAAAGCTTGAAAGAAGTGCAGTTGTTTAGTCTATAGAAGAGAAGATAAATGGGAGACCTGGTCTTGTTCTTCAAAGACAAAGCAAGTTGGTACGAGAATGGGACTAAACTGTTCACCAGGTCTGAAGCAGACATAAAAAAGAAAGCAAGATTTAAGTTCTGGAAAACTTTCAAGTAAGAGTAATAGACTGAACAGACTGCCTTTGGAGGCTGTGGAATATCCATCACAGGAAGGTTTTAAAAACAGGCTAAGCAAACATCTGTCAGAAGTGATTAACTTATAATAGACAAGAAGATCTTTTGCTCCTCTTCTGCTAAGGTCTTATTATTACACCCAGTGTTAAAAACCCAATCACATTTCCACCTTTTACGTGCCTGTGTTTTGTTTAACTTTAAAAACCATGCAGTAAAACCAACACTTCTGTGATATTTCCACATATTCAAGTGTGTTTATTTGGGACAACGTAATAGACATCAAAGATTTGCTAAGTGTGAAAGCAGGATAAAGAAACCACCTGTGAATTAAAATACCAATGTATTACATTTACACTCACTCTGAATAAATTGACCTCTTAACATCATAATGCAGACAGCACTATATTTTTTTGTCCTCCAAGAGAAAAAACTGTACAACTGATGACTTACTGATCTGCAGTCACTTTAATAGTTTCCTTGAAGGAAATTTTTTTTAAAGAAAGCACTTTTCCCCAAGCATAAAAAAAGCCATAAAATCAAATATTACAAAATATTAATAGGAAAAAAAAGACAGCAGGAGGCTGCTTTGAGAAGTACCCAAATCTTTTTTAAACTATATTAAATTATGAGTAAGGATGGCTTCCACCACAGTAGAGGAAAAAAAGCCATCAGAAACCTTTTTCCTACCCCTGCTGTTTAGTACTAATGGAACCATGGAAATGAAAAATAAACATTGATTTCCCCTCACCCCCAGCATGACAGGAAATTTAACAGCAGAAATGTTTCTTGGTAAAGGTAAGAACCGTGCAGGTAACTGTTCAGAAGAACACATGGGTTTCTGGGGGGTATCTGCTGGACTGACATCATGTAACTCACATCCTTACAAGAAGCAAGAGGTGCTGTTTGCTTTGCTCACATCTGATGTTCCTACCAGCTGCCCTCCGTGCTGACTCCTCAGTTTGATCTATGTTGTCTAGCATTTGACCTTCTTTGGGTTTTAGGTAACACTCCTTAGAAGAGACAAATATGACTTAATAGCTGTGACACAAAGCAATCAGATCACGATCAGAAAAGTTAAAAAATATTATGGTCAATACCACATTTGTCTTTCTGCACACCTGACCAATTCTTCTAATGACAACTGCTTTATGTTAATTTTATTACATAGGTATTTCCCAAGCATGTTCATGGGGACTTGTAGAGTAGGTGGGATTTGTAGGCACACAAGAACTCAATTCTTTTCATTCTTGGTCTAGACAGGTCCTGGATAACATTTATCTCCTATTTTCCATCTCAATATATGTTTTTTCTTGTCAATTCACGATCCACCCTTCAGTCTGGTATCAAGCTTTTTCAGAGTAACATGACACGACATCCATAAAATTATTTATTCTGCTTTAATGGGGAAAGGGCAGGGAAGCTGAGAAATTGATAGGATTAAGAAAAATCCATAGACTGCTTAGCCCTCCTTATATTAGAGGCCGTAGGTTAACTTGCCACTGTTAAATTCATACTAAATTCGTTAAAACAATGTCAAAGCTATATCATCATTCTTTTCTACATTAAACTCCTTTTTCAGACTGTTTTCCCCCTCAAATGTGCTTCATTATCAGAAGCATCAAGTCTTCAAGGCTCTAGGCAACTTGAGTCCTATTATTCCAATGTGATGGACTATTTTAAGGTTTGCACAAATTTTTTTAGCAAATGTCTTTTTTCATTTGGTACTATTTTCTCCACACAATCCACTGCTTTCAGTCTGGAGAATGAGAATGTATTTCCTTCTCTCTTTACATTTAAAGGTGTAAAATAAACAGATACCTATAGCAATGTATGGAAAATATGCACATAGTTACAAGAGGAAAGAGACATTCCAGAGCACAGATTTGCTGAAGACAGTTTTAAGAATCATTTTTGCCTGCAACATCTTGCACCTTCAGGATTCAGTGCTGCTAAAACATCAAAGAAACTCACAAATATATCGCTTAAAGTTCTCCTAATGATGCTGTATTGATAAGCAATGACCCTTGAGGCTACCTGAAAATACACAACACTGCCTCACCTTAGTGCAGATTTCAGACAAGTGTATCCTGAATCCCAGAACTATTGGTGAAAAGCAACAACTTTGCTTAAAAAAAAAAAAAACCTCTGAGTTAAAGAAACAGAAAAAGCAAGAAATGCAAGTATCACTTAGTTTGCAGTAGTATTGTCTTTATTTCACCAGCTACTAAACCCAGCTCAAAACTCCTTACTGATGAGCCTCAGGTATAATGCTACCTGATATGTACAGTACTGATAAATATTGATTTAATACTGATATACACCCATTATATACAGTGCTTCAGGAATGTTGCCTGATGCAGGGGAGCTGTGGTCTGGCAACATAACCATAAGTTCGTCCCTCTAGATCCAACACCCACATCCCTGCACGTGCTATATGTTAAACCTTGTATCTCTACTGAGGATGGACAAAATACTGGGTTATACTCTGTTGTTATACTGTTTTTCACTCAAGGCTACGCGAGAGTTTAACGAAGGTTATACAATTAACCAAAAGTGAGGCAGCATCTGCTTTTCCGTAAGTAATAGCAAAGGTCAGTGGATACTCCGTGCATGTCTTTTCCAGGCTAATACAGCATTTTCTTGCACAGCCCCGCACTCTACGCCGCTTCCAAACCCTCATTCCAGGGACAGGGTCGAATGAAGGAACACAACCGCTTTGAGCTGAACCACTTTACGCGCGGGTGTGTCCCGCACGCAAAGCGCGGGCTCTGAATCTGCAATGCCACCCTACAGCTGGAGCGCACGTCGAGCCCTGTGATAAAACCCCTGGTACGAATCGAACCACGGCCGTAACGCCGCTTGCCGCGGCTCTGATCCAGGCCCTCCGCCGCGGGGTGCTGCCCTCACAAGGGCGGCCTCCCTGCGACCCCCGCCACGGGGCACCCCCGCTCAGCCCGACCCGCGCTGCGCTGGCGGCTCGAAACAAACTACCAGCAGCAAATCAGCGGGACCCCGGCTGGCTCCCACCCGCCCCAGGGNGGGGGGGGACGGACACTGAAAGCAGGGAGAGAGGCACCGAGAGCGCGGAGAGGGTCGAGCCCGGCCGGCCGAGCCGCAGCCCCGCCGGGTCACTCACATGAACCGAGGAGCCGCCGCCGCTGCCCAACAGGGGAAGAAGGACCCGCTCCCGGGGCTGCTCCAGCGAGCGCCTGAGCTTTGCAAGCAGGCACCCGGGAAAGCCTCGCTCCACTCAGCAAGTACGGGGCTAAGGCGCCCAACATTCCGGGAGCACTGGCAGAGCACGCACACACACGGGGAGAAGGGTGTTAAACTCACTCTCTCTCTCTTTTCTTTTTTGTAATGTTGTTTTTTTATTTTTGGTTTTTAATAACCCGAACAAAAAAGAAACTCAGGCACCGTGTAGGTCGCCCCTCTGGTCTTACCGCGAACGGGTGGCGGGGAGGAGTGACGCCACTGAGAGGGCGGGGCGGTGCGCGGCGGGGGCGGCGGCGCTGGCGCAGGTACCTGCGGCCCCCTGCCCTGCCTTGCCTTTCCTTGCTTCTTTCCCGTTCCCTTGCCTGTCCCATCCCGTCCCTGCATCCTTATCCTCTTCCCCATCCACTTGCTCCATCGCTATCCTCTTCTTCGTCCCTTTGCTCCATCCCTCTCCCCATGCCATTCCCCATCCCTGTTCCCATCCCCTTCCTCCATCCCTGTCCTCTTCCCCATCCCTGTTCTCCCTTGCCCATCTCCTTACTCCTTCCCCATGCCCTTGCCCATTCCCACCGCCTTCCCCCATCCCCTGCCCCGTTCCCTTTCCCCTCCCTTTCCGAGGGGTCCCTGCCCAGTGACTCTGTAGCAGCTCAGGGCTGATCAGTGTCCCCAGCATTTCTATGAGTCATGTAGAGAACCGGGTAGAAGTGATTTCTCGTGTGCCAGGTCTAGTTCCCGAACAGACGTGTATACTGGATAAATCAAATGGCGACAAACCCCATTTTAGGTCTTTGTTAGGACGCTGATGTAGCAGAGTTCAACTTTCCTTCAATGCCTATTCTGCATTTTAATAAACTTTGTGAAATCACACAGTGTCAGGGTTTGTTTTTTTTTGTGAAGAAGCAACATTAGTTAGAATTGTATCTTCTATTTCAGTTATTTTATCAAATTAATAATTACTGTAGTTGTGGCAGGAATATTTTAAGATCTAAGAGCAAAGTTACTTTGTGAAAGAACTTCTTATGAAACAGCCTACTTTGTTTAACACACCATAATTTAATGAAGAAGTGTAAGTATCTGCTGTTTAGGCTACCTTCTCTCCTGAAGTTGCTCTCAATTGCTTTAAAAATAATTCACTAGCAGTATTGATTATAATTATGTTTTAATCTTGAAAAGCTGCCTTCATTAAATAAGGGATATTTACACCTGAGTACGCAGGAGGCATTTAACTAAGTAGCCTTTTCAAGTTACTGATAGGATTACTTGCCATTATTTCTGCATGTGGATGCTTTAGGAATTTATAGATGTGTTCCACTGGATGGATTCATTCAGGTTGGTCTCTTTATATGTACAATATTTGCTTCTGAGAGTTAGATTTATTATGTTTTGACTTTTTTTTTCCTAAGGGCAAAGTTCTAACCATCCATTAACTCAGTCACCTTAGCACTACTGCAGTGAAGAAGTTGTAAATGATGCTTCTAGAAAAGGCTGACTTCTGAAGAAAAAACATTTGTTCTCTGAGAGCAGTAGATATTCGGAGGAGCAAATAAATTGCTCAATAGATGGAGTTCCACTTTGTATTTTAGTTCTCATTTTTGGACATCAAAAAGCTACCTAGTGTAAGATTTTCAAAATAGTGCTAATCTGAATATTGAACAGGAAATTGTAAAGGTCTTTTTTGTTTGCTGATTTTGTTGAGAATGTTGGTGAGGGTTTTTGTGTACTATAAAGGTTTCTAAGGGGGATTTGGATGAAGGTAGGGAGCTGGGGAAGGTCCTTCAGAGGTAGGATGCAACAAATCCACTTGTGGGCTTCTAATCTTTATGCCAGGCCTGTTTCACAGATGTGATAGACTGTCTCGCATACATGGAATAAATGGTGCTTTGGAAACGGTGACTCAGTTATTTTAGATGACACTAATAAGGCAAGTCTTCCATCCTTGCTGTTTTGGATTATCAGAATTGAATTTCCAGAATTCAGTCCCAAAATTGACTTTGCCATAACTGGTTCTGGTGTCAGTTTAAAATAACAAACCTTTCTTCTTTTCTTCCTATTTTTATTTCAAAGTGACAGGGAAGTTCTGCAGGATATAATTAATTCCTTCAAATCATAAAATTAATGCAGTATATGTCTTTTCTATATAGTAGAAGTGAGTTTGAGGTGCAAAACTGTGTGCATTGAAGTAAAGAGAATGTTTACCACTGTCTTGTGTTTATATTTCTGCCAGGCTTTGATGTGGAGTGAAAAAAGAACCCAAAACCAAACGAACAAACTCCCTCAATTTAAAAACAGAGGAGAGCTTTTTTCAGATGAACTTTTGAAATATCTGTAACCATCCTTTTTGAATTTAGAAACGTCAGTAAGTTACTAGAGAAATGTTGGGATTGAAACAAATTTGTTAAAAAAACCCCTTTCATTTAAGCTGTATTATGTGTCCCTTTCTAAAGGTGGTGGAAGGCTTAAGTCTGGGGTTACTTGTTCTGTTTTTCAACTCAGTGTCTGAAATTTATGTAAATTGAGAATTAAGGAGAGATGAGAGTTTGACTGAGGGTAGCAATTGGCAGAACTGGCTGCTTTCTGTCATCAGAGAAAAATTTTTTCATTGCTTTCCTGGTTTCCCTGGAATTAATTCTATAGTAAGAGAACATGTTTTATTGCATACCTTTTAAAATTCTTTATTGATTCCTTTAGGTGGACGACAGGAAGGGTTGTTTGCTTATCTCATGTCTTGCTTTTTGCCCATCTGGTTTCTAATCAAAGGAGGTGAGTGGTAAGTCTGCGGTTTCCTCCTTGAACACATTGCAGGTGCTGTAATTCCTGCTTGTAAGCAAAGTGATCTGGAGTGCAAGGAAATTACTTAAAATGATTATTGAATTGATGGTATTTAACAATTCTTTTTATTAAAATTCCTTTCTAAGTATCAGCTGAATGCAGATACAATGTATTAGAGAAGTATTATCTAACCTTATTTTTCTGCAGTAAAAATGAGAATGTTTTACCTCAGTAAATATATAGTACACTACCTATTTACCTTCTTAGAGACATAATGCATCTTGCTGCTAGGCATAATCTTACCCCACCTCCACTCTGATCATAATAACATGGTTTTCTTTTAGAGCAAGCATTAAAGATTATAATTGAATCTGTAAACTAAGCTATTTTTTCTAAATGTTTAATATATTCTTTCTTTCTGATGTTGAGTAGTTTATTTGGCAGACTTGATGTTTTTACAGGAATGGGGGTTCTTATAATAAATACGCAGTTTAAGGTTTCCAATTGGAACCTGCTGCACACCAATAAATCTCTCTGCTTGCACTCTGTCCAACTGATGTCTTTCCAATGGAAAATTCTAACTGTAATGAGCATTGTTCACATCCTAAAATAAATCATCTGCAAAAAAGTATGAAATATTCATGAGATATGAAAGTATTGTATCTTTACAAATAAACTTTTAATACCAATACTAATATAAATATTCCAATGCTCAAAGCTGTTTCAAATTTTTCTTCCTTTTTTAAGTTTGATTCCTTAATATTATACATTCATATTCGATATTATTATATTTATTAGAATGTAAAAGTCCATATTTCATGTCTCTGTTTCTTCAGGGAAAGAAAACCACAAATGAGACCAGTCTTTTATATTTGCTTTGTATCCTAAGTTGGCCTGTGTTAGTTAAAACAGGAGGTATCTTTCAAATTTCCATTTGTATAAACTTAGTAAATGCATTTGGTATATGAGGATCCTAGTGCAACCTGAATGGAGTTGCTCTCAGTTGGGATTCACAAATAAATTCAGTAGTTTTTTTACTGGGAATTTTATGCTTTGAACAAGATTGATCCTTTAGAGAAAGAATAATTTTGAGACATCAAATTGTGAAGTCTTCTGTTTCTCCGGTGTGACTTCCTGAGAAAAAGAAAAAAAAAACATTTTAATTGCATTATATAGTAGACAACCAGTAACCTGAGTCTGTATCTTTTGCTGATAAATTTTTACTCTGTGTTCTCTGTTTAAGGAACACGAATTGCTCTGAAGGGCTTAAGATTGTGTGAAAAAGATGTTTCCTTTAAAAGACACTGTGATGGGTGCCTCCACCTTCTTTGCCTCAGCTCTGCCACATGATGTCTGTGGAAGTAATGGCCTCCCCCTAACACCCAACTCCATAAAAATTCTGGGGAGGTTTCAGATCCTTAAAACAATCACCCATCCCAGGCTTTGCCAGTACGTTGACATTACCAGAGGTAAACATGGTGAGTACCTGTTTAATAAGCAAATTCTATGTATGATTACGGTTTCGGGTTTGGGTTTTTTTGGTGACAATATATTTTAAGGTGACTGATCAGGATATTGCAGTCATAGCACCAGAAAGTGGCCAGTTTTCAGTCCCAAAATTCCTGAATACCTTTGCTATGCCCAGCAGGTCCTTTTGTTTCTTCTCTATTGTCCNTCTGTCTTTCTGGGCCTAACCTTAAAGCTATAGAACTTAATATTTGGCATAAGCAAGACAGACGATTGGGGATACAAGGATCATATAGTCAACCCAGGACATCTATAGACTCAAAGCAGAGATTAGTTGTCTGTCCTGTTTTGTTGTGTTACCCTTGCTGATAAAAGCTGACAATTTCCTTCTTTTTATACCGCACTAAAATTCCTGTACTCGATGGCTCTGCCATGTCTTTGTGTGGAATATGGAAATACATGTATTTTTGATGGTGAACTCCTACACCCATATTCTAATCTCGTGAACATTTTTGTTATATTTTGATTTCTTTAAGATTTCTCCCACTAGTGGTTACTTTATTCTAGTACAGGTTTGGGGGATTTTTTCAGTAACTGTTATCACACTTATTGTTAGTTCAAATAAAACTTCAGTTGTTTCTTTCTGCTCTAGATATTCTGTTGCAAGCTCAGCAGGACTACAGCACTTAATTTCCACAAAAAGGCTGCAACACCTGTGACAATTTAAGTCATCGCCACCTTTTAACTTTTAGAACACCAGTGTTCTCATACAAAAGTGCATTGTATGTATTTGATTAGCTACGGGGTCTCATAAAGTAGGGCAGGTCATTTTTTCCTCTCTAGAATGCAGTATGATGGAATGTTTCAGATTTTTACAAAATTAGGAAATTGCCAACTCCAGATACCGAAGTATTCTGTGGGTCAGGGAGTTCTTCATGTGTTTTCCTTTGCCCTCAACATGTAATTTTTTACTTACTCAGTCAGGAGGTCTAGAAAATTTAATAATTTTCATTTGTTTTTGCTAGTACCTCTTGAAACAAAAACCTGGATTTTCTTACAAAATTGTTTGGGATGAAAGATCAGGAAGTATTAACTAACATAATATTTAATAAATAAATAATAAATGGAAAAAAATGGTCTTTTTGACAATGAAGAGCAAATGACATGAAGATTTATGCGTGTGTATAAAAATGAAGAAATAAATAACTTCTTAGAATTGAAGTAACTTGAAGGATAGCAAATAAAATGTTACAAAAATGTTCAGTTTGATTTGCTTTTGAATGTGAACACTGACTACAAGGTTACAGGAAGTAGCAAGGCTTCCTTAGGGGTTTTCTCACATGCCCCTGTAACATCTTATTCCTTTGTCTTTTCCTACTGCATGGTTGTTGTCTTAAGTGCAACAATAGTTTTGGTTTTCCCTCTGTATTCAGAGCCAGCCCATCAGTCTTCAGAACATGTGGGATCCCTACAGCTCCATGTTGGGCAAGAGGTGCTAGAGCTGTTAATGTGCTCATTGGCCTGTCAGGACTGAAGCGCCTGTGCTCACCCTGAGTCCCTTTTCTCAAAGCTGGGGTTACGTTGAGTCCCTCTCATCAACCCAGCCATATATTTCTGCAAATTTAAATATATGCTTAGCTTTGAGACCTCTGTTCTTCAGTCAAATTTGACTGACACTGGCTGAGGGCTTTGATATTTGTTAGGATATTACAGGATGCATGGATGGTTGGATTGACAGTGCTTTGCGTAAGGAAACTGGAAAGATAATTTGCCGTATCTCATAAACAAAAAATAGTAGCGTTACGCATAAGTTGTACATCGTGTAACATTTAATTATGTGTAATTTTCTGTACAATGTATGTCAAAATACTTTAACATCTGCCAAATAGGTAGAATGAGAAGTCTGTACTCTCAGAGTTTCATTTGGATTCCAGTCCTCTTAACATTTTTTTGTTTTCCAATTAGAGAGACTGGTTGTGGCAGCTGAACACTGTGAAAAGAGTCTGGAAGATTTGCTACGAGAAAGAAAGCCTGTCAGGTGAGGTGTCAAGCTAACTCAAATCCACTCATCATTATTTCACATATCATCTGTGGCAAAATCCTGGAACATTTTTTAACTTTACTGGTTTATATAAATTTTACTCTATTACAGTTTAACCTAAAGACATTGTTTAGCAGATATAAATATACACCCAAAGAGGGAGTACTCATTTCTGTGAAATTTTGTTATGGGGAACTTGCTTACAATTGAAATACTTTGTAACTCATAAAATACTGAAGTTTTGGGGTTTCCTTTTTAAAATAAAATCAGACCTATGACAGCATATGGAACTTTCTAAGAATTAATGTGAAGGTTAAGTCTTCTAGGTGGTGAAACACAGCTTTCACTAGAACAGATAGAATTTGGTGTGTGTTTTTTATTTGTAGAAATCTATTAATTTATCATCTAGAAAGTGGACAGGATGTCAGATCATATGCCCTGTGTTTGTGTTAGCATTTTGTGAACTTGAATTTGTATGATAGTGTGTGTTGCAGAGGGCTGTAGCTTGAGGAATATTAGGGAATTACAGCTTCCATTTTTATTGAAGATTGAGAGGTATTAGGTGTAAAGGGTTTTTCATGTGTACTATAGTTCCTCAGACAGTTTTGGCATCAGGTTCCTATTGTGCAAAGTTCCAGAAATAGTTAAAGCATCAGAAGCTCTTCTCACTCCTTTTTAATTCAGTTCTTGCACTCTTCTTTGATCATACGTGTCTTGGTTTCAGATGAGAAGCAGCCCAGACTGCTTGCTTTCCTCTAGACTTTTTTGGATAAAGCTTGCATGTAGCTATTTTAGTCTGCTTTGAATTGCTTGATGCAGTATACTTAAACAGATTCTCTGACAAAACGTCCTCAGATAGCATTTGTGGTCTATATGCACATCCATTATGCCCTTCTATCCTAGCATGTCTTTTGTTGCATCCAGAAGGATTTTTTAGATCTTTTTAAGTAGCTTGCTGTAGTATGCAACTTTGGGTTTCGGCATGCTGAAGGAAGTTACTTAGTTTGTGACGTTACCTCAGCTCTTTGGGCTGTGGCTCTGTTAAGAGTAGTTGCACAAAGCCTGGCTTTATTTTTTTCCTCTTGTCTTGAGGGAGTTCTTACTGTATGATTCTACTATTCTACTATCTGATCTTTCCTTTAAAGAGCCAGTTGGGATTTCTTCTGAAAGTTTTAACACCTGAGGTATAGGGCTGAAATACAGCCTGTATGTATATGCATAGTTTTAAGAGACATTAGTGATTAATCTACTGTGAATTACAGCTTTTGCAGTAGTAGCTAAAGGATAAATTATGTTCACTTCAAGTGAAGTTTCTTGCAAGACTGACATTTTCCTTTTACTTCTATTTTTCTTATGAAAACAGAAATTTTTATTCCTATGGAGACCCAGAAACTTCCAGAAATAAGTCAGGTGGACCAATTCCCAGTTATTGGTTATGTGATCTGTCTGTATCAATTACCTTTGGAGGAAGTGTTTGGCTTTTTTATGCATTCTGATTGCATTGGTCAGTGATAGCATAGCTGGCTACACATCCGGAGTCGATGCGTGTGCTATTGCAATTAATTTTTTTAACTGTTTATGGAATGTGAGAAGCTGCTCTTCTGGTTTCTAGATTAATTTTCCTTATGCTTGCGAGTAACCTAAGTCCTTTGCACCTGTACCACAAGCTGATGTAAAATCAGCCGGAAATCTTCTATTATGTTAGGGCTGAAATTCAAGACATTACATTGTGGACAGTCTATCTTTCTATACATTTTGGAAAACAGGCCATACAGCTGTTTGGTAGTTATTTGCAGTTAATCTTTGCTGAAGTCATGCATCATGTGTAGCATACATTCCTTAATATATGAATTATATTTTAAGAAAAGAAATGTTGCAATGTTCTTTCTTCAATTAACTTCAGACTTCCCCCAGGTTTTCTAATTCTAATAAATCAGGTGCACATAGAGGCCAAATACTGGAAATCAGAGCTTTGACTGTTGCTCTGCTCTGCTCTGTCAAGTGCAGAAAGTTATATTACTGAGCATACCACCAAAAATTTGCTAGAAATTGGAGTTGTGACATACTGAAGAATTAATTCATTTATTACCTAACAATACTGTGTCAGCAGTCCCCAGGAACTGGAGAGATAGTCATTATCCTCAAAGTTAACATGCTCAACTTCATTTTCAAAAATTAATGCAATAAGTGTTTGATAATTTATAGCCAGATTATTTTCTGCTTTGAGTATTGCATATTTGGGATTCTGGAATAAGCACCTTCTGCTGTAAGAACTCTTATCAGGTAAATTTCAAGAACTCTCAAAGGGAGGAAATGAGTGTCAGCTTTTCACAATTCTTACCACAGGCAACCAGGTACTGAAAACGAATTAATTACAACTCTCCAGTGGCTTTTTTTTTCCAGAGGATAGCCATGTGTGCATTGTAACTACAATCAATGCTTCTAAAAGGGACATTAATCCCAATTTTCTTTACTGTGCTTCCATAGAGCATCACAGTAACAGCAGGGGAGCTCTTTGGATGTTGTGTGCCACAGGAAATTCAGGCTGCAACCATGGATAGGAGGGTATAATAAGGGTAGGTTAAGAATTTTAGGCATTGATATCCCATTTTTCACCGGACTGCTGTCCACTGTCTTCTCTGAGAGAGACCGTAGTCCAGGTCATTGTTTCCTGTTTGTAAATTCCCAGTTTAGTGCCCTTTTTGTTGTTGTGCTCACTGAAAGGATGCACTTAATTTCGGTTGGTAAGAGTCGCACTTGTGCAAAATCAGCTCTCTGAAGTACGTTCAGGAGTCAGTTAAATGTTTAAAGGGCTGGGGATTTATGTACAGTCGCACAAAAACAGTAAATACCTGATTTAAGCTCATAATGGTTTCTTGCTGTTCAGAGATTTGAAAATGTGTCTCAGTCTAGGTGGCTTCCTCTGTCTTCTTGCACATACAAGGATTTTTTTCTGTGGATTAATTGAAAATAAGTCACAAAAAATTATAGCGGATAGATGTTTTATACTTTAACAGTCTCACTACAGGTAGTAGCAATCAAAATTTTAGCTTTTCTATGTTGCTAGTTGTTTTAGCACTGTTGATACTGAAGATCAGAATGTAGGATGTACATTTATTATTAAGGTTCTCCATCTTCAAACACATTTCCAACTACTCCTTTGAGATGCCTTTTCCAGACAGTGTTAAAGGAGTTCTTTTCTCTGCTCCTGTGCTGTTATAAAAGGAGTTGTGAGCGTTTCCTTTTCTGTCATGCTTCAAGTGTGTTTCTTCTTTGAAGAAGTTGGTCTGCACTTGTGTTCATGACAATAAAAATGCCAGCAAATACTGACATTCAGCAGACTTTTGGCACTTACAGTACAGTTTCTGGATTGGTCTTCAGTTTGTGGCTTGGACAGTCTAAGTCTGTTGCTTTCTTCAATAAAATATAGTTGTCATATGTTTTGAAAGTCATGGTATTGAAAAATTACTAGTGAACCATCAGAGATACAAGGTATGGTTTGTTATGCATGGAATATTTTATGGGAAGCAGACTGTGTCTGCAGCTGTTTACTAGTTTGGAGAAAACAGGATCTGATGGATTCGGATGAGTACATTTTATTTGGCTACATTAAGCAGTTGTCTGTTCATTGATTGGACTGGAGTTCTTCATGCCATCATTGCTGTTAGTGTGCTTTCGGCAAACTTGAAGAGAAACTGTGAGACAGAAGTTATTAGATGGAGAGGAAAACAACTTCTGAGTAGCCAGGCATTCTTCAAAAATATTTGCAAAACAGGTGCAAGTCATCAAAAGGCCGAAGGTTTTACATGACTTGAAGAGCTGCATATGAGCAGAGCTTCATGGGCTGATTGTATTCTGCTTTGAATCAAGTCTGTGTTGGAATTTCACATGAGAAATCCATATATCACAGTGAGGCTGAATTTGGCAAGGATAAATTATGTGATAGTAAAATGAAGTAGCACTAATAAACAAACGTAAAGTTACTTTTTTTCCTAAGCATGCGTGAAGTTCTGTCGTTTGGGCATTTAGTGTCTGTAGACTTTTTCGTTCCTTTCTTGATAATGCTTTACTTGCAAAGCTGTGATGAAAGATTATCTGTTAGTCTGGACTTGTTTATACATTGTCCAATTATGCTTTTCTTCATATGGAAATACTGTTTTATTTCTGTAAGTAATTTTTAGTCTGACTGCAAATCTTCCTGTGGCATTCCTTTTAGCATAGGTTGTCTTCTGTGATTGCCTTTCCTCTCAGAAGAAAACAATTGTTTAGAGTGCAAAAAGGGGTGCAGCTTGCACGAGGCTTTAGAGGTGAACGTTGTTGCTCATGATGTTTAAGTGATCTTTTTAGGTATGGAACCAAATTCTTTGCTTGCATAGTTGGCTGCATCTTTTGATGACAGCACGAAGACATTTCAGAATACACACGTGTTTCCTCCTTATATGTGAAACATAACAGTGAGTCATTTATCTTCTTCTCTGCCAGGAAAAAAAAAGAAAAGAGAAGAATCCTACTCTTTGAGATTATGGTAATCTCTGCCTCTTGCTATTGAAATGTAGATATGATTGCTGCATATAATTGTCCTGGTTTCAGCTAGGGTAAAGTTAATTTCTTTTCAGTAGCTGTTACAGTGCCATGTTTTGTATTTGGCATGAGAAAGGTTTTGATAACACACTGATGTTTTGGGTTTTTGCTAAGTCATGTTGATCCTGAGTCAAGGACATTTTTCCTTGGGAGGGAGCAGAGCTGGGACGGCTGACCCAAACTGACCAGTGGGATATTCCAAACCAGCTCATACCCAGCACCAGCTGGGGGGAGTCCCCTGGCAGGGCAGCCAGCCTGGCTCCAGGAAGGGGATCTGGCATCGGTCAGTGGGTGGTGAGCAATTGCATTGTGCATCACTGGGTTTTCCCTTTTTATTATCAATATTATTAGCGTTTACCATTATTACTGAATTCTACGTTATTGTCAGTTATGACACTAATCTTACCTCAGTCTACAAGTTTTACTTTGATTCTCCTTCCCAATTCACTGAGATAGGGGGAATAGGAGGAGGTTGCGTGAGTGGCTGCATGGTGCTTAATTTCCAGTTGGGCTTAGACCATGACAGTATAAGGTCTGTGGATGAGGAAGAAGTGTATGATTATTTCAACCTTTTGTTCAACTGTGCTTTTTCTGTAGTTCCTTGTAGACACTTCATACAGATTTCCGTGCGAAAAGCAGTATTAAAGATCTTGAACAGAAGATGAGTTATGCTGAGTTAATTGAGAACAAAAGTACTGGAGAGTTTTGAGTCTACAGTGTCTAGCGAAAGAGGATGTTGAGTTTCAAACAGACATAACACCATCCTCTTTGGGAGGGTGGCTATATCCTGCAAAGATATTTCTGCAAGGAATTGTGCAAGGATCATGTTAAAATTCCATTCTGCATTAATGAGCAAATTACTACTAATGAGCTAATGGCTGAAAAACCAAATGTCAAATTTGTACTGTGCAAATCTTAGGGGATTTAAAGCACGTTATTAATCCTAATGTTGATTTATGATAGTTGTGTTTAGCATAAAAACTGCTGTAGACTGTGAGAACAAGATGTGGTTAGTATATGGTTAGTCTAACAAAATACTGTGTTTGACGCTTCATCCTGCTTCTAGAAAGGAAAAAAAAATGTAAGAGTGAACACTTCTTAGACTTGCTTTATTGTGCATCCTTCTAGAAAGGGATTGTATTTTCTAAAATGCAAGTTCTTGCTTTTGGACTACTGAGCAATGTCTTCAAGGGAGTATTTGTCACTAATTAGGGATAAGAGAAGTGGTTTATTTATTTATTTTGCATTGATATGCTTGCAAACATCTCTAATGTCATTGTGGTTTGAGATATGTTTCTTCTGTGCATGTGGATATTCTTTTCTTGGGTGTATAACTAAATAGGTATCAGGACATTGGGCATCATTGTGATGGGAGTGTTTAGTAGGCTGGCAGATCAGGCTGGTTTTAAGGTTTAAAATGTTGATTTCATTCATTAGCAGTAGACATTTTGCTAAAGGTTAACTCATGCATATTGTTATTCATCACTGTGTACCCAAAAGGAGGTTAAACTTGAGAGCTCTTCCAGTGAAGCATGAACTGGTCTTTCTTCTACTGTTATCTAATGCCATGATTTTTATGTAACCAGCACTATCCAGCCCCTGCAAAGTGTGTTTTCCTGTACTTCAGTATTGCTTATTTTATGTTTTGCCAGTCATCCTTCCTATGCATTTGGGAATATGTCCTGCATATTTATGGTTGGTTCTGCTTCCCTTGCCCTTTAGTCTGGCAACTTTTGGGATGTAGATTTCTCCTACATGCAACTATAGCCCTCTCTATTTCCTGCTTTGGTGATCACATTTCTCATGTCACTTTCAAGAAAGTTTATTTCTTCTATGCTGACTGATAAATTCCAAATAGAGAGGCATCTGCTTTGTCTACATGTAAGTTTATGGCTACCTCTCTAGATAGGTGTTTCCTGCCTGTTGTGATGATGTGTACTGTTATATAGATCAAAGTGATGCACTTCCTAATGCCTTTTGCAATGTTAGTTGTTAGCTATGAAATTCCTAGCAGCACCATTGCTTATTGGCCTAGTTGTAAAGTCCCTTTGATCACTTGAATTTGCAGGCTGTTCTTTTGAAACTTTCCGTTCTGTTTCACTTTTTAGCAGTGTCTGTACCACTGATAATAGGGATCCAGATTTTTTGAGCTAAACACTAAAACATACTCAGGTAGGCTTTTCATCTTAGATATTTACATTATTTTTATTTAAATACCTTCTGGCTAAGTTATTTGTTAAAATAACACTGTTGCAACATCTAATTTACATTGCATGCCTGGCTTTAGGAGAAGATCTGTGCAGTGTTGCAAGATTTGTTCATAGATTTGAAAGTTCCGTTGCAAATTTATAAAATGGGAGAGAAGGGATTTAGTTAGGAAAGTGGCTTGTTAATAATGCTTAATCCTTTCATAGAGATGCCTGCAGAAATTAATTTTAAAACTATCAATCCTGTCTGTGACTGCAAGGACAGCATTATTTATCTATAGCTAGTCATGATTTCTGGAGCTGTCAGTTCGGTTTATACTGCCACACAGCTGCAACACTGTTAACTGCATCAGTAATTACCCTTCCCTTTCAGCTTTTCTTTTAATTTTTTTATGGATCAGGTTTTTCTTATCCACCTAGGGCACCACAGTAAGAATGAGGGAATCCATCTCCTTGTATGATGAGATTAGGGACCCATCACTTCTCTTGCAGTGTGGAGGAGAAAGTTGGTATGGCTAATGTTAAATAAAACTTTATTCTCATGCCATAGTTACAGGTCTTCCTTAAAAACAAAGTAAAATATGCAATTGTCCATTATAACCTCAAATGGGAGAAAGAACTCCAGTGATCTTAAAATGTCTGATCAATACCTTGCCCTTAGTTGCAGCAGGGAGAGTTGGAGTATCAATCACAATGTACGGCCTTTTAGAGGCACGTGCATTTGTTCAGAGGAGTCCAAAATATAGTAAAAGATTTTTGGAGATCTGACTTCAATTGATCTTAATTCTACTCCTACATTTTATCAGTTCAGTCCTTTCGGAGAAGGAGTGAAGAATGTGAGATGTGTTGTTTCCTTCAATGAAATTTTTGCCCTGTGACATATGATACATGTATATGTAATGCTTTTGCAGCTACTTCTTTACTGTATATTTTGAGGTCATTGTCTTGTTTTTCTCCCTATTAGATGTTGTTCTTTTATTGTCACCTGTACATCTAGTTCTATTATGTTACTGAGAGTGTATGGCCAGTGATAAGAATGCAGAATCTCTGATCTGGTTTTAAATCAGGGCTACTTTACCTAATTTTTGTATCTAGTTATTGAAATAATTTGTTTCATTGCACTTTTTGGTCCAGTGTGAAGTATCACTATTACGTGTTTTACATATGAGCCAGCTGAGGCTAAGATGCAAAAAAAACTTCAGAAGTTAATCAGGGGCAAGATCAAAAACTGGGAATTTTCTTTCCCATTCTGTGCATTAAATAGGATGACACCAGAAGTTTCATTAAAATAGTGCTTATTAAGGTGTACTTACTTTTCAAAACTACTTTTTTCATTTGCTCTCCAATTTTTGGGATGAATGCTGGATATCCAAAAGGAATTAACGTGCAGTGTTTGAAAAATTTTGATTTATGACTTAAATCATTCAGAGTAACAATGATCTGAAAAATCACCTGTTTGATGGAAAGTGTTGTATTCATTTTGCTCTATAGATGAAGTTGTACTTTATCTGTGCCTTCATCTATTGTTTTATGGACTTTTACCATACATTACAAGTTGAGACCTTCATGAAAGTGTAACATCATCTGTGTTGCTTTTAAAGTCATGCTTGCAGCTTAGAACTTTAAAAAAGGAATGAAAGGACTTTCTGAGTTTCCCCAGGTGAGCAATATGAACTTGTTGAAGATATCCTGTGTGAAATAACCTTGTGCATGAGTTAGAGACTTCTGAGGACTCTGTCTATAAAATTCTTTTTTTATGTGTGTGTCTTATTCTCTGTTTGTTGCATTCCTTTCCAGTTCATTTCATTCTGATAATGTGAATGCATTTCCAAGTAAATTGGCAGTGTTTACAGTCTTGGTCCCCAGTGCCATTTTTTAATCAAACACATAATAAAGTGCTAAAGAAACCATTCCCACCTGCATCAAACTCTTTATGTTCTGTATAGGGTATTTTGTAATTTATTTACCCAGGAAGACCCAATTTATCTGCACATCTGGTTTTCAACCCAGTTCTGCTTTTTATCCAGTTTTCCAGCTGGTTGATTGAGGAATAAGGAGGTCAGATGGCTTTCTTGAGGTCAGCATAGTGATTATCTCAGCTGGGATTATACCCAAACTTTAGCCTTTGCTGAACCACTTGGCCACACTACTTTTAACCAGTCTATCCGCATTGTTGGCAGTAATGGAACTAACTGCAAATGTCATTTTCTTTGTTTTATGGTTTTGCTTGTATTGAAATATTGTCACTTTTATGAGTTCAGAAACATTACATCTGTTCACAACCTGGTTCCCTTTCACTTTGAACAGACACAATTTTTTGTGATGAATCTCCTTCCTGGACTCCAAATGTGTATTAGTTTCACAGGTTCAGGGGTAGTGATTGATGACATTGCTGGTTTGTGTTGCTCTGGTGTGCTTCCTCAGGGCAGACCCTGTCTGACACTCTTGCTTTGGAAAAGGAACCCATGTTTTTGCTCCTGTGTATCAGTGCTAGAAGCTTCTCAAGACTCCTGGTTGTTGAGGTTCTCTTCCTCTGGAGTTTACTTTGTACAGGAATATTACAATGTTAGAACAAGATGCACAGATTTAATAAAGGACTTACTTGAGCATGCATTGCAGTGTTTGTACCCATTAACTGTAAGTCTGAGAAAAGAGGAACTGAGAAACGTGGTATCATCAGCATAATCTTACTCTGTTTGGTCTTGCTTTGCTTTTGTGAGAGAAGTCAAAATAAATCTGGCTCCAGTTTTTGTTATTAATTTCCTCTTTCCCTTAATTGCCACTGCACTGAAGAAACATGACTTAATGCTAATCCACATAGACATCTCTAGTACCCACAGAATTACAGGAGTCTGTACAGTTAACTAGATGATGAGGAGGCTTGCTTTCTGATACCAGTCCTGTGTTGTTTTCAGGTTCTGGTGGGGCCTCTGTTCACTTGATGCACTTGATAAAACATTCTTATTCAAAGTTGTCCGGCTGTCAGTACTTTCCAGGCACAGCTTTCTTCTTTCTACAGACTGGATTGGGAGCTCTGTGTTGACTGATACAAAAGCATAAAAGGAAATGAAATTTACGACTGGCCATAACCAGTTAAAAAGACTACAAACGTATTTGTAACAGCCAGAAATATTTCTCCTTTCCCCAAGATTTTGCTTCTGCCTTCACTTTGCTCCCAGCCTGTTGTTTTTGTTCCTATCCTGCTGTCCAGGTACACCACTGTGTTCTGATTACCTACACTATAATATCTGCCTCTGCCTGGGTCGTGGTCATCAGAGGGGGAGATGGCATAGTGTAGGAGAAGTTAGGACTGGACACAGTAAGGAGACAGGAAGATCTTTTGAGATACCAAATTACTCATTCTTATTAAACTATTTTATTGTAGCAAGGATGGAGAAGATGTATTTGCAGTTAATGCCATGGATGCACTTCTCTTAGAGGTAATGGAGTGAATTTGTGTGTGGGTTGGCATTGATTTTCCTTTAAAAGGCAGAAAAGAAACTTGCGTGAACCTGTAACTTCCATGACATTGACATGAATGCTGAAAATTTATCTCTTCATTGTTTCTTTTCTCATGTTGGAATTTTTTTGATCAGACAGTTGAGTAAGTCAAGCCTCCTGTCCCCACCCATCTCCAATTTCCGACTGTGTGATCTGCAGTCCTCTTGTTCTTAAGTATTCAAGATGTCATGCATGAAGTAGTTTCCATTTTCCTTCCAGCAATCTGTGGTATATGTAGTGACTGCCATGCTGCTGGCTGTCAAATGCATTTTTCCACAATTGCTTTTCCTGCTCCAGAGTTAAGCAGTGATACAATAGCAGGGAGATTTTACCAACAGAATTCTTGATAGCTGTGGAATGCCACAGGAAATAGTAGGTGATATTGTCAGACACGATGTTTAGGAGGCAAACTTTTGTTTCACCCAGAAGAAAGCTTGGATTAGAGGAAGTTGGAAGCCAGGAAAATATCAAAGAAAATTTCAGATGTGCTTGCTCTGTATTCCCTCTCTCCTAGGCATCTGCCTGCCTTTTTTTTTTTTTTTTGAAAAAGGGTAGTGGTCTCAAATTTTGATCTGAGCTAGTATGACTATTTTTTATGGTTTGGAAGACCAGTAATTTTATCTAAAATGAAAATAATTAACTGCAAGAAGTTGTTTGTTCCTAGAGCATCCTGTCTTTGAGTCCAGTTCCCACTTCTACAAGCAGCTGCATTATAATCCCCATTAATCACAAATAATAAGTTAATAAATAGCCACTCAAACTGAATAATACATAGGTAATATTGTTGGGGTTATTTTAGCAGGAATTCAGCATACCACATTTTTGTCATAAGTTTTTGATTTCTAAATATTTCCAATTTTTTTTGTTTGATCTTGTGTTTATGTTGACCTATGGCTTGGGCAGTTCTCCTTAGCTGTTTCTTCCCACATATTGCTCAGTCACTGCTGGGTGAGTGTACTCACTCTTAGCTCTCCAATCCCCTCATTATTTTCAGGGCTTTTTGTCTTTACTTGATTCCTGATAAATCCATCTTTCCCACTCTCTCTCCTAAAATCTGATCCTTTTGAAAAAGATAAGACTCTGGATATGCCAGTTTTCCCTATCACCCTGGCCCAGAAGCTGTTCTCAGTCAGATCAGGGAGTGTAGAAAAGCTAAGAAGCTTTTCTTTCCTACCCCACCCGTCTGAATCCAAAAAGTGACAACAGTCTCCTAAGCAATCTGATTATTTCATCACTGGGTTTGCAGAACCACAAGAGGTTGAAACTCTGCTAAAACATCTGTTTCCTGACAGGTTAGGTTTATTATTCCTGAAGTAAACTTCCAGAAAATGTCTTTGTGTCCTTAAAAGTAAGAATTCAACATACTGGAGATCAGGCTGGCTGCTAAGTGGAAAAGTTAATGTTTTTTGTGAAGGCAAAGTGCAGCCACCTGTGTACTATTACAGTGTGGAAATTAGTCATTTGTCTGGTATAGCTTTTGGTCTGACAAGTTCTGGAGGTAATAAAACAATCCTTCTTTTTGTGGGTTTTTAAGTCGACTTCCCTTCTCTCTCCACCCACAAATGCCATGCACATGCCTCTCTTAACCATGCTGGGTTTTGTATAGTTGGCTGAACTTGCTCATATCAACTTGTAGAGATTTTTTTTTCCTCGTCCTACTTACAGGATGAATCTGAGGGAGGACTAAGTTCTCCTTAGTGCTTCCTTTGCTATACTTTCAAGTTATAGCCCAAAACCTGATATTTGTTTTAATCCTTACAGTCCTTTAATTTATGATTTCTAGTATGAAGGAACAGAAAATTACCTCTTTTTGTGGCTATGTTTCTTCTCCAAACCAGGAGAATCATTAAATTTAACCAGTTTGATTTTATACCTGTGTGCAATCCTTTCGAATCATGAAAGAGAACGCTCTTTCGGAGGCCTAGCTGACATTTGGCCACCTTATCTCCTGTGTTGTTTTTAGTGCTTTTGCTGTTGGTGTTTCCCCTCCACCTCCTTTTAAAGGAGTGTGCTGATACCTCTGCAGTTCATGAGGCCCAGTAACCAAACAGGGCTACATCTGTCATAGTTCAACAGTAGCTAGTCCATTGAAAAACAGGCCTCCAGCTAAGTGGGGAGAAAGTTTCTGAATCTGCTCAGATCTTGCCACCAACATTGGATTTTTATAAATGTCCTCCTCATTTAGAATAGTGTTTTCTTTTTCTATTTATGGGGGGTTTTTTAAAGGTCAAGTTAACCTGAAGCCTGGAAGGAGCTTTCTGAGTGTACCTTCTGCATTTGCCAAAGGCTGATGCAGTGCTTGCAGTGTTGACAGTGGCTGTAGAAACTGGGAGAGAGCTGAGACCCACTGAAGCAAGGGGACAGCCTTGGGAGTGGTCTCCAGTGAGGCTGGGAACATCTGCTGAACTTGGCCTTGGGGAGTTCAAAGGAGAGCAATCTCTTGGGCTTGACAACAGCAGTAAGTGTAGTTGCCAGGCCCTTTGCAATTAAATGCAAATCTCATGGGCTGTAACCACAGAGTGTATTTTCTCTAATAAATAAGAGCTACACAAGGTGCAGCAGCACAATACAGAGCTTGTTACAGAGTTCCCTCTCTCCCGAAGGACCAGCATGGGGTACTTGGCTCAATGCTTCTACCCAGCAGGGTGGCATCAAGAGTTTAAGAGCACTGAATGCACATTGAAAATAGTTATCATTCGTGTGTTCCTGATTTTTGTAACGATGTGAAGGGTTTATCTTAAAGAGCAAAGAGTACCAAAGCAGATTTTTCACATATTTGCCTGGGTTCTGGGGTAGATTTTATGAATTGCAAGAAAATGTGGAGAATAAATGGGTGGCTGAGGCCCCCTGGTGCCAGCTGAGCAGACTGCCTGCCTCTCCAGCAAACTGCCACCAAATTTCACTTTTATTAATAGTTACTTTTGGTTTTTTAATGTACCATATTTACTTTTCTTTTTTTAACACAGAGAAGCAATGTTTAGGCTAGAATACCTCATGATGTACTAATTGTTCACATGCAATTGTTTCCTTACTGTAAGCATGAATATCCCATCATTTATTTTTCATGTCTTGTTTTGCAAAGCTGTGCAGAAAACGAGAGAGGGGATTCTGTTTGCCACCATTATTGTTAGTATTTGCATTGCAGGCAAAAAAAAACTTACAAGGAAGCTGAAGAACTCTAAGATAATGTTTTTACCATGTTTATATCCCTGCCCAAGAATAACTGAGAGGAAGGGTACACTGCTAATAGTGTCTGAATCTGTAGTGTTGTATTTAATTTGGCAGTGGGATATGCTAGGGAGGGAGGGGCTAGATGGTTGTGGAGTTTTGGTTTAGTTTTGTGGTTATTAGCCTTGAGGTTTTGGTCAAATTGCTAAGACCTTAAGAGCCACTTTCAAATACTATGACCTAAGATAGAGCAGTATGGACACAGTGTTAGAATAGGTTCCCTTTGTGCTTAAAATTTATCGTAAAAGTATATATTCACAACTATCATAAATTAGTACAGAGGGAAAAGGTGAGGATCTAGAGGATAGCTCCATATAGGGTAACGTAGTCATGCCTTTTTTCAGTATTTGGTATTGCACTAGTTTCAGAATTTGTTGAAAGGGTGGCTTTTGTAAAAATCTAGCTATTTACTCTTGTGACCAAGTTTTGTCCGTACATCAGGTATTAATAGCAGTTCATGAAGTTGAATAAAGAAATGAATTTTGGTATTTAGTCAGATAATTGGCTTGTCACTGTCATCAGTCTGAAATACTCCTCCTCATTTTGCTGTTGCACAAGTTTTTAATAAGTAAGAGAAGGGGGTGAACATCCTCCAGAATGCTATTGTATATTCTTTAACAATGAAATAAATAAAAACTTGGGATGTAAAGTTAGGTCTTTGCAAGTAGATATGCTTTGCTTTTTGGGCGTTGTGTAAACCAGTGCCTGCAGAGGAAAAGTTACCAAAAGGACCTGAAATGGCTGAGGGCCAGTGGGCAGAATAAGGAAGAGTAGAAATGGAAATCTCTCTAGGAATCTGTCTAGGTGACATGAGATCTGTGCCTTTTGTTCTTGTTTAGAATGCACTTTGGAAGCCTGTTACTGGTGATCTGTACAAATTCCTGATCACTTATTCACAGAAACTCCTCTTTAAGGCTATCAGTCTTTAGAGGAAATGGTAACTTTTGTCAAAATACATAGTTACATCAAAATAAGCTTCATTGTTTCTTTATAAAGATGGTAAGGTTGATACTTGCAAGTCTGTAGAAAAAATGTGCTGAAAATGCAGTTTTCTGCCCTTTTTTTTTTTTTTTCTTAATTAAGATTTTGAGATGACTGAAGAGTATAGGTACAATCTAGTCAGGCCTCTATGCCATTTTCTGAATAAGCTCTAGTTAACATCTGAGTTTCAAAGACTTTTGTTCAGCTGAACTTTTTTATGAATATCAGTAGGAGACTTAAGAAGAGCAAATAAAAATAAGGGAGGGTTGGGATTTTTTTATTTCCTGATTAGGTGATTTTCTATTGCAGAGTGTTTTTGTCACTATTTTCTACTCTTCTAAGGACCAGTTCAGGGTGAAGAAACCTAGTTGTGGGATTTAGAGGAGATGTGTGTATGACACTGAACATATCCCACCATATTCAATGCTGATCCCTTAAACTGTTCTGGAATTGTAAAAGTCTCACTTTTGTTTGGAATAGCTGTGGGACACTTCATTTTTACAGGTCTCAAAGGAAGACATTCACTATAACGTTTTTGGTTTGTTTGGTCTTTTTCAGTTCTTCAAGGATCTTATGCATAGCATATGAGGTTTTGCAAGGTTTGCAATACATGAATAAGCATGGAATGGTCCACCGAGCACTCTCCCCGTGCAATATTCTTTTGGATCGAAAGGTACAGCTACAGGAATAAATCTGTGGCTTTGTTTGCTGCTAACAAGTGCCAAGCTGTGTCATATATGGAGACTGGACAGTCACAGTCCTGTTGATGGGGGAAAAAATTGCATATCTGGAAAGGTGTTGGTTTTGTTTCTTCTTTTTTTTTTTAAACTACAATTTTCCCCCATTTCCTAAGTTTCAAATGTATTGCCGAATTTATTTTTCTATTCTATCCCAAACCACACTTTTTCTCTGTTCTCTGTGTTAATCTATTTATCATCACTGTAATTAGTCACAAGACCTTTTAGCTATTTGAATAGAAGAATACTTCTTGTGGCTAGCTAGCTGTCTATAATATTTCTTGTGTTCCATGGTGATATGATACTTGTCTTTTAAGGTATCAAGACTTTTTTTGTTCCTGTTAAATTTAAGTATTTGTCAGTTCTGTTACCAGAGACTATTGAGTGGGCAGAGTGGAATGCAATTTCTGCTCATAAAAGTTGAGAGAAATTAATAGCTACTGTTGTCCTCGGAGCAGTTTCTTCATCAAAACCAACAGCTTAAGAGTTTAACCTGTCTGCATAACTCCTCTATTTTTTTTTTTTTTACTCAGTTTAGGTAGAATAACTAGATCCTCCCCTTGGAAAGCAAAGGACAAAAATAAGGAACACACCTATTTTTATATGCTCATAAACAAATGAAAATCATAATAATGCTTCAGCATGCAGAAGTGCTCTAGGATTTTAATATACTCCTAAAATCAATAAAAGAGCAGAAGAGGGCTGTGAGACAATAAACTTCTAAGCTCTCTCCTGCCCTTTGAAAGCTTTCTGATGTAGCCATCTCTGTTGCACCATCTGGAGGCTGGCTAAGTGTAATTCAAAATCCAGCAGAAATAAGGCCTCAGTTTATCTTCTGTGCCTAATTTTTTGTTGTTTTGCTTTTTTTAGCTTTCTGTCTTCACAAATGAAAAGAAAGTACCTAGAAAAACCGTTTGTTAGAAATATGTGTTGACACTGTAAAGTAGAGCAAGATAGTAATGAGTTGATGGTCTGAAGAAGCAAGGCTGGGTATATGGATGAGACAGACATGTAAGAGGGTGCTTTTTATTGGTTTCTGTCCTCTGACAGCTATTACAATTTGAAATTTTTTTTTACTTTTTAAACTTAAACACAGATTCTTCCAATGTTGGATTCTGCTGCTCTAGATAATTTATTTTTCCCTTTTCAGGGACACGTGAAGTTGGCTAAATTTGGACTCTACCATATGACTGCTCAAGGTGTTGATGTTGATTTTCCTATAGGGTAAGGATGTAGCTACACAATACAAATATATCAGAGATCTATTTTCTCAGGAAAAAAAATGTGTTTAGAGCACCCCTTATACAGAAGCTTCTGATAATGTCACTAAAGAGGTTGTCATCTGACGAGGTGAGATGAATGAAAAATAGAGAACAGGTACCATGCCAGCATGTTACCATAACTCTGTGATGTCAGTCTTTATTTGCCTTTAGATACTAATAGTTCCCCATGACTTGGATTCCTGATTTAAATTTAGGAAAATGCACAATCAGTGCTTTGCTACTGCCCACCAGTGCAGGCTTTCTGTCTCTTTATAATTTTATGATTTATTTTCAAGTGATCATGCTGTATTACAAACCACTGCTTTGTTGCAGTGGGGTTTTTGTCACTTTTTGTTTTTTTGAGGTGTTATGTTGTTTTCATCTTAAATACTGGGTTGATTCTTAAGGACATGGCCCAAAGAAACTGATATTTCCTTTCAAAACATGGTTGCAGATTTTTTTAGGTATTATGGTAGAGTGTGGAGAAAAAGAAAAGTGATTGCATTATTTTAAAATTATCTAGCAGAAGTTAATATAGATCCTTAACACTTTTTGGTTTTTTTTTTTGCAAATTCAAAAAGTATTTGATGGGATTACACAATCAGTGGTGAAAAATGCTGCCACCATCCCCAAGTGATCTAGGATACACTTATTTAATATACTAATGCTGAAACTCAATGTGGGTTTTCCCTGAGATATGTAAACATACTACTTTGAAAGCAGGCATTTCCTTTCCCAAAAAGACAGAACTAGTGATTGGGATTTGGCCTTTTATGTAGTAAACACTACACTGGAGTGAAACTTTGCTGCAATGTGTAGATTTTGACTGAATAAAATAGGCAGTATTCTGGTCTCAGAATGCCAAGTTATTCTGATTATGTAATGGGAAGTCACACTTTTTGGACAGAAGGATAGTATCTAATGTTGCTGTATCTTTCTAGGTACCCATCATATCTGGCACCTGAAGTAATTGCACAGGGAATAGGCAAACCAAGTGACCACACTCAGTGTGAGAAACCTCTGCCTTCCGGCCCTAAATCAGATCTATGGTCTCTTGGTATAATACTGTTTGAGCTTTGCATGGTATGTAAAAGAATAATTATCTTACTTTTGACTCTTTCGACTCTTGCTTTTTTTTGGGAATAGTTTAATTAACTTGATTGCACTTGAGTGTGGGGTTAATGACACCTTGCCCATCACCCAGGCCCAAATATCAGAATGTTAGCATTCCTACCTGGGCAGTACTGGTTGTTCAAGGAATAGGATGCTTAGTATATGTGTTAACCATGAAGGATAGTTGCCTGTGAAGCCACAAGAATTTGCCTGCAAGGCTGTTTCATTTAAGAGAAGTTATCAATGATACATTTTTACTGTATCATGATGTGCAACTGTTACTGCCATAGTTTGGGTGAATAAGGTTTTTTGTTCTTACAGACAGTTTTGATACGTCTAAAATTCACATTTAGAAGCTTATTTCACTGGTTTTGTATATAGATGGGGTACAGTATTATCTAAATATTTTCGAGTAGTAGCTGTTTCTTTCAAATTCAGCTGTAATTTGACTTTGTTATTTGTTTAGGGGAGAAAATTATTTCAGAGTTTGGAGATAGCAGAAAGATTGAAATTTATACTTATGTTGGGTAAGTAGCACAAAATAAATTTTTCAAATTTCCAAGCAGTTCTATGATTAGAGCTTCACAGACTAATCAGCTTTTTATGCTCAGACCTAAAGCACTTTACCTTTGTCATCTTTCGTCTACAGATTTAAACAGGCATTTGTAGCATGCTTGCTTTTTTAGGGAAAGTACAGAGGTGGATGTCAGGGTAAAAAACTTGGGAAGAGCTGGCAGTATGTTAGAGTAAGGGCAAACTGTTAAAAAAACAAAAGACAAGAAAACGTGGTCAAGGATGGTCATGGTTAATTGCTGGGTTGTGTTGTAGGAGGTTTCTGAAATGAGTTAGGAATTGATGGCACTGAAGAAAGCTGTCCCCAAACTAGCAGTGCCTGTGCTGTAATGGCCAAGCAGGGAGAGGCAGGACTTAAATAGGAAGACAGAAATAAAGAGAGCTGGGAAGTGTTTTACCTGACCCAGGCTTTTGTGTCTGGTTTCACCTTCAAACTATAAAACATTACTGTAAACATGGAATTTTTGCTTAATGTAGATGACTCAAGAAATGGGGCTCTTCTTGCAGCTTTTAAAAATTGATTTCTGGTGGTGTTTATGTATAAACCATAGGAAGGGGAAAGGTATGAATTTGCAATTTGAAGCTTTAACAGTAAGTTATTATTATCCAGAGCAAAAAGCAATACTGTTAAAATTAATTGCTGTCAGGAGAAACATCTTTTTCATTCAGCAGTTAGTGCTTGAGTGCTGAAATTCTGAATGTTCTGGGGATTTGGTAACAAGGCTTCCTGAAGCATCTCCATACACTTCAATGTTGTTGGTTCATCCACTGCAAAGCATTCGTGCCCTGACTTGGGAATTATTTATTCAATAAAGTAATGAAAGGAAGTTCCAAAATACTGCTAGTATTATCTGCAAGGAGCAACAGAGGGAAAAATGCATTCAAAATTCCTATAGGTACCCTTAAGTTCTTTCAGGGATTTAAAAAAAAAATATTTATAAGGTGAAAGACTGTTTTACTATATTTGACAGAGACTGACACTCTGGATTTACTAGGCCTGTAAAAAGATTTTCACTGTTAGCTTAGATGTGCTACTTAATTTTCCTATGCTTCTGTCTGCACAGGTTATATTAATTTTAATTTCTGATTTTTAGAATTCACTTTCAAGTAATCGGCTGTTTCAATAAAAAGCCAAAATTAAGTGATTTTTATTGGAGTAGAAATTTATCTGATATCCTATTTAATTGGTATTACTTTATTAATAAGCTTTAATTTTTTATTATTCTGTTTGTTTTTCAAAGGCTGTGTAGATGATATTGTAACTGTATTGGCTGAAGAACATGGTTGCCTTGATATTATTAAGGTTTGTGAAACTTAATAAAAACTAGTTTGCTCTCCCATGTTGTCTTACCCAGAATATTTTATTATTGTTGCATAGTATTTTGCATATTTATTTTTTTAATTAATTTAGTCACTTACTGTATTGCAGTGTGATGAAAAAATTTTGAAGTCTAAAGTACATATGTAAGATCCTTTCAAATAGCCAGCACTGGTAATATTCCTTCCTAAAATTGCTGTCAGTCTCAGTAAATGTTAATGCTCTCTGAGTAGTTTAATAAGCTGTAAATTTTCTTTAAAGTTTTGGTGATTAACTATTTTTCTTCCAGAAATTAAGTCTTCTATCTGGTCCACTTCACACATTCTGATAGTGTAGGTTTATATAGTTCAACTTTTCCTTACCCACAAAATTAACCACTGCATTTCAGTGTCTGCATATTTTGGGACATTATATGAAAGGGTTCTGATTGCTGGCAGAAGGAAGTTTCCAGGTACTGCATTGTTTCCAGCAGGGTACAGAATATCTAAATTAAAAAATAAGTGAAAGCTGCATACATTGCAAATTTTTCAGATTTTTTTTGCCTTAATCAAGTGTAGGATTGGGAGGTGAGAAGAATTGCTTGCCCAGCATTTTGGTCTCACACAGCTAACCTCATATGCGTAGGTGTGAAATTTTATTGCCCTCAGAGGAATAGCCTGTATGTTAAAAGTTAAGTATGAGCCAAATGACTTGCTAAATTAAGACAGTAATAAACAGACCTCCTCCATATTTTTCTTATGTTCCAGGACCTTTCTGAAAATGTCATAGCTCTACTGAAGAAATGCCTTACGTTCCAGCCTTCTAAGAGGCAAGTATTCCATCCAAGGGCCTGGTAAATGCTGTGGGTTACTATGAAATTAGAAGAACTGTTGCTCAACCTCTTTTTGGAATACTGACATTTGGGCTACCTGTAAGAAATTCTCAGTTTTGTGCTTTTCAGTGTTTAAAAGAGAAGAATAAGAGGTCTGAATTTGGGCTGTAAACAGACTAGTTTGTTATGCTGCATGAATTGAAAAACATTGGTAGACATTTTTTAGATTATTAAAATTCCTGAAATCCAATATAATTTGCAATAACTTGCTAATATTTGTTACTGGGGACCTTTTTTTGCCAAAATGCAACATTTTTGGGAGCACTTTGCTCTAATTGTTTTATCCTCTTCTCTTAATTTAAGGCCAACTCCAGAGGAATTGCTACATGACGGTTTGTTTAGTGAAGTATCCTCCCTGTATCCTCCCTTCCACAAACCTGCTGGTCTGTTCTCATCTTCTCCAAGGTGTGCTAATTTAACACTTCCTGAAGACATAAGTCAATTATGTAAAGGTAAAAGCAAGTAGTGGGATAAATGTCTTTGGAGGGGGAAGGAAAATAAAGAGTCATTGCATTTTGTCTCCAACAAGTTATTCAAAGAGACTATTAAATGTTACAACACTACATTAACACAATAAGTTGTTTAATGGAGAGAGATATGGGCAAACATGTTTTGAGGAATGTGTGCAAGCCAAAGGAGTCAAATCTTGATTTTCTGCTTCAACCTCAGGGAAAAAATAACATCAGTTTCAAGTCCATGTTGCAAAAGCAGTGTCATCTTTTGCTTCTAGAATTTGGACTTGTGTATGTATAAGGTCATTTTTTTTCCACTTACTGGTATTGAATTCTGCATAAGATGATTTTTGGAAGTGCTGGAAAACAAAGTCTTTGTGAAAGAGGTCACATTCTGGACTAAAAGATTAAACTTCTGAGTTTTAAACTACAGTATGTTGAAAATGTTGCCACTCTTAAATCCTCATTAACTTTTCCTTATTAACTTGGAGATGTTTAGAAAATCTCATTTAGACAAAGATTTTATACCTTGTTAAAATGAGTATGGCATACCATAGGGAAGAGAAATTATAACTACTCAGTAGGAATCACTTGTTTCTCATTTTAAGTCTTACTGCTGTGTACAAAACATTTGTTTTGTTTTGTTTTGTTTAAAAACACACAGCAAAAGTCCACACTTCAATGTATTCATGTGAGGGGTTCATGACAAACTGCAGAAATATCTGCTTTTTTATAGACTTCTTTCCTTAAATCTCCTTAAAGAGCACTTGTAAAGGGAAGATCAGTTTTCTTTTAACTTCACGTTAAAGTTACGACCTTTCAATCTGAATAAGTTTTTTTTTTAACAGTATATGTTTAGAGTTGTAGAAAGAAATGCAAACTACCTAAAAGGCCGTAATTTATTTTTGTGTCATTTCTCCCAACAGATGAAGATAATGATTACCTAGCAGAAAGATCAATTGAAGAGGTTTATTATCTCTGGTGTTTGGCTGGAGGAGACTTGGAGAAAGAACTTGTCAACAAGGAAATAATTCGATCAAAGCCACCTGTCTGCACACTTCCCAAGTAAGGGTGGAGAAACACTTTAAGCAAAGGATGGATGGATGGATGATTTGAATGCCATTTGTCTGTCACCTACCTGATCTTCTTATTGCTTTCTGAAATTTGAAAAGATGCTGATGAAGTGGAAAATACTGAAGTGCAAGTCCCTAAATTTTGCACACTTTCCAATAGAATTAAGTTTTAGTAATAATGTCTTTCTGCGCTTCGGAGGCATATTGGCAATTGTAATTTAATATAATATGTTATGTAGCAAGTTCTCACATTCTGAATTCCATTTTACAGAGCAGGAGTACTGAATGGAGAACCCAGTTATTCAGCAGATCAGCTGATTACTTTTTTTTATGATTTAGAATTGTGTAACAGCATTTTAGTGATTGCTACTATTGCTACTTTTATCTTACTGCTGCACATGTTACAATTTTATGTAGAATGTTCATGTTTTAATCCTATGATCTGACCTTAATAGCATAATTATGTGCCCATATATATAAATTTACTATTTCTGTGTTTAAAAAACAGATAAAATATGTAGTCAGCCAAAATGCAATATCTTTTAAAAAAAAGGTGGAAATAGATTTTAGGTGTTATTTTGGTATCAAAATTAGTGTGAGATTTTTGAGGGGTTGCTTATTTCTTTGCCTATAGGTGAATGCAGGTGCTTTTGAATTATGAGGCACAAATATTTTCCACCATACTGTCTGTCTTGAAGATGAGGAGTTAATTTCAAAAATGCAGTCTAACTCTTAAGTGACACTGAGAGTGCTAGCTTAAATTGTGAAAATCAGTTTCATGTGGTCTACTTTAAAAAATACCACTATTACGGAAAATTTGTGTACGCTCTATCTTGGGTGCATTTGTATCCTTAGGTGGACTGCAACAGAAGAGGTCAAACTTTTACTTGGGCATTTTTGTCATGATGGGAACTGACTTTCATACGATAGTGATATTTTATTTTTGCTTTTCACAATAAATGACAGTCCTGGTCTGTGTCAGATCAAGGAATAAAAGGGGATATTAATCCCATATCTCATAACTCTTCCTCTGTGTGCAAAGCAAAGTTATAGAAAACCTGAAATGTGCCTTTTACAAAAAAAGCTGTCTGAATAACTTAAGGTGATTGTACAGTCCCTTGATAGCAGGTTTCTTGCTGTGCAGAGTCAATACAGTATTCTTCTAGGACATAATACTTTGTTTTAAAGAGGAAACTGCTTGATGTAAGTAATTTTTTTCCCTAGCTCAAGTCCTGTTATAAAATGACCCAGTTCTTTTTTTATTCTCCTTTTTGAAGCTTTTTATTAGAAGATGGTGAGAGCTTTGGGCAAGGACGAGATAGAAGTTCCCTCCTAGATGACACAACTGTGACTTTGTCTCTGTGCCAGCTCCGAAATGTAAGAGTGATATTGTGCATTTCTTATGTTCTCTGCAGAAACATTTGTTTAAAGGGAATATGCAACAGCAGCTCCTACTGCTGTTTCTACCAACAGAAGTGTCACTGATTCCAAGAGGACACTTAGTGTCCAAGTCAGATTCTGGTTTGTGCTATTAAATTGCTTTGCCTGCAAAAACTTACTAAATTTGATTTGTCATCTGTCCCTCCCTTTCCTTTTTCTGTTACCTGCTTTGTTCCAATGTAGTGCCAATAGTTCTGTACTACCCAGTATTCTCCACAATTGCTAAAACTATTTGGTTAGGGAGTGTCTTCTGTATGCTTTAATTACTGTCTGTTGATGGCTCACTTTATCCCAAAAGAAAATCAACTCAGTTCAGTTTCAGCTCCTCAAAGCTTTGTACTTAATGTTGGATACCAATTTTCCACTAGTTGATTACTAATCCTGCAATATATATATAGCATGAAACAGCTAGTTCGAAATATCTCTTCAAAGCATTTTGCAAAAATGCTGTAATGCAGTTTAGTTCCATCTTCATTGGGAAAATCAAAATATGATAACCCGTGATTTGGCTTCATGTAATGATCAGTTACAAGATTTACTGCATATATCACTGAAATGTTTTAATTGTTTACATGTCTTTGCTCATGTAGAGCTTTATTGCTGTGGAATTGGGAAACTATGCTGCACTGCTTGCAGCTTGGTTTTTATAGTAGCAAATGCAATTCTGTCAGTTTTTTTAAAAAAGCCCTTCCCATATGCTTACAGGGGTTGGTACAAAAAAGGAGGTGACTCCTGACTCTGCTGCCTTAATTTTGGAGGTAGTGTGTCAAACACTATGTAAACACATTTCTTCAGTAGAACTTTGCACTACTTCACACAAATGCATCAAGGCAGACCAAAGAACTGGGTTATTTTCTTCACTTGGTCAGTGGGGCTTGCAAGGCAGGAGGGAGGTTAAAAATATGCAACAACTATTTTAAACATAATACACACTGCAGCTTCTACTGTTGTTCTTACTGGGAGGCAGATTTTTAAGGCTTTTTTTAAACATTTTAATCTGTAATTTTGGATATTGCTGCCTACTTCTTTAAATACAGCAGGTAATAATTATATACTGAAGTTTCATTTTGGGGAAGATGCAAGCCTGAACCTTGCAGTGTTAGCTGAAATAAATTTTTGAACTTGCGCATTTTTCAAACGCCCTTTATAGAGCAATAATCAAAAGAGGAGCAGTACTGAATGAACTAAGAATGAACTCTTCTGTCAGCCCCAAGAGGAACAGGCTGTGTGCCGTGTGCCTGCAAGTTAAGGGCTGAACTGCAAAGCAAAGAACTGCAGGCAGCATGGTATTAAACATTAATCATGCACCGTAAGATGTCTGAAAACTTCAGTCAAAAATCCAGCCATGTTTGTCACCTTTGCTGAGTGTATTTCCTAAAAGGAATTCAAATTTGCATAACTCTTGAACTGATGAGAACCATAAAAGCAAGTTGTGCAGTAGCTTTGCAACTACTTGGATAGGAAGTCCATGTAGAAAAACAAGGAAACAAGGAAGAACTATGTAATACAATTGATCTATTAATCTGTGGTCCTTAAAAACTCTTTTTTGTATGGAAATAGGTTTATGGATATCTTTAGGCAGGAGAACTTCCATCAACTCGTAAAGCCTGTATTAGCAAAAGGTTTTAGTCTTGAAGGCTGAATGCTTCATTGCTGGCAAAGGACTGAGCTAATGCTTAGGTCTCAAGGCAAGTTACTGAATTTGGCAAATGAATTGCTGTTTAATAGTTCTTGTATTCCACTATGATTTCCACTTGAATTCTGAGCAGCATTCTGCTAATGAATTATTTTTCTTCCTCTTTTCAGAGATTGAAGGATGTTGGTGGAGAAGCATTTTATCCATTGCTTGAAGATGAGTAAGTATGTGTGTAAATTTGTACATCTGTGAGGCACTATTTTGAGTTACTAGTTTTATTTGAATGGCACACTGCACAGCTAGACACAACTGCCTTCCAAAAGCAAAACTAATATGTGTTTGTTTGGCTCTAAAAGTTGAGAGCTGATCAGCACTCTACACTTGCGGCCCTGATACCAAACTGAGGATCTTAGCCCCTGTCCTGGAAATCAATTCTTTGTGCTGAATATTCAAACTTATCCATTTATACTTCTTTCTGACTCAGAAATGCTTCATGGGGTACTAATTATTTTCAGTGATTTGTTTTTCTTGCTGTTCACTATTACTATCCTCTTTTTTTCTAGCCAGCCAGCTTTACCTCATTCCAACAGTAGCAATGAGCTCTCTGCAGCTGCTACTCTTCCTCTGATCATCCGGGAGAGGGACACAGAGTACCAGCTAAATAGAATTGTCCTGTTTGACAGGCTGCTGAAGGTATGGAGTCCTTGTGATCCTGGATAATTGGATTTGGTCTGTTAATTGGAAGTTTTTGAAAGACCAAGTAATTGTAAAAGGAAGCAGGGATACAAGAGACCAGTGTAGGAAAGGGAGAAGAAAACCCTTCAGAAGTGTAAGAAGATTGAAAATAAAAATAGAACAAATTATTCTCAGTACTGGTGAATAGAAAAGTAGATTTTAAAGTATGCACATGAAAATACAGCTGCTGCTAATATTGGTTATTTACTGATTAAAATAAATTTTACATCCTGTTATTTCATAACAAGCTAAGCTATTACAGGTATAAATATGCCTGTACCATTTCTGCATTTCCAAGCGGTAAAGTATTTGAAAACATGGCAGTGCCATGTTATAAATGTGAGGTTTATATTGGGGAAAGGAATAGCAGCCCCTAATTTACATAAACGCAGAGAGATGAATTCTTGTTTAAGAATGAGAGAGCTGATGCACATTACTGAGTATGAACTAGAAATGTTTAATAAAAACAAGGTGGATACATAATATGAAAAGAAAGATATTGAAGAAAAGATTCATAATACAAATTTGGATTAGTAGATCTATCCAGATCTATACCAAAGCACATGAATGCATTTATGAGAAAGAGTGGATATTTTAACATCAAACAGTAGTCCTTCATCCAGGCCATCCAGTTGGGAATTAAATTCACACTTTGTGAAATTTGTATTCACTGCTAAGGCTGTTTCACTTGGGAAAGGACTGTCCCTGCTTTGGGATTTGAACTGTTGCAGTTACATGGTAACATTTCATTCACTTAATCTCTTCTCTTTGAAGGCCTACCCATACAAGAAAAACCAAATTTGGAAAGAAGCCAGGATTGACATCCCTCCCCTTCTGAGAGGTGTAACCTGGGCTGCCTTGTTGGGTGTTGAGGTAAGGGCATTTGGGGAAGTTCCAGTATTGTCTGGGGATGGAGTGGGGCAGGTTGACAAGGAAGCTGAAATGGCTTTAAAATTTGGCAGGTAGAGTTACCAGAATTTCAAACAAAGTGAGCCACGAAATTGTGCAAATAAAAACAATGTTCTGACAAAGTTGCTTCTTGTCTGTAAGGTTATTTGATTTCAGAGAGTGTATGTAACCTTGGCTGCCTTTAGTTTTGATTATCGGATGGAAAATAGTACCCTAACATTTGGTAGTTAATAGGGTTTTTTTTGTTTTTAATATTTTTGACAAATGCAGTTGAAAATCCTTCTGCTTCAGTCAGCAATAGTTGGGCAAAACAGGAGAAAACACATGAAATGTATTTTTCTCACTTACCAATCAATGTGCTTCCCAGAAAGAATGGAGAATAAATAAATCGAATACAGTCCTTTTGGACAATGGAACGTCCCAGAAATGAGGGCTTCTCCCAGAGTTGCTGGACTATCCAGCTTTTGGTTTTACCTTGCATGCAGTCCTGCAGCAGTGGAGCATAAGGATTCTTAGAGATAATATATCCCAGGTTATTCAGAAGGTTTAGCTTAGGATGTGATCTTCTGAGTGCTATGTACTATAATCCACAAAAAGCTGTAAAGGTGAAGAATAACTGCTGCTCAGGGTTGTAGCCTGAGTCTTAGGAAATTAGTCAATTCTCATGCTTCAGCAACTTGCCATCTGTACAATATGCATGTTTCCTGTCCCATAACATTAAAACGGACTTGTTAATATGCCTGCCTTGGGATTTGTGCAAGAGCAGGTTACCTAAGTCATCTATATTAGCAATATCAATTAACAGGCAGCTGGATTCAGTGCCTTTACAGAGATGATGCTGAAAGCCACTTGCCAGTGGCTGAGGTAAGCACTGGATTTAAACTGAGAGCATCTCTTAACTTGAAAATCGGAAACGACAAAGTACATTGTTTTCTGCATATCACTGAAAATCACTGAAGCTCATGCTGAGGAGATCTGTAGAAAGGTCTGTATGTCCTGAGTTAATAACAGAATGAAGATGGTTTTGTTAAAATTAAGTTGTCAGAATTTTCTGTTCTTCTAATTAAAGTTTTTAAAACAACAGTCAGCTTCTGCATATCAGCATGTACATTGTCATATGCACTTGTGTTGGCAAGGGCTTTCTAAATTCAAATATTCTTTTTCCACATTTAGGGTGCCATAGAAGCAAAATATGATGCCATTGATAAAGACACACCGATTCCTACAGACAGACAAGTAAGACTTAACAAATATTTGGTGTTACCAAATATTGTCACTTGAAGATCTTTCCCACCCGTCACTTGCCTATTACAGCACATGTGATGGATAATAACAATATGGTTCCCCTTGCCCTCCAGCCTTACACTTGAACAAAAACCTTGCAAAACAGATTGGCACAAGTACTTTAACTCAACTTACAACATGGGGAAGCTGAAATCCTTTTTTACTTTATAATCACTGTTTCTGTAGCAGCACTAGTGTAGCGAACAATATTAATGATTTGTTGTTAAAAATCCTGTGTTTACCAAATGCTTGTTGTGCCTGTCAGACTGTGTAGCAGATAATGCTGAGTAGCTTGAGGTCCTGTAAGGTGAGCTATATTTCACAGCAATGGGGGTTTGAGCAATCTGGTTCTCCAATAAGAGAAAGTTCTCAAATGTTCCCTTACCAGACATAAAAAGACATTACAAACAAAAACTGTTCCTTTCAGCTGGGTGAAGAAAAATTTTCCATCAAATTGGTTGCTGCATTGAGAACTCTGGTTCGGTTACCTTTTAGAACAAAGCAATATTACCATCTGAAACAAGGCCAGAAGTAAAAAAAATCTGTAGCTGCCATCTCTTTTCTGCCTTTTTTAAGGGCTAGAACCCTTTAAAAAGTATGAGTGCAGAAAAGGAGAAAAAAAAAAATCTCTGTTTTTAAACTTTGACAAGTCTGTTAGGTGCCCTGTCTGTTTTGGTTTTGAGGGTGATGGAGGAAGCAGATTGTGTGTGATGGTGGTCTGACCTACATATTTTGGCTGACTTCCACCTCTAGTGTTGCAAGACTGCTGTAGTACTACCCCACTCATCCCCATTTCTCTTTAAATCTTGGCTCTGGTGCAGATTGAAGTTGATATTCCTCGTTGCCATCAGTATGATGAACTGCTGTCATCACCAGAGGGTCATGCAAAGTTCAGGCGTGTATTGAAGGCCTGGGTTGTTTCCCATCCTAATTTGGTGTACTGGCAAGGTGAGTTCAGCTAGTTGACAAGGGCAGATAATTGAATGGAAAGCTTTGATTGACTTAAAAGTATCTCTTGCTTTTCACCCCCACAATATAAGCCTTTTTTTGAGTGCTTTCCTCTGTGGGTTATTGCAAATTAAAATCCTAATAACTTATATTTAATTTGTAATAAAAAATTGCCCCACTCTTTGTTATATATTCAGTCTTCGTAAGTTTCAGTCATTTTATTTCAGAAAGAAAAGTCTGTTGCTTGTTATTGAGCTCCAAGATAATACTTCAGAAGTTACTGAGTTCTTGGGTTGGTAATTGGCATTTCTTGGATGCCTTGGCAGAATAATCAATTTGGCATTATAGCTGAACAATTTGAAATCCGTGCTGTTTTCATGCATAGATTTCACAGTTGTTCTCAGCATTACTTGTGAAGCCCTAACAATGCAGAACCAGTATCTGGTGTGCAAATTTTCACTATAAATTAATGACTTTATCTTGTGCATTAAAATAAATGAGCTCTTTGTGCTGTTTCTTCATGGCTCTTCTCTCTTTAGGTCTTGACTCTCTTTGTGCACCATTTCTGTACTTGAATTTTAACAATGAAGGTGAGTACCTTTTTCTGCAGTGAGTGAAGAAAAGCACAGTCTCTTGTCTGTATCTATGTGCAGACAGATGTGTGAATCCACTTAGGGATGGAAAGTTTCTGTGTCTACAAAAGAATTTTAAAGCTCTAGTTGCCACAGGTCAAAAGAAATGGTTGGATTTTGAGAACTGCATGTGGTGTACTGCACTTCAAGCAGGGGTTCAAATACTATTTATTGCCAAGTACAATAATGATATGTAGTAAAAAGCACAAATAACCTTGAATAGAAAAAAAGCAGGAAATGCTGCTTGTATTTTCAGTGAAGTTGTAGTTCAACCTTGCTTAAGGTGAATGTATTATTTGGTAGCCTAAGTGTTAAACTGTCAGACCAGCTTTATTCAGAAAAGCTGATGGTAGTTATAAATGCCTGAAAGTTTCAGATCAGCTTTAGATATATAACTTTTGTCTTCTTAGAATGTGATTTGTTCATAACAGGTGTAGTCCAAGCTTTTATGGTCTTGGATGTCTTTATATAAGATATTTGTGTGGGGAAACACGACTTCTATTACACCTACTGTGTACGCATTTTTGTGTATAGATTGATTTAAGTATTTATGCTTATTAGCTGGTTAATAATGGACTTTTTTAGGTGTAATTAAATTCTGCCTCTGTCATTGCATCTGTTTTTCTAATTCTTTCAGCTCTGGCATATGCCTGTATGTCTGCTTTTATTCCAAAGTATTTGTATAACTTCTTTCTGAAGGATAATTCTCATGTTATTCAAGGTAAGTCAGTCCTTTTATTTGATGTAGTTCTAAGAGAAGTAGAATTGTTTCTGGATATGAAAATACAATTTTTCAAAGGGTTGCAAAATTGGGATGCAGTTAAAATCATGTAACTGTGCAAGAAAATTTCGAACAAAATACGTGGTTTAAGATTCAGGCAGGAGAAAAAAAATCCAAATGTGCACACACACAAAAATGTTCTATGTAATATCCAAGGTAAGAGTCAGTCCATCCTGCAAAGTTGTGAAAGCAGTTAATTGTCTCTCTAGTGTTACACTGTAAAGACTTACCCTTCAGGTGGTCAAAGTCATCCTATTAGAGGAGCTATTTCGGCAATAAGGGAAAATGAAGAGGAACAGTGCAAACCATGAGTTCTTCAGAAAATGGAAGTTGTGGTATTCAGGAAAATAGAGATTTGAGGGGAATTTCTTATTGAGCAGAAGATGATGCTATTCAATGCAGGACAGGAGCTGGAGAACCCTGAGGAATAATGGTGCATAGTTCAGCCTTCAACAAGTATATAGGTAACTTAGAGAAATTAAAACAATAGCTAGGAGTGTCTGTTCTAATTGAAAATTAATTTTAAGTTTCATGGAATCATAAAAAAGGAATTGTCTCCACCTCGAAAGTCACCTTGGCACAGTCTGTGTTGGGAAGATAATTTGTCTTCCTGACAGCCTTTAAAAACCAAAATAAGCTGTTTTAAAAGCCATTAGTAGTTAAAAGAAACAGGTGGTAATTAATGTTTTTAATTGCAAGCGGTTGGGAATGTTATTGAATACTGAGTATCAGCATGGTTTGCTGTCCTTGTATTTCTTTTAGAGAAATTCTTCTGTATCTTTCTTGTGCAACTCATCAACTTTAAACAGTGTCTGTCATTTTTTGTCTTCACAGAAGGTAATTAAGAACTGATCAACAGAGCTAATTAGATGTGAAAGTATTTACATATTAGATAATTGGGAGAGAGCTAACGTAAGGAGAGAATGCAAGATTTAAGAGAGTTTATATATGAGAGACAATGGGTAAGAAGAGGTGCTATGAACTGAATAAAATAATAGGAAATATTATTCTAGAGAACATGTTTGCATCCTTTTGTCTGTAAAGAAAGGTTGCTTGCAGTGAAGGTCTAAAGATGAAAAGAATAAATACATTCCTCTGGAGACAACTACTTTAGACTTCAAGATTAATAGCCTGGTAAAGACTTCTCAAGAGGTTATACTCTTCCGTAAAATAATACTTTTGCTCTCCAGGGTTTCCTGATGTTATTCCTAAGGAGCTTTGCAAAAATATGTATCAGCCAAAGTTAGAAATACAGGTCAGTAGGATTCTGTGAACCAAAGTAGTGTAGGTATTCCTGAGTTCCTGTTCTACATCTGGCATCATCAAGGACTCAGGGAGATTGGACCCTTTAAGATTCTTTCAGTGTTCTAATTAGTCCTTTCTAGGGTTGTATGTCGAAAAACAGTGTATAAATAAAGGTTTAAAGGACAACTCTGTGTCATTTCCCTGCCTTATTAAGGTAGAGCAAAGAGTTCAGAATGTGTCATTTAACTGCCCACTGCAATTATAGCTGGTTTGTGTCTTTTGTGTAGATACAAGCTGTGTGGAATATTGAGATACCAGCATGTTCTAGAAACAGAGTTCCCGTTCTCTGCCTGTTGCTCCCCAGGACAGGCTGTCCCCTCCCTAATTCCTCTGTTCTTGGGAATGTGGAGGAAAAGGAATTGCCATGTGTTACAAAATTGTGTTGTTACTGCCTCTTCATCTTTCCTCTATCAGAGTGTGTGGCAGTGTGGACAAAACTGGGAGAGGGGCGGAACAGAGAGAAATCTGTCACTGTGCTGTGTTCTGCTGTCTGCTTCTCTTCCAATTGAAAACAAATGTTATTTGGACAACTTAATGAAATTGTACCCATTAACTAATAGGCCAGGCTGAAGATGTAATAAATCTAATCTTTTATAGTGGGTATTTCTCCTTGCTGGTTACTAAACAGTCTTTAACTTTGCATGTCGAGTATACATCACAACCTAAGTGTGAGCCAAGTAAACCATTGTTAAAAATCTAAATTGAGAAGTACTAAAGAAGAAAAATTAACTGTTTCTTCCTCTGTATTGAATGTAGTGGTAACAAGGAGTACAGTGGTGGTATTCACTTGCTGTTTTATTATAGGTTTGTAATTAGTGGCTTTCCTTTCCTACAGCTCTGTTGTGAGCTAGCAGCATGTGGTGGCTTGTGTTTTTGACAACAGTCTTGGATTTGTCATTTCAGAATACCTGACAGTGTTTTCCCAAATGATTGCATTCCATGATCCAGAGCTGAGTAACCACCTCAATGAAATTGGGTTTATTCCAGATGTAAGTGCTAAGGGTCCTTTTAAGTATTATCCAAAGGAATTAAAAAATGGAAAATGAGGGAAACTGGGATGAGATGCCTTTCCAAACTGCTTCAGTAGCACTTTGACAAAAGTGAAACTTCCATATTGATAGACCTTCCTGAATATGCTGATAAAATGGTAAAGTTTTGATTCTTGTTTTACGTGCTTTAGTCCTTCCTGTTCTGCTGGGATAGTACATACAAAAAGTTATTACAACTTAGATTAATCTTAAAAGGTATATTTAAGTTTTTTTTTTACAAATTTAGGAGGTACTGTGGTGTTAAAATGAGCAGAAGAGAAAGGCAGTGTATTGCCTTATAAAGAGAGGAGTTTGAGAAAGCCACGTGTATTTCAGATAATGCACGTCTGAAGAGGACAGGTGGGAGAAAGATGAAAGGAAAGTGAGGAGAAAGAAGAATATTTATCTGTAGAAAGCAGAAATATTTGGGTAGATGAAGCGCAAGGGTTAACCGCAACATTTAAGTTCCTGAGGGAGAATAAATTTTGCAGCATCACTATATAAGTGCATTTAATGTTTATTTTTTGAAGGCTGCAGATGACTTAAATATTCTTCAGTGTATTTTGTCCAGGATGCTAGTTCCCACTAAAAAGTTAGAGGTGTAATTTCCCTGACCACCTTACAGGTCCTTGTGCGGGCTACTAATTTACACCGGAGCTCTGTAGCAGCCCGTCTTGGGTCTTATCTGATATTTCAGCAACTCCTAGTGTCTGCTTATACAGTTATAATTCTCCACTAAAGACTTCCAAGGTGCGAGTCAGATGGAATAGTTTAAAATCATGTTTTGCTCTGTTTTGGTTTCTGTTGTGCTAGTCATTGGACAGTACATTGTCATACATGAGCCTTGTCTCTCAATCTGACAGTCTGTAGAATATTAGGTAATATAGTAAACAATTGCAAAAGAGGCAAATTTTTTAAAAACTCTTGCATTGAATACAAATGCAAGTTCTAAAGCTAGCACTAATCTGAGGAGAGGTTGTCCTTTCTGAATTACCTGTCAGGGTTTGGGGGTTTTTAAGAAAGTAAAAGTCGTTCTGCATTTTAGATTAATCAGAGAGGTGATTTTTTGTAACTGTAACAAGGCAGCACAGGATCCATCAAGGTGAAGGATATGCACTGTAGTAATGAGATCTGAACCAGAGTTTCGTGCTTGAGTACTAATCCTATCAAAGTAAACCCTGATTAATCTTTCATCACTGAAAAGCAGGCTCTGCTGCAGGGAAGATTGTGTTCCTGGCACCCTTCTCATTTGCTTCAGGTCACGTAGCTCTCAGAATATTGAATGCTGCTGAAGCTTGTGAATATTATTAGCTGATGTGGTGCCTGGATTAAATACATTGCTGTGGCTATGTGATTTACATATAAATAGGGGGATGATCTATACAGTGAATCCTATAGTTCTTCTTTGCTCACTCTCCCAAAGTTTGTAATCTTCCCTGCCCTATATAATGCTTTGTAACACATTCCTTATTTTACTGGCTAATTCTGACCCAAGACAGCAGGCCACTTTAAACTAAAGAGAAATAAGAAAGTTTACAATGTTGCTAAAAGCACAGCTATAGCCATGAATTATTCTAAAGCATTTTCAGCTGCAAATTATGGGAAGCAGACGCAGTTGTCATCTATCCACTAATATAGAAGGCAAACTAATTGCAGTCCCTTAATATCACTGTGCTGAAGCTGCTGGCACAGGTAGATACCTTAGCTTGGTTTTGGGGATATGCATGAGATGTCAGTAATAGGGCTTCATCTTGAAAATCCTGCCCTTGAAGTACTTTATCTCTCTTTGTCCTGTTACACGATTACCTGATGATGAATCTGGAGGAGAAGTTCCTTGCTGATATTTTTATCTCGTGAAGAAAGTGATCATTCTTCAAATTTTGTTTGTGTAGGTACATATAGGTGGGTAGAATCTAATATTAAAAATGTAATTCAGTTTGCCTTGTCTTTTGTACCTTTCTGTAGCCTTTAAATATATGGTTGTATAGGCACCATATAGGATGGCAAATGGTAGGTATGGCAAGTGGTTTTTAGTATGCTGGGAAAGACAGATTTTCAATATCTGGGATTTTTACTGACAGTCCAATAAGAAAAGAAGTATATGATACCTTTTCTGAATCCTTTCTGTTGTCATTTAAGCTAGTGCCTGCCTAAACAATGTAGAAAGCAAGTTAGCACAGCAGACACTGCCTTACTACTGTTGATTTTAGGGTTCTTAACAGGCCCTTCTGAAGCAAATGAGCTACTCACTGTTAGAGTAGGATACTTGCCCCTGTTGCCATTGATTGTGATAGTTCCTGTATTTCTGTGTGCCTTCAGCTGTGAGAAGGAAAGGCTTCACCATAGAAAGTCTCGAACACTGAATATAGTGTGAAATACCTTACTATATCATAGGGGGATTTTGTTATCCATCTATAAATAATTTTTACCATCTATAAATTATTTTAGTTATGGTGAAGACATGACAGTTTACCAGTTTCAAACTGTTGAATAAGAGATGGTCAGGTGAGGATTCTTCTATAAGAGATTGCAAGAATAATTGTTGCTCCTGTTCTCGTTGTACTCTTTAAAACTAGGTATTTAGCCTTAATCTCAGCTCTGTAACTCTATAAGGTGTGGAAGGTGAACTTTGGTAAAGATTCTTGAATTTTTCTAGAACTTTTTGGTAAACACACTTCATACATGCATGCATAACAAATAAGTTGTAAAAAATGTTGACATTTTTCATGTTTTGAAAGCTCAAACCTTCAATTTTAAATAACACATTTGCATTATTCTGCAAACAGGTGCATAGCTCCATTTTGATGTTTGTAAGGTGCACCTGGATCGTACAGAAGAGCTACTTTATTCTTACAGACTTTTCACAGAGGAAGAAGCTTGTGTGTACCTTTTAATGCTTCCTAACATCCCTATCAACAAACATTAACACTGATTTTCACATTGTTCTTCCTTCTGAAATCTCTTTAGAATCAACATCCCCTGAGCCTAAATTTTTTTAGAACTACTGTCTTTACAACTGATATGTCAATCTTCTATAGACACAAGTGTATAAAGCTCTCATATTCTGAAGGAACAGTCAAATAATGAAGCAGTTCAGACAGCTTTAGCAGGCAGTAAAAACATCCTCATGGAAAAGGCTTTCATCACGATTTGGACCAGTATCTCTAATAGCTTTGAATGTCTAATGGAAGATGCACTCCTCTCAGAACATGGCCACCTAGCAATCGGGAAGTAAACACCTTCATCCTGCTGAAAAACAGCAAACTGCCTCTCCAAGCTCAGGTACTGAGCAGAATTTGTCATAGCAGGGTGCTATTGAAAAGGAATTTAGCTAGGGATAATTGAAAGATGGAGAATGAAACCTAGTCTAAGGTCAAGATTTCCATTGTAACTAGAAAAAGCCTGTGGATTTATTATTAAGATTGTTCGAATGGGAGCTGGTGTTAAGGGGACTGCTGTGTACTTCATACATAAGAAATGTCCAGGTCCTTACTTTAAAGCACAAAAGAGCTTGTATTTTCCTAGCAAAGCAAAATTATAATTATGGCTCTGGCCCTCTCAAGGTCTCTAAAAAATGATGCGTTGGTTTTACAGGCTCTTTTTAAAATATGAGCTATTCTCAGGCTGTTCCAGGAGTTCAGATGCTACTTTGATTACACATTAGGTACACTTCCCAGCTCCGGAGAGTTAAGTGTCAAGTAAAACCACAACCCGTTAGGTTTCAGGTTCGGCGCTGAAGGGTTCAAATCCCCTTTTCTTGGGGCTCGTTATTGCGGAGGCGCGGCGCGGTGCTGTTCCGGGTGGCGGCCGCTGGAGGGCAGCATTCATTCACTAACGCTGTGCGCGGTCCTGGTCCCAGCGCATCCCGAGCTCTGTCCTGGAGTCAGAGCAGCTCCTCCTTCCCTTTCAACTCCTTCCCCTTCATCGGGGACTGATGCCACCTGTGTTGTGCTTTCCTTACTAATAGCATCCATAATCTCTTCAGGCTTACCAACACCTCCTTAGCTTACAGCATTGTATTTGTTAAAGTCAGAGGAAAAACTCCCTTCAATAAAAGTTTGTCTGACACCTTCTACTTAAATTGTTTGACTTACTTTTCATGTCACTGCTGATCGGTTTGGTGAGGATGGTTTAGAGAAAAGCAGTGATTTTCCTTGTGATTACCTTTTAATGATCATCAAAGCTTCACATTTCATGTATTTTCTTATATATTTCTGTATAAATGTATGCACGATAGAGTTGTTTGTGAAATTAGGAGAAAATAAGGATCTGCTATGGTAAAACCGTTTAATCAAATATATGAAAAGGAGGAAATAATTGTTTTTAAATTACCAAGGAAATAATGTGGTTTACATAATATGTACCTCCAAGCAAAGAAGAGCCTCAAGGCACTAGGCTTGTTTTCCTGCTGCACGTGAAGCAAAATATTGCATACAAACAAGCAGATAAACAGGTGTTAGTTGATCACAACAACTGTAGGGGATATTTCAGGAAACAGGATATGTTGTTATTCCCTAGAATGACATGTATTTAAAACATGACATAGGTATACTCAGGGAAATAGTATGAATGTATTATAAGATTAAAATGGTGATAGAAATTGATTTGGTTTGGATTTTGAATGCTTAAAATCAATCGGTGGGCTGAAGGTCAAGCTTCATAAAAGTGTGCTGAATATTAAAAGTGGTGAACAGGTCATTGAACTTTCTTTAGTTTATGGACAGTAGGGTTCAAATCTCAGATGGTCAGATGAAGGCATAGGAATAAAATTTAGAGAGAGCTGTGCTAAGAAAGTTTTCAGCAAACGTGTACATCATTTAGTCAGAGCCACAACCCATTCCAGTTTCTGGAATAAGAAGTAATTTATTAACATAATATCGATTATGTTTTCTCCTCCTCATTTGTTTACTTCCAGGAAAAATGGGAGGATTAATTTGCACTTTTTATGAGTTAAACAGTAATATATTAAGCTTTATGTTTAACTGTAAATCTTCATAGCACATGAGCTATGCAGCTGAGTAAAATTTAACAATGATCATCTCGCTCTTGCATTCTTAATTTATTGAAACTTTCTGTGCAGTTTGATGTTTCAAAAAAATAGATTCTGTTGCCTTCATCTTGCTAAGTACTTCATTGAAAAATTAGAAATTCTTATGGTGTCATAAATGCTTAGCTCTTCTTTCTCTGTATGATGTCACGAGTATGAAAGCTTGCAGACATTAAAGGTTTTCTGGAGCTGTTGCAGCAGCACAAGTCTTGTATGGGTGTAAGTGCTGAAGCAGAACACCTTTGGATGGCACCTGCCCTAAAATGGTCACAGGAGAACTGCATAAATGCTTGGGGTGTTAGTAAGCATTTACTGAGAATGAAACTGTCCTTAATTTCTTCACTGACAAGTATGCATTTTAATAAATACCTGAATAGCAGAAAAAGGTAGAGATGGTTATTTTTTCTCTTGAAAATTGTGATTTGAACTTTTAGTTATTTCTATAAAACCATTTTCTTCCATAGTCAAAAAGATATATTAAATAAAGTTGGTTTATGCTTTTTCAGGCATCCTTTTCTAATTTTTGCTTGGCTTAGTGAGATTTGCAACAATTTAGTAGAGCAGATTTTTGAGTTCTTTAGGACTTTGGAGGTTATACTTTGCAGACCAGCCTAGTAAGGGTGATGATTGGTTTTTTCATTGTTTTTGATGCAGTGTCACAAACTAGCAATTTGAAGAATTTTGGGGTGAAAAGAGCTTCTGAGGGGCTAAGGGTTGTGTGATAAAAGATCTGCCCCTGCAATTATTTTCCTTTCCATATAAACTCATGCAAAGTAGGCAATTTTTAATGTAGTTGATGGTTGTCATAGAAAACTTGAGTTCTCAAAACTTGTTTTTTGTCTTCTTGCCCCATCACCACCTCTTGCAGCTTTATGCGATTCCTTGGTTTCTTACAATGTTTACACGTGAGTATGCTTTCTTTCCTCTAATTAAATGTTCTTCTATTTCTTAAGTTTAATTTTTGTCACTTTTCCAGCTAAAGTCATTCTAATTGGTATGATAGGTTATGCAGTAGGATACTTGTAATTTGCAAGGATGTGTTGTGGAAAACTCAGCAGTGCCTGTCACTTACTTTCTGTCCTGATTTGGTAATAATTAGTATTTCTCCTGCTTTTTTGAGTTGTTATTGTTAGATTATTGTATAGGTTTTGTGTTGTTGTTGTTATTAATCTGGATTATTTTACACATGCAGTATTTAAGGTGTATTCAGAGGAAGCTCTTGTCTACTGGAAAAAGATGTGGTAATAGTCAGAGCAAAACCAAACCTCTCCACCATCCCCTTCCCTCACTCAAATAATGTAAGAAAAAGAGTGACTTTGAAAATAATCATATTTTTATTGCACATAGACACGTTGTTCTGGTAGCAGTAATTTACTGTATTTGTGCATGTGTATTAGAAAAAAAGAAGAGCTTTCTAATTTGGTGAACTTTTTAATTAAAGAGAACAAAGTTAATAAATCAAGTCTAGAAAGCAATTTAAAAACTTTTCTCAAAAATGTTTGATTTTTTCATATCATTTCAGCATTGGCAGACGTTGAATTTAAATTTTAAAAAAAGTGGCAGAAGGAAAAGAGCTGATGGATTATTTCTCTAACAAAATATCAAAGAACTTAATGTGAGATTGTTGATTTCATTTTCTAAATATTTTTACTGTAAAGCGCTGGTTCTTGCAGTTTTCCATTTTTCTGTACCTTTCATGAGAATCCCCACATTTGGAAAACCAAGGAGATGGTTTCCTTAAGCAATCAAGTGCAGTAAAGTCTTAGAACTATTTAGTTGGAGGATAGCGTATTTTATGAAAGCCACCTTCAGCTTTATATATAAAATCTTGCTATTTTTAATAGGCCTTTTTACTTGTCTTTCTTTTATTCTGACAAATTTTTCCTTATTCTGTTCAATTTTTCATCTTATTGTAAGTAGTTGATCTTATTAACTCATTAATGCTATCTTATTGTGAAAAACTGATATACATGCCTTAATACATAATTGCACTGTATCAAAAGAAAAATAAGTTGCCTAATTTTTGACATATTTGAAATGTGAAAACCCATGTGCTTCCAAGTATTCATTAATAAAATAAACTGTGATTTCCAGAATAATCAAACTGCATGTGAAGACAAATACAATCCTAAATAAATTGAGTCCTCTTTGCTCCCAAATAAAAAAAAATAATTCAAGATCGGAGAGGAAAAAAGTACGTAGGCAACTCATTAATCCTGTTAATGTGTGTAAATGCTTATAGAGTTTTATTTATTGTGCTTATTCAATATGCAGATGTCTTTCCTTTGCACAAAATTTTTCATTTGTGGGATACTTTACTGCTTGGGAATTCCTCTTTCCCGTTCTGTATTGGAGTTGCCATACTTCAACAGCTGAGGGATCGTCTTCTGGCTAATGGATTCAATGAGTGCATTCTCCTTTTTTCAGACTTGCCAGGTACAGAAAAAACTGTTTATTCCCTTTTTCTCTGTCTTTCCAAGTGTGTTTCTAAGTATATGTTTAGAAATCATGGTAGATTTAGGCAAATTCACTGCCAGAGTTGTAGATCTTAACTACAGTTTATTGTAATTAGTTGAAGTCTTTTTGCTGTGATTAGCAAAAACGCATAGGATTTTTATTTCCAGGTGAAGATTCGAGTATTTTGTTGTGAAATTTAGAACAATTTAAAATAATTCAGAAGCAACTGTTTGTAGTCATGCCACATATAGACACAATCCAGTTGATATGAATTATTTGTTTTAATAAATTGAGTACTGTTCTGAATACTCCTTTTCCTCTTTGATGCTGGTATTAGCCTGTTTTTCTTTCAAACATAATTAAACTTCTACTGTAGAAGTAATTAATGTAAAAGGATTAGGAAAAGTGGTATAGGAAGCCATTGGAATTACTGTTAAATATTTCTATTTGAAATTTAAAGCTTTCAGAATAACTTTAAAAATTTTATCAGTCTGCATGATCATTGTGCATTTCTGTGTCTTTGCTCAGTGGGAGGTGATGAACCTATTCATACAAACTAGTACCTTACAGAAAAACATTGCAGCTCACTATGAAGTTTGGATCTCCTTCTGAGCAAATACCTAGTAAGACAGTAGAATGCATTTGAGCTGAGTAAGCCGCGTCCCCTGAAAGATGTGGTTCAGTTTGCAGTAACACAAGGAGGAAGGCTGGCTACACTCAAAACATGCCCATGTTCTCATTGTAATTCCCTTTCTCCAGCTCAGGATCTTAACTTATTTAATACAGGTCTTAGGTAAGAGGTGGCAGCGTTTTAAATGTGTGGCTTTTCTTTAGATAACACTAACTTTGGGGTAATTCCTGGGCTAATGATGGATTTAGTGAGCTCTGCTTGAACACCACGTGTGCCATTCAGTAATTCATATTCATTTAAACAGAAGTTGTTCTTCTTCAGAATTGAAGGAAAGAATTAACTTTGGAGGAGAATTTAAAAGGTTTTGTTAAGTGTTGCAGTCTCCACAACTGCAGGGTTTACAGAGGTTAGCAGTAGTCTACGATTTTGCAGTCAGCAGATGAGGCTGAATTCACAGTTGCTTAAGTCAGTGATGAAACTGTGATTTCTTTATATACTGTTGTCACAAATTGTCTCTCACAATATACCCTTCTATGTGGGTTTGGATTTCAAAATTTAACTTGTCTCCTACTTATTAGTTTAGTATGTACTATGCATTTGTTACTGGATTTTTCAATTTATAAGAAATTTAATTAGGCCATTCCTTATGGTGTAGAATTTTAATTTTCAGTCTGTATGCTTAGTCATTTCAAATTCTCATGGTAAATTTACCGGGATATCTACAGATGGCTGAAATGTGAGTGCTGAACTAAAAAAAGATTGATTCTCTCCCTGACCCCTCCTCCCCCATGTGTTAGCTGTATGTCCTAGTTAAGTACAGATTCATTAACATTTAACTTATTTTCTTGCCTAAGGTCATTCCTCCATAATTTTTTTTCCTTGAAGGGTGCTAAATTATAGATTCCAATTTATCTTAAATCAGGTGATTTACTGACAGTGGAAGTACTTTATGCTGAGGTCATGTGTAAGAATGCATTAGTTCTCATAATACATATCTGTTTATATAATAAAACTAAATCACTAAAATCTGTCGTGATATAATGTACATGTATTCTGCTGGTTGTGGTTGATGACAACTTTGCTGATACTCTGGTAGGAAATAAAGGTTTCTGAAAAGACTTTTTTCTCAGATTGGTGATGTCTGTGATATTTAGGATGTCAACAATGGCCCAATTGAATATTTTGAGATTAATCTAAAGCATAACATAAAATAATGCTAGTAAAACTACTGAGGGAAAAAAGAATAAGGATGAAAGACAGTCCTAGTGTGTCTTAAAAGTTAAATGTTGTTGGTCTAGCTTAATCAGTAACTTTTTCAACATATAATTCTCATAGCCTTGTGCCTTTTCTTTCTGACCTGAGTCTTATTTCTGATTAAAAAGTATTGACTCATTATGCATTTTGTCACCTGCATCTTCCAAACAAGACTTCTGTTATTTTGGTTATGATAAATTGTGTGCCAAGGCTGAGAATTTTCTGAAAGTAATTTACAAATAACCTTCACCTGAGACTAGGTCACTCCCAGGAAGAGATTATGTTGTTCAAAACATCTGTGATAATTTTAAACTAAAATCAATTGTTGCTCAACAGTCTGAAACTCCTGTGATTTTTAAGCTTTGTGTGCACTGGAATGGTTTATTTCAGGCTGCCAGTGAAAGCAACTTCCTTTCCAGACTGATAGAGGTGTTTTACCGCAATCTTGCAACTTTGTGGAACACTTCTGAGATTTCTTGTTTTTGCAAAACAAAAACCCCCCTGCCTGATTTCCAGTTCACTGTATATAGTACAGTTTCAATTACTGTTTTAAAATAATAGTGATGTGAGGAAAACGAAGGGGCATTGTCATTATTGATTACTTAGTTCTGAAAACTGTTTCCAATACTTGTCTCAAAGCTTTGGCCATATTTTGTCTGTAAAGCCAATACAATAGGGCATTACTTGCTATTTTTGGGAGCTCTGTTGGAAATTTTAATTTATTTTTGTATAGTTTAAACAATGTCCTAGCATATTAGGAAATTTATTTGAAGATCTTGACAAAATAATTGGTAAATTAAGAATATTGGAAAATCCTTTTGCAACAAATGTTCTAGTTCATTGCTCATGGAGTTCTACGAAGGGAGAATATAAGCAACTGCCAAAACTTACATAGAATTAGACTGTTTAGGAAATTACTACCCCAAAGTGCTGGAGTTTTTAATTTAAATTATCTTTCATTTTTTTCTTTCATACTTTTTCCTTGTGTTTAAGAAGCTCTGTTAAATACAAGCATTATTCAAACAATATAAATAACAGAGAATATTTAGGAATATTTGATACAGACAAACAAAACCAACCCTGGAGCTGTTGCTAATATTTTTACCTGTAGTTTTGAGACATAGTAAATTTTGTCTTATTCAGGTGATGCAGAGAGAGCAAAGACATTACCTTTGTTTTTTCCTCTAAGTCTGACATGTAGCAGAATGTGTCAGGAAGATTAGAGAGGTAAGGGTGATGAGATTCCTGAGGTACCAATAATAGAGACAGGACTCTGCTTTCAGACCAGTGCTGATTTGTACTAAGCCTGTCTGGATATCCCTTAATCTCACATATCAGCAGATTTACAGCCCAGAAGGCTTTTCATGCCCTGGGGACCAACTGTATAAGTTTACTTTAAAACGTGCAGTTTTGCTTATAGCTTAGTCTTTAGAATCTTGCCGTAAGTTTGTGTGATAATGTCCATTATTCAACTCAAAAATTATGGTTATTATAGTTTGACTTGATTACTAAGTTCACTACCTACTGTACAGTAGTACAGAGTCAACAGCAGCTTTTGTTAGGAAGCATCCAGACACATATAGCTCTTTGCAAATAGTTAAAGGATCCTTAGACCAATCCACTCCCACCCGGAATGGGTTCAGTGTGGGGCCTGCACACAGATCTTCCTCCAGTGATCCCTGCCAATATCAGTGCTGACATACAGAGATGAGTTATGGCCTTCTGAGAACTGATGAAAAGATGGGGACAGATGTTGTTAGACAACAGGGAAATACCAAGCCTAAACATGAGATAAAGCATACTCAAACAAACCTTTTAGATTACTTCAATAAGCTCATCTTCTGTAATTTTAGAGCAAGAAGAGGGTTCATTCTTTCAATGCTGTGCACCTTAGGAAGGTGTCTTTTTGCTGACTCCAGCCTAGTCAGTGCTTCCAAAGGAAGAACCTTGGCCTCAGATAGGAAGTTCTTAAAGACTGAGTGTAGAAAAGCAATCCAGTGCAATGAGGTGCTACAGTAAAATGGTTGAAGTGAAAAACTTAGTGAGACACAGGCATGTGGCTTTAAGATGCAAGATCTGGCTCTTGTCAAACCACAGACATAAATGATTCTCCAGGGAACAGATTTTCTCTAATGTGGGAGAAATTATTATATCCATTGCCATTCTAGTGATGTGCCAAAATGCTGAATCCCATGATGGTGGAAGCCAAATGGATGCTTGGAAGGATTGCGTCCAACTTATAAATGGACTAAAGGATAAAAAATAGTGGAAATTCTCTACTAAGATTGTATGAAGCGGTTTTAAATGATGCATTTCTGTTGACAACAGCAAAATTAGACACACATCAGAATACTCCAGTTATGTTTTTGACCCTAGGTAGCTACAATTTTACTTTCTGCTGTTTTACTTCCAGAAAATCCTTTATCACATCTGTGATCCATACGCTTTTATTGTGCTGGAATTTCTGGTGGTTCAGCATTTACTTAATATAGATGTGATAAGGGGAAAAAATGACAGTGGGCCACCAAGTCCACACTGAGTTTGTGGGTGTTTAGTGCCTGTTCCCATTTGTTTCACCACTCCTCCAAGGAAAATGTAACCGCAAAGATTATAATACCACCTTTGAAGGGACTGACAGAGATACTGTGGTTTTTCATATTCCAGTGAGTAGTAGGGGGAAAAAAAGGTAGTACAGTGTTTTGATTAGGGTTTGACTTTTTTCATACACTTTTGAAAATGTCTTATTCCTTTGATCAAGGCTCTGAGGAACAGAAGCCATAACAGCTCTTCTAAAAGGAAACTTTTTTAACTTCAGCTGCAAAATTTTGGCATACCACTCTGTTGTCATTCATGGAAGATGGCACTGGGAAGTATTTTGCTGTGGAGCTGGTGAAGCTGACTACTTTTTCAAGTTACAGTATAGCTGAAGAAAAACAGCTCTTTGGTCTCATTCACATGATACACACGATAATGGTGTTGTAGTAACTATGACAAAAACATTGATTTGAAATATCAAAAGACATCAAAATTTAAAAGGAAGTCACCTTTCCTAGTTTTCTTTTCTTGAAATGTGTAGGTCAGGCTGATATTTACAGAAGCATCTTTCTCTGAGCATATTGCTCATCTTTGCTATGTTAGATGGCTTTTTGGACATGCAGGTGTATTTCATGATGCAATTCCTCAAGATCATTAGCTTAGGGACAGAAGCAGAGAGATTTGTTAGGACACACCTGCTCACCAAGGAAGTCTGGTAGTGTCAGACTGTAAGATTGATGTTATTTTACCGGAAGCTGTGAATTCTTTAATTATTCACCTTTTCCATTCATTGTGACTCAAACAGAACAGTTCTAGATTGTAGACTCTACCCTCTTGAAGCTAAAGAGAAATGCTGGAGTGGGTGACACACTTGGGGAAAAATTACAGAAATCCTTTATTGTAGTCTGTAGTTTTCACTGGCAGAAGAAAATCAAATAAATATCCTTGAGCAAAGGGATGTCTGCTGCAAGCGATGGTGCTTCATAAAAAGGGTGAAAAGTAAGTTCATCAGTAGAACTTTCCTAGTCCATGTCTTAAAAATAGTCTGACACACAGCTTATGCCTCCTGTTTCTTGAGAGAGCCCTGATAGTGCTCTCCATGGTGAAAAGGCACTTCAGAAAATAGAATAATACATCTGTTAGTCATGTAGGATTTTGTACACCTTTACACTGGAATAAAATAAAAGTACAAGAGGGTAGACTGTCAAACATACCTGCATTTCCAGGATTCCTAGGCATGAACTGACAAAATTCAGGCTGCTCTTATCTGAGCTTTGTTCCTAGATGTGGTGAATTTATTTTTTTTCTTGTTACAAAGGTGTCTTGGGAAAGTATTTTTTTTTTTTCCCATTAAAACTACAAGCATAGCAACTGATTCAGGATTGGACTGATGCTTAGAAAGCAGTAGTGTGTACTAGACTTTTTTCCTTTTACAATTGGGGAGAAGGTTGCTGACAGAGCAAGGTCCCTCATAGGGTATCTGTTTATAATCTTGTTACACTGAATATGTTTGTTTGCCTGTACAGGTATTAATGTTCTGCTCAATAATCTTTAGTTCTCTAACTGTTAATTGAGGAGAATTTTTAAATTAGCTGCACAAATAATACAGTATTAAAATTTCTTGATTGAAATGTACATTAGCAGCACATTTCTATATGATTGTAGATATATTTGGGGTGTGTATTTCTAACATTGCAAGAGATATACATAACTACTTAAATACAGATTGGAATGGCAGTGTGGGCTGAGAGCTAGAAAAATCTTTCTGTCAAAATAAGGACTGTGAAATGAGGTTAAGTGAACTGTCAGTGCTCTTATACTTAGGGATAGCTGTCAATTCCCTTTGATTTAGTTTCACATAATACTTCACTTAAACTCTTCCCTTTATAAGTCTGCATGAGGTATTTGATTCTGTCTGACCAAATTTCTTCATTCTTAATGTACTAAGAGTACACTGGAGTCTAGTAGAAATCAGCAGAAAGACCAAAACTAAACATGGAGAACTAGAGCAGAGTTTGTACCTAAATGTAAGACTTTTTTGATATTGCAAGCTTGGAATAAATTTCAGGACTGCATTGTTAGTGTTGAAGGGCAAAACTTGTTCAGGAAGGGCAGGTATCCCAACTGGGAAGAACTCACACTGTATGTGAACAATGTCACCTGCATTCTGAAAATGATGATAAATAGTCTGAGTAACCAGCAAGGTGTGTCAGATGACACCTCTGTCACTTCAGGAATTTAAGAAGTTTAGACAAGCATCTGTAGGGGATAGGAGGGATAGGATGGTCACATTGCACTTGGCTTTAGAGCAAGGCAAGGAGCTAGACAGTCTCTTGCTGGTTCTTCACTCTTCATGCTAAAAAAAAACAAAGGCATAGCACCATTCTAAGGAGACAAATCATGTAAGCAATCATGTAAGCTGATAAACCACAAACTTGTCTGCTAGGAATGCAACCCTGAAATGACAAACTTTTATGTCTTGAATGTACTTTAATACTTTCATGTGTAAATTCAAATGAGGATGTTAACTTAGCTGTTTCACAGAATAAGGGAACTTTTTCCCATGGCTTATGAGTAAGTTAATTATGCAGCAAGCTTTATATATAACTATATTTATATATAAATAACTTAGAAAATATATGCTGACATGGTAGTTACTTAAAGCTGTTAGTTTTGCTATGTGAAACACTAACATGGATTTGACTAGTGGTAAACACTGGAAGTTCTGGGTCTCAGTAAATTATCTACTGTGGTGCCAAATGACTAGAGCATTTTTCTTAGAAATGAAAACAGTTTTAAGTATGGGTACATAAGCAAGATGGTTATCCTTCCTGTTTACAGTTGCTGTATTTGAGGGAAACAACATTTCAATCCTAATAAGATGATGCTTGCTCTAGCAGTTTGAGAGTGTTACACGGTTCAGGACACTCATTATTAGGCAAATCTAAATACTCTATTTGTATTTATCTTTACCCAGAGTTTTTCCATCATTGCTATGGGAATTAACACGTCAAATTAGAGGCTTTCATCCTTTCTCATGGCAACAGGTACTCCTTTTTGAGATTACCTGAATTTTTGTCTTATTTTAAAAGCAGAAAATCTGAGTTACTTCATGTTATTTCCTTACGAATATCCTGAAAGCTAACAGGAGAGCTAATGCAAAGGTCATCTACTTAGGCTCTTAAGAGAGCCATCAGTTTTACAAGCATTTGGCCTGGTCAGAGTTTCTGAATGTAGAGTTTTTTACAGATTTATACCTGTTACATCTGGGAATAACTGCAGTAGCTCATAGTAACCACCCAGATGGAAACCTGTAACAGCATGATCTCTGTTTTTGCATGCTGAGTTTCAATATTTGCATATTATTTCTGTGAAGCACAGATTTAGGATAAAGAAGGTGAGTTTCACTAGTATTTCAGATCCTAAAACTGACTTAACAGATGTTTGGCAAATATCATAACAAAAATAACATAGAAAAGCCAAAAAAGAGTTATTCCTTCAAAAATTGACTGTTGTTGGATGTTGTGTTGGTGGCACCACAAGTTCCTCATCTCCATGATTTTCTCACAAGTTTCTCCTCTGAGCTGATCCCTGCAATTTTGTAAACCTATCCTTTTATGCATCTGCTGGTTATTATCTACCTATGAAGTAATGTTCATTTTTCTGCTGAGCTGCTTTATTTCCCCTTGTGTATGTCTCAAGTTTTGCATAGTAGCCTCCATCTGACAATTTCCATTCTAATTCCATATTGTGAATTCCTGTGCTTCTGTCGTTGGCCAGTGTCCTACCCTGTGTTAGGGCTGCTCCAGATGTCTTTAACATTTTGTTGGTTTGTAGAAACATCTGCTGTGCAACAGCAGTGGCACACCTCATAAAAACATTTAAAAAGTGCTTTCTTGGTGCATAGCTACAGTCTTTATGTAATCTATTTCTGTCTTCTTTTCAACAAGACTTAGCATGTGGCATTTGGTGATTGACTTACAGTAAAGCTTTACTCTTTGTACAGTCACTTGGCATTTTGTGTCTTCCCTGCTCATCCCAATCCTGACACCATCACGTTTCCATACTTGATGGCATTCTTTAGCAAACCTTTTCACTGAACTGCTGAGTCAGAGGAATTTTTACAGTCACAAGCAAGAAAAGAATCCATGTTTGCCCTTTATGCAGTCTAATGTCTAGGGAATAATTCAGTGTTTACTGCTCTTCTCTCTGTTGCTGTCCACAAAAATTGAAGTCACGCAACTATCCTGCAATGTATGAAATAAATAATGTAAAAAGAATAGTTCTGCATTGACCTTTTCATTTAGAATATCCTTCTTACAGTAATAGATACAGAGATGTTGGATAGAAATATCACTTCTCTTCTTAGATTTGTCCTTTTAAATATGCATGCTCGGTGTGTCTTTTTGTATGTCATCAGGGAAAAAGAGTTTATGGCCTTTCACCTCTATTTCTTCTAAGAGCAGGAATCAGGTTGAACTGACTGACCTATTCAGCACCAGAGCACTCATAGCACAGAGATTTTCTGGCCTATTTATGTTCCCTGGCAGGGTAGTAATAAAGTATTTGTGATGGAGATGTCAAACCAAGCTCATAATTCTGGTCTATTCCCAAAATGCAGAAGCAGTTTATTTTGGCTGAGTTTCTTAACTGGTGTCCTGTTACCCAAGGAGAAGGCTCTGGAATTGATTAACTGCACACAAAGACTTGGTCTGTGTAGCTTTTCATTAGGAAAGAACCATTCATCTTATGTTTTTCTCCATCACTTGCCTTCACTTGCTGTGAACAACATATGCACACCCGGTTTTGCTGTAAAAATAAAAAATTCTATGTGCTTTTGTCACAGGTGTATTGCATTTAAACTGATGCCCTTTTTTCAAAATCTGTTTCAAGTGCAATCTACTTCTCTCCTGTATCTGTAATAATAAACCTTAAATGTGCATAGCTTAAAAAGCAGCTATGTCAGGCTGAGCCATCCTTTTTCAGTTTGAGGTTGTGGATTGAGGCAGGCAGCAGCTTGGTAAGAAGCTATAGTTCGGCATGAACAAAGCAAAATAAAAAAACATCTTAGAATAAACAGTAAGTTTAGTTCAGAAAAGAAGCAAAACATTTCAGTAGGCTTAATGTTGGGGTGGGGCCATGGCAAAACCAAGATGTTACTGTTAGATTGCTTTTCTTTCCCTTTTCTGCTCCTGCCTTTATAAATTGCTGTATTATTTGCATATTTAGAAATGTCAGTGAAAGCCTTTTGATGCTGAGCAGTTAGCTGCTGCCATAGAATTGTTTCCTGTAAGGCTTGGTTGCTGCTTGACTGAGAAATACTTGAGCTCATTTGAGCCAGAGCTCCTAAACATAATGCTGAAGATGAAATTGTGACTTTGGTTCCTAAGATGCTTGGGTTCCAGCTTTGATTTTTTGAAATACAGGTGCTCTGCACAAACAGACAGCTTGAAGATGTACTAAGTTTTGGAATTATAACTTACTTTTACAGTATTTTTTTTCTGTTTTAAGTCAGGCTTAAATTTTTTCACACTTCACATTTAATGACACTATGTTACATCAGCATGTTTCGTTACAGATTTTCCAATGAAATAATTTGTCTTAATAAAAACAGAAGGCGCATCATTTTTAAACTACAAAATACCCCAGTGTTGGGATCTTGGAGAGCACAGAGATGTTATATGTACATCTTCATGAGTGAGCATACCCTCTTCATCCTTTCTAAATGTTACTGTTCACTTGTTGCTCACAGCTTGAGATTTATGCAGAGCCTGCTCTCAGAAGAATGTTCTTCTAAGTTGTTTGCTTGTGTCAAGTACTCTGGCATTCTGCTGAGGTAGTCTCTGTTCATTTGTTCGTAGTCCTGTTCAAGAATCTAGGCTCTGGCCTGATATATTTATGCTTCTGACATATCAATGGTATGTTTCTAATAATGTGGAAACTCTAATGTTTTCTGGCTTGTAATGCAGTGATTTGGGAGCAGGAAGAGTGCAGGCAGAATTAATGCTGTGTGAATGCAGAGTCTTGGGGAGATAACAAAAGATGGACATCTCACCAGAGACTGACTCATTTGTCATGTATTTGAAAGGGCATGGGAAGAAATCGGGATTGAAGCAGTGCAGCAGACCCTTACTTATTAGCCAAAAAGAGGAGAAAAGATTTTATCCAAGATTGCATTGCATTTTAGTTACAGGAAGTGACAGGAAGTGATTTTTCTTAAACCAAAATTGCAAACAAATGATGAAGAAGGGCTTGATGGTTACTCAAGTGTGAAGCCTGCTCATGTAATGTGACTAATAAATATTCTGTAAATATTTATACCAATTCAATGTAGTCTTAAACTCCAATATCCTGGAAGTAATTGGTTTTTTTAAAAAGAATGTGAGTAATTTCTTTGAGTGAATTCTTTCACCACCCATAGTCTTGTCTCCCTTGTGAGTGCTAGATGTTGACTGTTCCCATATTATATGCATGCATGTGCCCATGGTTTGCACATGGTTTGGGGGCATTTTGTGATTGTGGGGTTTTTTTATTGTTACTTGTGGAAACCACAATTGCCTTGTTGTAGTTTTTATTTTGTGTTATTGAGAAGCAGATTGATTAATTGACAGACTTTACATTTGTTTTAGTCTTTTAGTTGACAGACTGTAAATTTGTTTCAGGCTTTTGATGGCTTCTTCCACAAACCATTAAAAATTCTCTCATGTTCTGTGGAGTTTCATTTTCAGCCATGCCCACTGTCCTGAAATACTGCTTAGAAGAAATGAGAAACCAAGCGTTCCAAAATCACAGAAGAGCACACTCCTACATTTTTTACTAATACCCTGATGTGTGAGAGCTGGTTATGTTTTTTACAAACATACACACAGTTGGAAGGGATCACAAGGATCATTGAGTCCAGCTCCAGCCCACACCATGTGCTTGAGAGCATTGTCCAAATGCTTCTTGAACTCTGTCAGCTTTAGTGCTCTGACCACTTCCCTGGGAAGCCTGTTCCAGTGCCCAAGCATATTTTCCACTTCTCTAAAATGGATTCCTTTTGGAATTACAGAGCTTGTTTCTAGGAAAAATATTTTGACCTGTTTCAGTGTTTAACACTGTCAGTCTCGATTTCTGCTTTCAGCTTTTTCATACCTTTGCTGCAAACAGTGTTCCTGTTCCATCCCCCAGTTCTGTTTTCAATTTCAGATACATGTAGGCTATTATGCCCTCTCACAGCCAAATGCTTCTGATGCTATTAATTATGGTTGTTCAGATTTATTTTTTTACTGGCTAAATTCTGCATTCATATAGTTTATTACAGAAGTACTACTAATGTTTCCTTAGCTAAGAATCTCAGGAAATGGGGCTTATAACTCAATTACAGCAGACTCTTTATAAAAAAAAAAACAAAAATGAAGCAAAAAAAAGAAACCACAACCCCAATGTAAATATACTACAATCTTGAACTGAAATTCTCAACTTTTTATAAATAGAATTGGTTTTCAGAAATGTATAAGAAAGTGCAACTGTAATGACGGTGCTTTAGGCTGTTTTCTGAGCTTTGGGAAATAATAACCAGTGAAAGGCATCTCCTTTCTTTACCTGAATTTAGAAATGGTGTAAAATTCTCCAGTTGTGTGGATTTCCTTGGGAATGATGCTAAATAACATCTTCTATTACAGTTTAGTCAAAATGAAAAATTGTTAGCTACTGTTGAGACGTCACATATTCCATTTATCTTTGGCACCTATTATCCCAAGTAGCTAGGGAACCCGGTATTGTCAAGGAAAACTGTGATTTACTTTCACATCCACAAAAAGGTTTTTAGAGCTAGAATTAAAACTGGGTAAGCCACAGCTTTACTCTGTCTTCTCAGAATTTTAGAAGCAAGATAGCACTTAAGCACGTTGTCACTGACGGAATTAAAGCATCTGCTGCTGATTGTATCCTGCCTGAATATGGTATCCTACCAGCTTTTTGAATTGGGAGAGTAATAGATCACATCTTTCAGATTTTAAACAGTCAATAATTTCATCCAACTAGATTATTCTGCCCCAAGCTTCAATTTCAGCTTCTTCTGCTCACCACCCTGCTAATGACTGAGATTTCTGGAGTAGCTCCCAGATTGATGGCGAGGCATCAAACCTGCTGATGGCAAAGAGTGATTGATGGCAGTGCATCAAATCTGTTTGAGATATACAGATAAAGCCTGGCTACAATGGCTCTGTTTTCTTCATAGAAGCTGATGCTTTAATCTAAATTGTGACTGTTGTAATGGATCATACAAGATCTTGGGACAGACACAAGAAGTACTGATTTTCCTCTTGTTTGTCTGTCACACTACACCAGTTTTGTCATAAAATGCAATCTAGGATCATTTTTCTTTTCATGAGACCACATACAGGAGGTGCAAAACTAGCCAGTCCTTTTATAGTGGTATAAGAGTAAATTGCTTTTATGTTACATCTTGTTAGAAGATAAATACATGCAGGATGTTTAGTGTTTCAGAAAATATATTTCCAATAAGTTTACTTTTTTTTCTTTTGCATATGTATTTCATTGTACTTTCCTGCTTTTTAATTGACCATTATTTTAGGATGCATCTCATTTGATAGGTGTCAGCTTTCCTTTCAAGTTGAGTAATATATTATCACAATGGCACTTCACTCTTTCAGCCAGGAGGTTTCACTGGGAGCATCTGGTTGGGTTTGGGACTGTATTGTTTGTTTGTTTGTTTGTTTGTTTAAAAAAATTATCTAAAATCTCTAGAATAATCCATTATGTTTGCCGTCAAGCACAAATTAATGTTGAAAACTCCTGTTTTCCAGCAAACAGATAATATGTCCCTTTGTCAAAATGGCAGGCCATGCAGAATTCAGTAGCTGAAAGTTTTCAATCTGGCTCTTAGTAGGATTTAACTGACAAAGAAGACACTCAGTTGATCCAAAAATCCTGATATCTGTACACTGCATGAAATCTACTTTCAATGAACTGCACACATTTACATTGAACAGTCAATAGTTCGACTTTTAAAGACTTTAAGATGCAATGACTAGGCTTTGATTATTGTCCTGACTTTGCATTGGTTAAAGTTCTGATACACTTCTTTTAAACAGATTTCCCTACATAACTGGAGATCACATTAATTCTTGAAATGTCTTTACTAGTTTCTAATAAAAAAATTCTGAGTATTTTTCTTTTTGAATGGGAAGATGATTTTGAAATCTACATTTCCTTTGAACAAGGGACAGAGAGATGGACAAAGGTATAGAGGGGTAGATGTCATAGCTGGGTTACTTGACTTTACTGATATTTTGGTCTTGCATTTCTTGTTTTTTCCTTAAATCCCTCCCAGAGATTGACATCGAGCGTTGTGTTCGTGAGTCCATCAACCTGTTCCGCTGGACCCCAAAGAGCGCCACCTACAGGCAGTACGCGCAGCCCCCGCGGCCGGGCCCGGAGAGCAACGGCACAAGGAGCTCCATGTCCTGCTTCTCTGCTGACTACCAGGAGGCTCCTCGAAGTGACCTGGTAAGGAACCTGGGAGTTGGAGGGGGCAGAATTGTTCAAATTGCATGTTCCTCCTGTGTTTCCCACCTGCTGCTCCTTTAGTTCTGTTACAACAACAGACCAATGTCCGCAACTCACCTGCAGAACTGCAAACAGGCTTTATCATAGGAGAAAAGCAGTAAAAGAACAGTGTGCCAGTGAGAAATAGGGAACTGGAAAGTGACACAGGCAGCTCTGGCTGCTGTTTCCATCTTGGAATCTCGTGTAAAGGATATGCCTCAAGTTATTCTGAGAGTTTATTAGGTGAGTTAGGCCTGTGTTTATCTTGGCAAAGAGTAACTAGTAACTAAAAGAATATCTGCATTAAATAAATATCCAGTTTAGCAAAAAGATTTTTCTCCTCTCTCTAGTGGAATCTAATAGTTGTTTCTCTTGTCAATTGCACCATCTGAAGACTGGTGATTTGAAATTATTCCTTTCCTTCCTCTCAACAGTATAAATCTAGTTAGTCTCTTAAAAATTAAATTTTATTTCATTGGGATTTTTTCCTTCCACGTTCTCCTACAATCATTTCATTCATGAGCACATTCCAATAATATGGGAAGTACATATAGACCTGCTATATCTGTTTGGTGAATTGCATTAAGTTCTAGTCCTTCCATTTGTTTTTGTTGTTGTCATTCAAGTGACTCTTTACTTTTTAGTCCTTTAACTGGAGCTTGATATTCAGTCATTTTCTGTTTTTTACTTTAGTTTTTGTTTTATTTCTGTTGTAATTTCTGGAAGCCTTAGCTACAAATCCAGGACTGCAAGTGCAGACATGCCAATGAAGAACAAAAAGGAAACTTCCAAGATCTTAAAGGATTTAAGAAACAATAGGTGGATGTAGAAAGGCAATGGGGAAGAAAAATGAAATTACAGGGGAATACTGTTTGTTGTCATCCAGGAACTGTAGCCAGCACAAATGCTGCTGTGCTGCTCTAGAGATATGCAGAGAGGCTTTCTGAAGGAGCCAAGGGCTGCACTTTCATAGAGTAATTCAGATAGGACCTCCTAAGGTCATCTGGTACAAATTCCTGCAGAGAACGTGTCCAATGCTGAATTCAGATGGGGTTGCCCAGGGCTTTGATCCATCAGGTCAAGAAAACTTCCAAGGAAAGTATTCAGTCTCTCTTGGCAGTCTGGACAGATGCCTGACAGTGCTACCAATGAAAATGATTTTGTGTACGTGCTAGCTTTTCTGAATGTTATGACAAAAGAGTAAAAAAACAAGTCTTCTGATTCCTAAACATTTGCTTGTGCCTTAATGTGTACAAGCAAGAGTCAAAGCAGTTGGATATAGCAAAGAGGGAGACAGGGGAAAGCAGCAATGCTCTACTGAACTAATAATTAGCAAAAAGATTTGTATTTGTAACAGAGATAAAAAAAACCTTATTTCAGATCAAGCAAGGTTCTTTCAGTATTCTTCCATTTCCTGACAAATATTTTGGATGTTTTTTTACTGAAAGTGATTTTATTTTCATACCAGAAGTAGTGTTTGTTTATAATGCCAGTAATTAGGCTCCTCCATCCCACAGTTTCCAAGAAACTAAGCAAATGTTTTTGGTATGTTAAAGAGGAGAGAAATAAGCACTAGAACTTCTATTGCCTTCTCTTTCATTTCTAGTTTTATCTACCTAACAGGAAAGACCTCTTCATTTACAGCAGTGCAGCTGGAAGTTTAACATCTTTTGAAGCACAAGTATGTTGGATCTTTTGGTTACTGCTGTATTTTGCTTTTTTAGCTCATCATATGAAAGAGAGCTGCATAGATTCCAGGATCTATATAGAAGTATGTAAGCAAAGAAGAAACTGATCTCTTGGACACAAGAAAAACTAATCATATCTTAAATTATAGTGTGCAAATGTGTTGTTTGCTCTCATGGGCTGTATTTTTGTGTGTCAGATTTTGAGACAGATACAAGTCAAGTAATGTTATGATTCAGTCAGGAGCCATAGTTCAGTCTTGGAAAGTCCCGTGTAACATGAGTCCATAATGAGTTACCTCTCACTTGTGACCAGTTCTGTACTTCTGGATGTTTGTCTTCATAAAATGACACTTATCAGGGATTAGAGCAATATTAATAAAAAACAAATTGAAATTATTGGTGAAATACACTATTTACACACAAAGGTGGTGTGGTTTGTTTTTGTTTGTGGTTTTTTTTAAATTTAATCCTGGAATTATCTATCTTTCTTCAGACTTGTCCTCTACTGGCATTTGCTGCCTTGGGGAAACTTTTTATCTACTTGAAGGGTGTGAAATCTGAGTTCAGTATTTAGTACACACAGTACCCTTTAATGGATTTTCTAAAACTCCATTGCGTCCTTGCTCTGCAGTTTAGCTCTTAAAAAATAACATTGCTGTTTCCTTACCTATTTAGTTGGTCATTCTTTGGACAAGTACTTTGTACATTTCTATCTCCAGTTTTATATTTGTGAGTCACCTGTGTATTTGAAAGTGGGTAGGGAACAAAACAATTCCTTTGTGAAGAAAGTTGTGGGTTTGCTTCTGAAGGTAGTTTATGACTTCTTGAAACATTAAATGTTTAGTGTTTTTAATTGTAAACACCAGCTGTCTCTTAACTCTATATTTGTATTTTCTTTCTACACTGCCTCAGTTTGTTTCTTAAGTGCTTTTTATTGGCTACTCAAATATTTGTGTGTATCTGCATGTTACTGTGCTTTGGTTAATAATAACAGGAGAAGTATTTCCCCTCTGGGTGTGCATTTTTCTCCCTAAATCAGCAGTCAGTAAAACAAAACTGCTTTGACTCTTTTCATCACTAGCATTGCTTAGTTTTTTTATTTTAGTGACATCTACTTGCACTTTCATAAATAGGCTTGGGTGCTCTCTGTTTTCCTTCTGGACTTGTGTGTTGCCTAATCTTTTACTCTTTCAGCCAGTAAGCATATTTCTACTGAGATAAAATCTCAAGGAGGAAATAGTTTCAGAGAAAATGAATGTGCATCTTAAGTGGGTTTGCGTGTTTATTTTGAGAGAGATAAAACGTCAAAAATAACAACGGAAAAAGCCCTTTAAATTCACTACTGAATTTACACTACAATCTACTTGTTTTTGTGTCTGTAACTTTTCTTTACCAGTACATGGATGTTTTTTTTCTTTATCTTCTTGAATCTTACTTTCATACTCTGGAAACTCCCAAAGTATTTTTCCTGAATGTCCAGGAGTCACAGAGACAAATAACACTGTAATATAACAACTGTCTGCTGTATCTGTGTCTCCATTGTTACAGATATGGTAGACATACACTCTCTCCAGCTACTTCCATAATTCTAAATAAAAAGGAGAAAATGTTGCAGCTTCTCTATCAAGATCTGCTCGCATGTGGCAGGTGAACTCACAGAAATACAGAGACTGATTCAATTACAGCTTTGCCTTGTTCTTCTACTCACAATTCTCTTTTCAAGGGTGGGAGTTCCTGAGAGATGTTGAGGAATGAAAGCTTTCAACGGGAGTACAGTCTACCAGATGATGATTGATCCTTGTACTGATTTAAATACCAATAATCCAGTTCAGTTTTTCATTTCTGATGAAGTAGTAGAAATACCTAAGCAGCAACATGACTTAATGGTTTGATCAAACAACAGAAATATGAAAAACATGTTTTTATCAGAAATAATATGAGCAAAAATTCCTGATGATACCTTTCCTTTGCCAATAATTAAGGATAGCTTGTGTGATAGACTTCCTACAGACAAGAATTCAGTTCTATTTGTCATACAGCAGCATTCACTTGCTTCTGAATTCCTGTGTGCACCTAGGAAGTATTTGTCCATATAAAATATATTGGCCAGGTTTATATTAATTGATTAAATAACTGGTGTGTAAAGCAGTTTCCTCTTCAAAAAGAAGCATGGTCAGTAGTGTATGCCAACACTTCTGCTTCAGTGTACAGGCTAAGAAATGTCTATGTGATGCTCATGTTTTTCATAATGGCTGTTGCTTATATTTGGCCTGAAAGATCTTTTGACTTGACCCAATTCAGGTTTCCTTTGTTTTCTGTTTTTGTATGGAACTTGGTTTTGTTTTCCTCTCCCATTGTTCTTACACTCAACAGAAAGCTGTTACTCAAATTTGTCTTTAGCTCAAACTGTGCAAAGCATTATCTGATCAAGATCTCAGTTAATGTTTCTAATTTATTTTACATTTGCCTTTGATGCTTCTGTTTTTCTGGTTGTAGCTGCCAACAGCTTGAGTGAGAAGTTTGGGTTACTTGTCATTTTTTAGATGAGTCGGTCAAAATGCACTTTTTATGTCACTCTCTTGTGAGTGAATAAACAGATCATTGCTTAATTAGGCATGTCATAAGCCCATCACATTCTGGCAAATACTTCAGGAATTGCTGCAAATTTCAAAACTTTCTCTGTTTATTGGTTAGCTTTTCAAAGTTTTTTTGATACTCATAAGGCAGCCAGCTACCAGGAAGTGGGGAGTGTAGGGAAACCTCTGCTTCTAGTACTTTGGTGCTGCAGATTAAATTACCTGAAGGAAGCCTTTTTTAGCACTTTCTTTACTCTGACTGGTCTAAAAATCTGTATATATTTTCTATAGTTTTAGGACTTTTCCTGGTAGAAGATGAGGCAGTAAATCAACTACCAGAGTGGATAAAATACAAAATATAATGCTCAGGAAATAATTGATGTTAAATGTTAATTTAAAAGTTTCTAATGAGTGTTGTGGGTAGTTTTTTTTAAAGTTGTAATACAAATTGAAATTATTGAAATTGAATGTAAACTCATTGAAACAAATGTGTTGCTTAGTTGAGATAGAATTAAAGGAATATGTTTGTAATGATCTAAATAATAATTATATGAGACTGTAATCATTTGTGTGACACTCACTCTAGATCATATTTAAGGACTGTAAGCTTGTTTTGCACAGACTTGGTTTTTGGGTCTCCCTGAGATGTGTTCATCTGCTTTGAATCTACATGGGGCAGTTGGAGCAGCCAGAGCCCTCTCTGCTGCAGCCTAAGGCTCAGGTTCTGGATTCACTGATTGTCCACTAGTCCTTCCTCAAGCCTTTGCGATTATACCCACTTTGAAGTTGAAAGCTGGATGTATTTGACCTTTTAGACCTCCCACAATTGAGATTCCATGACTGATTAACAAATGTGCAGAGGGGGAAAGGGTAATTGTACCCGTAAAATTAATTATTAAAAAAATACATAGCCAGTTCTTTCTCTCTGCATCTTGAATGAATAGGTTTTTTTTATTTTTTTCTCCAATTTGGAAATTGGTTTAAAATCAGATTATATGTTTGATAGCCTTAGAGCAACTAAATATTAGGAGTTTCTCTTTTTTTTCTCTTTGGTTTCTTTTTCAGTTTTGTCATTCTATTGGAGAAAAGAAATTGACTTAAAAAATCATAGGTAGTAGCCACTGTGTGAGAATATAAGGAATATGGCAGCTATCTTCACCATTCTTTGATGTGTGGAACTTATTGATGAATGAGCTGTTTACAAGGTTGGGTCCACCATTAATAGTAAACAGAACAGAATAGTGCATTCAAGTTTGCTACAGCTGTTAAATAGTTTGGATTTGAGGTAACTCTGTTTTTCCTTTCTATGTCCAGTGTTAGCCCCTGTGGAGTGTTTCCTGTGAGAAGACACTGTCTGAAATGCCTGTGGTAGACAGGGTCTGATGTCAACCCTTTGCCTAAGAAAATTATCGGAATATCGAAATGAAAAATGGAGGCACATCCAATGCTTGGAGAATATTAGGGAATAATTACACACCTCCATGTTTAGTAATTATTCAGGCCCTACTGGTCCTGATTTGCAATCTGGCTGGCCAGCTGAAGATACAACTGTTATTTTCTTTGTTTTCAGGTGTTTTATGACAGACTCCCTTTGAGAGGGAGGCCTATGGTAGAAATAAGTCTTTTTGGCAAACCAAAGAGGTTTCCTGAATGACAGTTTTATTTCATACCTTGTTAAACAATCCATATTTTATAAAAAAATAGTGGTCTGCATCTAAAAAAGGGAAAATGAAAGAGCAGTGCAGTGTTTATGTAAATTTACTGTAGGAGAGAAGTAACAGTCAGAATAACCCACTGAGTGTGTTAAAATACACTTTAGGACCTGCACAGATCTAAATAGCTTAATGCTCCATTCAGCTTCTGATAGGCACAGTTAGGTACTGCAAAGGGGAATTATTCACTTGGTGTTACATCTTTTATGTGCATGTTTGTAGCATTAGAAGTAAGGGAGTTTGGGAGAAAATTTTGAAGTCAAGTTTTGGAGGAGAAGTAAACTCAGGGATCTCACATAAACATGCTCAGGTGCACAGCTGCAGCTACCTCCTGCCATCACAGCAGCTCTAATTCCAGCTTGCAGCAGTTCCTATGAGGACCATACACTGCTGCTGAAAATTAGATCTTAGAGCACAGTGCTGTGTGACTGTGTTATTAAGAGAATTTTCATGATGTGGGCAGGGGGTGTGTTAGGGGGTCAACCTAAGGTGCTTTTTTCCTCTACTACTCAATCTTCTGTCCTACCCTATTCTTTTTCTCAACCTAGGTCTCCATAGGAGCCTGCCTTAGGCTAGTCTTTAGTTTAGGATTGCTCACATTCCTTTCTTAGTGCACCTCAGGCCAGGCTAGGTGCTGTGTGCTTTCTCAGTTGAGTCAGGATGCAGTATCAACGTGATCTAACTTAATTAGGAAGTACAGTTGGAGGATGGAAAAGACATTCTGGATGCAGCTCTCTTGCCTGATACTGTTTCTGTCTTCTTGTAGTTCATAGCCTTCTACAAATTGTCTGGGGGCCTGTGTCATTGTTGTCAACACCATCTTAATCTATGAGTAAAAATGTTACAGCTCTGTATATATATTTTCTTTTCTGACATTATTAGGACTGAAAAATCTGATTATCAAATGTGTGTGACAGCATAACTAGAAGAAAGAATCCATACTGGTTGTAAAGTTGAACCTGCACCAAAGTTTAATTATGGAGCTCGTCCAGCAAATGTGAATGAATACATTTTAGGCTGATGGGAATAAATGTTGATGATGATTTTCATATAGTTCAACAAAGCTTGGGCCCAGGTCTCTAAAATGGGTGGAATGGTGCAGAAATCTAAGATTTATGTGAAAAACACATACAGCTTATAGGGTAACTGTCTGACTGACCATAGTCTCAAACTTTTTGTCAATTACTTGAATTTAGCGCTCATCTTTCATCTTAATAGTCACCAGTTAGGGAGAGCTTGAACAGTATTTTTTGACAGGCTTCACAGTGATAAGTTACTGAAAATGTCCTAGAGCTGTGCTGCCATTGTTAATGCCAGTTCAGAAAACAGGAATGTAGTCTTATTTCTGTGTACATGCATACTCTGATTTCAGAAATATGTTCAAAAAATATGGAATGACATCTTTCATGAAACATCCTTTATGAAGGACCTTGATAGTTTGAACAGTGTATTTTACTTGAACCTCAGATTTTAATTATACTGGCTTCCAGGCTGAAGTTCCTAATCTATCAGATAAACTACACTAAGTTTTGCTAACTTTAAAGACAAAAGAGAGAAACCCTACATCTACTCAGATAAAGCTATCCTTTCCATGGATAGAAAGTTCATTTATAGCTTTTGTGTTTATCAGATGGGACTCTTAAATTTAGGTTCAGCAGAACTAAAGATACTTGGCTATTTTCTCAAAAAAAAAAAAAAAAATTGTATATCTTCATTTAATAGCCATGATGAAATGCCTGTAAGAGATTACAGGCTAATGGGAAAAGAGATAGGAGCTGTGATTGTACCAGTTTCGTGTTCTGGAGTACTTTAATCTTTCTGAAACTAGACTTCCAAATTGAGAATGGTTAAGCAGCTTTAATTCCGAATATTTTTTAAAAATTAAATTCTTAATGCCTATTTCTTCTTATTAAGAGCAGTAAATGCATATGGCTTAGCAATTCCCAAGCCTATTTGAAAATTAATGGGGTGAGAAGAATAAGTACGCTGAAAGTAAAGAATGTAGGGTGTTGTCAAAGAAACTTCTGGGTGACAAGGAGACCTCAGACTTCATCTTAAGTACTCTTTCTGCTGTTGCCATCCTCCTGATTAAGCAGTCTTACCTGACAAACAGTTTCTTATAGCTGAATAGTCTAAAGCAAGATTCATGCTTGTAGTTAGAATATGCTAAAATAAGTTTCTCTTCGCAGAAAAACAGATAACGCCACTTAAGTAGTAAGCTCAGTATCTTAAGACTTGTGTGTACATGGGTGTGTGAAAATGGGTCTTTTTGATAATTTGTATGTTTCCTAAGTAATGACAGCAAGTCTATGAGTATGCTCTATATGTGAGCAGTTCTCAATTTCAGTATTGTCAGTATGCAGTTTCTTACGCCATCGCTAATACACAAGTTTGTAACTGGATTTTTAACTACCTTCTGGAACTGTGCTCAAAGTAGAGCTTTTGCCTTTTTTAAGAAAGAGGGCCATTTTTTTTAGAAAGTATGTACCATGTCTGCCTTGGAAAAGAGTAAATAGATCACAGCAGGAAGATAATTGAAAGGAAGAAACAAGCATTTTATATATGTGATAAGCTTTTAAGGTTCTTTTAAGCTTTTCCCAGTGGTTATCCTGGATTTTTTTTTTAATTTGTCCTGTTTGTACTCCCTATAGAATATTACTAGCATGGGAATTCTGGGTTGTGAGATAATCGTTATGCTCCCTTCATTGTTTAAAAAAAAGAAAGTTACAGATTATAAATTCAACAAGATATTGTAACTAGCTGTCCTGAGATGTGCCTACCTGCCACTTAATGTGGCTGAAATCAAAATCTCATTGGCATACTACAGCCTGTTCATAACTTGGATATTTGTAAATAATTACTAGGAGACTATTAGTGCCATAAACTTCTTGTGAGTGCAGCTAGCCTAGCTTAAGGGATTTGGTTTAAAGTGGACCATCTTCCTTCCTTTGCCTACTTTTCCTTCTGGTTCTTCACAGCTGGAAAGCAATGCCTGAAATGACATCATAAAGCCTAAACAGGGAACTGAAGCTAATAGTCCTGACAAATGTGAAGACTCCTGTCTAAAATGTCACCCTGTATCTTGTACATCTCCTGTTATTTGTCCATGCTGAGGCAAAGGGAGTAGGCACTGAGGTGATAGCAGCTGGAACACTGTTGTGTAGGGGGGTAGGAAAGGTATTAAAGGTTTAGAAGAATCTGCAAGATTTGGATGTTCAGGTGCTGTGACAGCCTGAAGAGCTGTCTCAATTCAAGTCCAGTTTCTGTAGTAGTTTCTTGCAGTTTCAAAGTATCTGTAGTGGGGGTGGTAGTTACGAAGAGGAGGTGTGAGGATGGGGTAGAAGGACTGACAGCTTGATGTTAGTCAAGTTTAGTTTGTGCGGACTGACAGTGCATTAGAAAATTCCTATGAGAAAATGCCTGAGATGAAATACACGTTGTTACCAGATATAGCAGATGTAGTAATTCTTCTAGTAATTAGCAAGATTATCTTATAAGCACATGCATATATTTCACTTTGCAATTTGAAGGAAATAAATTAGTCTGATAAAAAAGTTGTTAAAGAATTGCTGAATCAATTCTATTTACAGCAAGTCTGTTGAGAAAGCTTCAGTTTTGTTCAAAGCCTATATAGAGATATTGTATCACTGAATCTACCATTAAGGCAGATCTGAACATAGTAGGTGAAAGCAAAGATGGTTGTAAAATTCATAGCTGAATGTGTTTCTCCTTAATTCCAACGCAATTAAAGGGAAAGAATGCTTGTCCCAGTTATTAAAACCTATTAGCAGGACAGATAGTGTCTACCTGTAAAACATGTTGCATGGCTTTATACTTTAGATAAAAAGAAAATGTTTTTATATCAGATCAGGTGAATTATGGTTGGTTTGTTTTCTGCTGTAGACTTCATGCTTTCTTCTAAATGTTTCTTTCTTTCCTGAGGCATTCATCCCATCAACTGAATGGGACAACTGAATAGACAAGAGTTGCATAAATAAAAGTAGGAAGAGGTTTTATAATTAGAGTCCAACATAATGTAAATGTTTCTAGAGAAGACTTAATTTGGGTCATCTAAGCCAATTTCACTGACTTCACTATCTGAGTGTTTGTTGTTACCTGTAATTATGTGAACCTTCTTCAAGGACTGAACTCTTTGCAGCAGACCTGCTTCCCTTCCCTCCTTGGTATTGCTCCTCAAACACGCTCCTGAGGCAGAAGGCTGATGTCTGAGGAGATTGTAGCAGTGTCTGCTAGTTTGTCATCAGGAGAATTAAGCTGTGTCAGCCAAGTGTGTATTTATGTAATCAGTATTTTTTCTATATTGCTGCCTTTCTTGGATCTTGCAAATGTGTCTGCTGTGAATCCCCTAGACATGGGACTGCTGAAATCCTGTGGCAAGTCTGAAGTTTGTGAAAAGAGCTTGACTTTTTTCTTCCTCCTCCCCTATAATGCAAATAACTTCCCAGGATGACTCCTGGGAAAATTCAGCTATTCAGCTGGGACATGGCTTTAGACAGCAGCTGGGAGTTGGCTGTGCCCTGTCACGCTGGGATTTTTTATGGATACAGGTCTCCCTTGTGTATTGACTGTTCTGTTGAAACAAATAATACATAATTGGAAATTATGTATTTTTCTGATTATAAAGTGTCTTGACTCTATTTTTCTGAACTTGGAAGGAAATTATGTGTTGAGACTAGCAATTTGTAACTTCTTTTGTTTCAAATATTATTTTATACAATGGAAGAGGCAGTTCAGTGAGGTAATATTCCCTGAAGTATAATTACTGATTTTGTTGTAATTTTGAGGGCTTTTGGAGAACTTGCTTTACAGCAGAGGTTTTTACAAGTGCTGGACTGTCTTAAGAAGCCTTTTCTGGGACATAACTCAAAAAAAATGTGTATGTCTCTGTGTTTTGTCTAGCATATTCCCTAAATCGGAATAATCCTCAGATTAAATGAGGAGCTAGTATGTTTAAAACCAAAACAAAAGCTAAGGCTAACAAGAGTCAGTTGGACTAATAACAATTAGTAATGCCTCCATTTTCTTCAGAGTGCTACTCTTGCTCTCTTGAATCATGGGCTATAAGCAAATTATGTCTTGTATTGGTGTGATCGCTGCAATCTAAAACAAGGTAACAGAAGTGGAATATTTTTAGAAGCACAAAATTTGTTACTGTGATACTCTTTAAGAATGTAGATCATAGAAATTCTAGACTTAGGAATATTTCTGAGATAATTCACAATGAATGCTCTCTTTTGAAAAATAATTTCAGGTATTATCATGCTAGTTGCTTGAGTACTACCAGGGGTGTGGTGTTATGTGTTGTGTCATAACCTGTCACATCCCACAGAATAATTTTTTTAATTTATTATATAATTCTCCCATCCCACAAAACTAAGGACAAGTTTTCCAGATTATAAAAAAATACTGTATTTCTAGATATAATATAAATCTTACATTTCTGATGTCCTGATTTGTGCCTGGCCTTTGGGCTGGGATAATAACTGGTGTGTAGATAGCTCTGTATCTTTCAGAGACATCCTGCAGTTTCTGTGGCAAGCTGCCAGTTGCTAGCCATCTTTTCTGCTCCAATCATGAGACCATTCAGCTTCACTTTTCAGGGAGAATTTTCTATCCAATTTACTTAATTTCTGATGCTAAGAAATGTTCTGTGGGTGTTGTGAGCCCATCAGCCACAGTGAATAATGTATTGACAAATCACAAACTGAAATCGTTTGCACAGATTGTCAAACAATTTTTCTATTTTGACAACTTCTAACAGAAGATAGAGCTGTAGTTGTGAGATAGGCATTTGGCACTGCTCTGGAGCTTTTCTATATGAGTAGTTTCACTCTGACTAGTTCAGACTTACAAGAAAAAGATGTGTTTCAGGTTAACTAGGTTGTTACATTTCGAGTATGTCAAGTAAATACATGTTTAAAAAAACTCCATGTCTCTTAATTCTTCCACATCTAATATTAATTTTTTTTCTTTTAAAGTCTAGGGACTCCATCAAGCTGGATGACCTGAAGGCAGAGGTGTCACCACGAATTTCAGCAGAAGATCTGATTGACTTGTGTGAGTTGACAGGACCCAGTCATTCCAAAACACCTGTAAAGAAAACAAAGCCTAGCAAGCCAAAGCTGCTGGTGGTGGACATCCGTAACAGTGAAGAGTATCCTTCAAATCAAGTGCCAGCCTTGCTAAATCCTGCTTGTGTCAATTACTTCCTCATTGTCTGCAGACTTATATGTTGGAATGTGCATAATGGAAATAGAAGGATATGGTAGAGGTGGAGTGGAAAAACTGAAGGCTGGAGGGGGTTTGGCATGGAGAGGCCTGGTTTGCAGAGAAGAGGAGAAATGTAGTTTTCCCTTCCCATTTTAAGTTGTGGTTTATTGAAATCACTTTGTACCAGTAGCACAAGTACTTTAATGCTATATTTTTCTTTATAACAGGTGTTAGCAGCAGACCTTCCCCATTTAATATTACCAATATTTTGGAAAGGTATGGGGCTTTCCAGTTAAATTGAAGGGATTTGGTAGCTCATGTGCTTTGCAAGTCCCTCAGTGGAAAATGGATTCCTGTTGAGTTCCTTCTAGCTGTGTCAGGTCATGCAGCCATGTAGCCATCCTAACTTAAGTTGTCTAGTAGCTGATAATCAGAAAAGTCTTACAGGTGTTTTGAAGCTATATTTTTACCAGGGTCACTGCGCTGTCTACACCTTAGTCATGTGTTCCTTTTCAAGTACACAGTTCTTTGCATAAGGAGTATTTCTTTAATTCTTTCAGTTTGGTTTGTTTCTGAAATAGTGTAGTTGCAGGACTGGGATTGTTTGCATTTTGGAAGGGGTAGTACTTCTTAAAGATGTTTTGGTATGTTTTAAGTTCATAGTAGACTAAAAAGTACTGCCCTTTAAATAATAGGTGGACTGATATCCTAATACCCATCTGGTATTAACAGGTAGGAAGTGCCATTAAAAAGCAGCCTGGTTGGTAGTAAAATTGCCCTTGAGTGTAGTGGTTAGTGTACCATTTACAGAAGAAAATATCTGGTATGTAGACAGTTATCAAATTGTCAGCAGTTGTGAATATACATGGGAAACCATAAGAATGCTGCATTCAGTTCAGTCCTGTACATTCTCACAATAAGGAAACAGGCTTTGTGTTTGTCACAAAATTTCCACAAACTAAGATAGGATCAGGCTGACTGTATGTTTCTGTGGTGTGTGTTTTAAAATGTGACAGACCACTGTGAGGTGTTTCAATTATATGATCCTTTTGTATATTTTGGTTTTAGTCTTTTTCACCATACATGCTTGTTATGGTGAACTTCGCTTTGACTTTGTTTTCTAAGTGATTTGAGAAAAGCATGAGAGGACTTCCAATAAGTATCAAACATGCTTCGTATTTCATAATAGGACCCACATAAAAGCTGATGGGTTGTTTTGTAATGAATCTCACGTTGTAAGGCCAAGAGCTACCAGCCCTTTTTCCCAGAAGACAGCTTTGTAACAGAAGGCTTTCGAATGAAAAGCTGTTATACACAAAGCACTGTTTCAGTTGGCTAGCAATTCATCTAAGGCTTATTTCATTAAGCATGTTAGTAGATATATTGGCAGCCTTCCATTCATGTTTTGAAAGTTATAGCTGCATATTTATGGTCTCCCAGTCTATAGCACAAAATCTTGGCCTTTTTGTTAATTCTCTTAGCAATTAGAACTTTTTTTAAAGACTAGGTCATGTTTCTCTAAGTGTACTCAGTAGTTTAAGTAACTAAATTTGTCCAAAGTTATTTTCTGTCTTAAATGATCATCATCAGAACCTGATCAATAGCAGTGGGAGTTTTGTGGTTATTAATAGAGTTGGGGAAATGGAATTGGCACAGATGAGTGAAGGAGGGATATAATTTTCCCATTCAAAATAGAAATAAACTGACAACATTAATGAATGGTGCATGATCATCTTTTGTTCTTTCAAATGTTTTTATATAGCCATGCTTTTCCCACACTATAACAACGACGATCATAAAACTGAAATTGTTACATAAATAATGAGAAACGAATGCTAATATTAAGCTAACTCAGTTAAAACTTACCTCCATTTAAGGCAGCTCCTTTATTTAATAGGATTCTGGGATTTAATTATAAATTTAACTAGCTTTCTGCATCTCTTCAAAGCTGTTTTTGCTTATAGCTGGGGAAGGGGAATGTTCCAGGCATGTGTGTACAGTCTATGAAAGTAATTCAGAGTTTTGTCAAGGTCATGGTACCTTCTCAAATTCATAAAAAGCTAGGTAGTAGTACTCCAACTTAATTTTTAGTTAAGAGACGTTCAAATTCAATATTTGTTTATAAAATCTCATTGAATGATCATCCTTTCAAACTGGAGGATAGCTAACTAGGATGTCTCAGAGTTGTTTGCTTTTCAGTACCCATTATACACTTGCTTTTAGTGGGATTGCAGATAATACTCGTGGTGCTCATTGTCTGGGAATCTGAGGTCACATACATTAGAATTTCTATTTGGATAAAAGTTGTAGAGGACTTGTGGGGGTAGACAGAAAGTTTGAGGACATTTCCCAATAATCCCTCTTTAGTTTTGGTTCTCATTTTAAGTACTTCATTTCTTTTGCATAAAATGCCTCTAGAAGAGGTGTTCCAGCTGCATGTTGGTATTTGGCTCCTGTTAGCAGACTAGAGTTGAAGTGAAATCCACAAAATTAGGTATACTGGGCATATTGGCTCTTTAGCACTAAGTATTTAATTTAGCAGGTTATTTTTCTGTAGTGCTGTGCTGTGTCGTTTTTAACCAAACAGCTCTTCATTCGTTCTTTCCTAGGTAGTGTCAGCAGGTTTTTCTCCATATGAGTATCCAGTAAATGAGATTTGTCAAAATATACTACCACAAAAGACCAATGCTGTTGTGTCATGACTACCAGGATGAAGAGCAGGTTCATCCTACATTCATTCATGTACCACAGGTTTCTCTGCCTTTCAGACCTCCTTAACTGATCTTCCTAAGCTTTAACCGTGGCCACATTTCTGGCAGCATCAATGTCCCTTTTGCATCAGCATTTACTGCAGAAGGGGATCTCATCCAGTGCCCAGCAACTGCCACACTGCAGAACTTTAAAGGAAGAGTTGTGGTGATCGTAGGAAATGCAGTGAAGAACATGGCTGCTGTAAGTATATTGCTGTAATGTATATTTTTATCCTTAGAGATGCATCAATAGCATGCATACTGGCAGTAGTAAAATAAATGCTAGAGTCTGGAAAATTTAGATTAGAATTTTGTGTACGATGACAGGATTTGGGGTGATGTTTTTGTCGTTGCTCATTTCTGCTTCTAGACAAAGACGTTTCCCTTCAAGTGGTACACATCTGAGAAGGCTGATGTTTTGAAATGCAATTGCATAACATTATCTTCTTCAGCTTTATAATCTTTATTGTTGTCATGTCAGAGAAGTGACATCGACACTTCTAATGTGCATCAGTAAGAACTTTCAGAATTGGCTTGCAATTACTTTTTGTGGTGTTAGGAAAGACATACAAGGTGAGTTGGATGGGGACAGATATGTTATGAAGTGCAAAGGAAATAAGATATAATATATATTCCTACTTGTAATAAACAATGTATTGCCCAATTTTTTAGAATCACTTGTTCCTGCAGTTGTGTTTAGTGAAGAGGAGACTGATCCTTACTGGTAACTTTTGTATGATGTATTTACTGTCAGTGCCTTCAGCTAGACAGGGAGAATATTCAAACTTGCCTATTTCTTTCTATAATTAAATATTTGATGGTGTTGAGAACTGCCAGAGTAACAAGTCCATAAGTATTTCTTTCGCTATTTTTCTCTCAGATGAAGGAAAGTTATCTTTATTCTTTTTCAGACGCACTCTAAATTATGGTTTACCTTTAGTTCGCCCATTTCTTAAGGCTGTTTACACAAAGGACATGAACTGTAACGCTGATATGACAAGGAGGGCTGTGAATCATTATAAGGTCTTCATGTCAGGAATAGCAGAAGCATCAGCCCGACACATGATGTTAATTTTAATACCTATAGGGAGTTGTAAGTGGAGGGAGAAATCCTCTTTATTATGCATTTCATCATTTAGAAAATTAACTCGTGATGTGTATCAGGTTTCTTAAATAGTAACAGAGGTTGCATGAAAGATGCTGTAAACCATCTCTCACATAGTTTCAGTAGTGAGTATCTGGGTTTGTGTGTGAATCTGGGTAAGTTCATGATAGGTATTTCAGCATGAAATCAGACAACTTGAATAATCACAATTCCCCACTAAATGCTGAATGCATAAATCCCCCCTCCAAGGAACAAGTGCAAAATGCATAAAATGCTAAGAGCAAAATGGAGATTATGTAAATGATGCTTTACATGTTTGATAGTGGATTATGCAGCTGCTTTCAACAATTACATTTTAAATTACCAAACATGCAAATTTCTCTTAGGAAGAGCCTAACCATTCACTAACCTCCTGAGGATTAAGAACAGGAAAAAGTAAGCTCTTTGGTGTTCACTAGTGAGTGTCTTTATGGGATATATTCCACACACTACCAAGTCATTTTCTGGCAGTTGTTTTTCGCAACCAGTCAGAAATGTTTTATCTGAAACAAAGGAACTCAAACACAGTGAAGAAACAACTTGTAGCGAATTTCCAGGGATGGAAAGTACAGTGTGGGTTATCAGTTCCACCATAGTCAAGAAGATACCATTTTCTCCTGTATTTGAGTGATAATTCTGATGCAAAATTACCTTTTTTTAAAATTTTTGAAATTGAAAAAATTTCCTTTGCTGTGCAGCTAAAGAAGCCTTGCAGTGTGCTTAGTTAGTGCAAGTACGTCAGTCACGTGAGAGGTGCTGTCTTATCCTCTAAACCCAGATTTTCTGCAGCCAAGACAATGTTGACCCAGAATTGGCAATATTATAGCTTTCCAAAAAGGAGAAATGCTGCTTTGCCTCTTGATTTGCTTTTAGAGTTCTTGAAATCCTAACTAAAATGTTTTGAGCTTTAAATAGCAACAAAATACTGGATTGACCAGTTTGACTACAAATTAATTAAATACTAAAGCCTAAATACTGGTAGGGACTCACCACCTCTATCACACCCTTAAGTACATATAAAACCAGCCTCAATTTGACTGTGTTGATAAAACCTTTTATTTTGTGGATAATTTTTTAAGCCAGTTTCAGTTTTACTCTGCACAGCTGCATAGAACTCTCTGCCACTCTTCATGCCAAAGCTATGTAGCTTGAGGCTTGACAAGAACAATAGTTATTACCTTTTAAATTTTACTAGATAATCCAGTCATAGGAAAAAATTTTAAAAGTGAATGCATGGAAACAAAATCAAGTTTTCCCATGTTATTAGATGCTCAACTTCAAATGTATTTTATCTAAACAGAGGTATGTATTTCCAGATGAAATGGGATGAGCCAAAAATTTTACCCTCTACCATAAAGGAGAATTTTTCAGATGTGTTCACTGATATTTACTCCACTAAAAATTTGAAGATTGGCACTGCTATATGTTTAGTTTAAATGTATATAGGACTGAGAGGCAGGGCTAGGTGTGGAAAAACACTAATTGCTAATGGGGCTGTTTGTAATTAGAAGATTGAATCTTTCAATTATGCTTCATATGAGCAGCCTACTTGGCATCACTTAAAAATAATTTAAAAAGCAAAGTGAAGCATACTGAACAGACCTGTAGAAAAAGTTTTTTTGCACTTCATTTCTGTTTCTATTTTTTGCATTTGATTTGGTGATAGATGATAAAAAATTTAAATTGGAAAGAAAATGCTGTCTAGAATATGAGATGAGAGAGAAAACCGGAAACTTCACCACAGCCCTGTTCCAGCAAGAGGACAAGGAAGCCAGCAGTGTCTCATAGTGCCTCTGGATCTGACAGCTCTGGCTCCAGTTGAACACTTTCTTAGGACAGAATTAAAACAGGATAATCCTGCATGATAAGACATTGATGCTGCTAACCGTAAAAGTTAAATTAATATATTGGCTGATGTACAAGAGCCTTACTGAATGCACCATTAACAGCATAAAGATATTGTAAAAGAGGTATCATGTGGTGGTGTTTGGCTCTGGAGAATATTCCTTCCTTTAGTCTGCTTCTCACTTGGTGCCAGCCTTTCTTTTAGGTTTTTCTGGGCACTTGTTGACAGAGCAGATATGTGTTTGTCTCTGAAAACAGCAGGAAACCTCCACATAAAAGGCATTATGTTGGAGTTCGTCATCCAGATTCTATTTTGATATTTAACTTTTGGATATGTTAAGTAGCAGCATCTCCTAAGTGAATTGAATTCCACTTTCCCACCTCCATAGACAGATAAACACCTTGTAAATTCCATTATGGACAAGGGATCGTCACACTTGGGAATATAATAGTTAAATGCACAATAAGTGTTCAACTGTAGCTTCTTTTTCAGTCTAGGACAAATAAGTCTCCTGATTTTTGTCACTTCCAAAGTCAGAGATCCAGCAAGGAAATAGGTGGGTTATAGTTATGCATATGTAGGACGGGGATTATTTTGGGTTGTTTATGTTTATTACTTCATCTTCCCTCCTTCAGTCAGCTTTGAGGCGCTAAGCCATTATCTGTTTCCATTTCAAACTTTTCTCTGTATTACTGCAACGTTGACTGAATTTAGAACAGGAGAAATACCTTACCTGACACTAAATCATTCTCTAGCAATTTAATTTTGACAGTGGCACACTTCTACTTCTGTCACATGATTGTTTAATAAATATGTGTTTCCCCCAGTGGTTTAATATATGTGCTTTATTGTCAGCTAATTCTATAACAGAATAAACTATACAGGACACTTTAATCTGTCTAATAGTTAGCAACTTATTTATATTTTGCTTGGAAGAAGACAGATAAGTTGTAAGTTAAAAAACATCTGTCTTTATAGCTGGGAAATAAATTCTAAATTGTAAATTCTACTTGTTACATTGATTACTTTTTGTCTAGATAAATTGTGCTGCTATAAATATATTGTCTAGACAACTTCTATAAGTTACTGAAGAAAAGTAGTAATTCTTATTGCAATTGCTAATAGATAAAATACGTGAATGATCTCCAAAACAAAGACAAGAAGTTCTGATTTTCCATGAGATCTTTCTGACCTCTTCCAAGGCGAGAGGGAGAGGGTCAAATGCAGAATTTTTGTATAACATATTCTCAGCTTGGAAAACAGAAATATGTTTTCTATATGAAAATAGCATGTAGCATTTCCTCTCTCCCAGCACACTATCAAAAATGCATTTCTTCTTATATAAAGACTGAGACACATAGGTTAAAGTGTCTGGTTACTACTGAATTTATGTGATTTTATTGTAATCTTCCCCAGACCTTTTTAAAAGCCCTTGCCAGAAAAGCAAGTCCTTTCATGATTTCTTCTGTTATAAACTTGTCTTAAAACTACAAATGGATACCTATGAAACTTCATAGGGTCATCTGAAGATTAGGTATTGCATAGAATACTAAAGGGCAGATGCATTTGTGCTTCTGAAGACAAATATATTTAGTTGGAAGGGCCTAATAAAACTTGTGGAGTGTGAGTAAATAGAAATTAGGCAATAAACTTCTGGAGATGTCTTCACTACACATCTTTTAGACTCTGTTTCCTTGTAAATAGTTTCTGCAGAAAAGTGACTGAACAATTGGAATGAAAACTCTTCTCTTTGCAGGGACAGAGGGGCCCCTTATGATTCCCAGAATGGCTCTTTCATGTTTGTTTTGTTAAGGCCCCATCCTCCCATCTGCATTCAGACTCAGAGCCTCCTGGAATCATCAGAGCCTCCTTGTTGCCTTTAAAGAGGAAGAGATTAAGCTTGTATTTCAAACAGTTTGAAAGGTTTTAGTTAATCAGCAACAATCCTTCTGGTTGTTTGTAACTCTCCCCAGTACATGTTTAAGTCTTCATTATTTTATTCTGTAAATTTAGCCCTTTTTATTATTGTAATGTGTAATGTATGCATGCTTTCCTTGATGAAGAGAAAGCAGCCCAGCTGCTGTTGCCTATACATGCTCTTGACACAGCCCAAGAGAGACACTTGGGCTGCCAGCCAGGAGTTGTGTTGTGCTGCTGTAACTCTGCCCCGACCCTGGCTTTGGTTGGTGTGCACTGAATGCCTCAGGTACAGCAGTGACTCTCACTGTTCCAGCCTGGTATGAAAGAGGAAGGGGGAAAGTGCAAGTTGGATCTTAGGAGCAGAATTCGAGTGTTCCTTCTCCTCCTCTGAAGTAAGTGCCAAGGAAAACAGGCTAATTCTAGAACTCCAAAATAGGTTCTCTTTTTTAATTTTTACTGAGACCAATGGTAGCAGGCACTGGAAATTTTAGTTGTTATTTGATGTAGGAGTTGTTTGGCCTGTCTGTGTGCCTTACTACACAGAGGTTTAGATGCTTCTGGAATGAGGAATCATGGAGTCCTTGGCTCTGCCTATGAAAATATGTCTGAGAGATGCTGGCAAGCAGGATGTCACCTCCTTTCAATCATCTGGGAAATCTCTAAGGACAGGAAAGGTGGGAGAATGGTGAACCTGAATCTTGGAGTGGTGCTGCCAGGCTCCAGAATTTCTCCAGACATCTGTCTCAGCTGTGGTTACACTGTCTTTGTGGTCTGCACCTCTGAAAGAATACTCTTGTCCTTGATGGAGCTTGGATGGATGAGGTTGTATCCATGTTGTTCAGGGCTACTGCTTTATAAGACAGAATTTTCCCTTTCTAGGGCTGTTTCTCAGCTCTGAGACAGTGTTTTGTGTTTCCTGGTATTCCATTTCAGAGAATCTGAAATAGTGATAACTAAAATAGAGATGGTACTGAGCTATAAATGTGTTATAGGTTCAGGACCTGGTGTGAGGATATACCAGCTAGAATGGTGCTGGTGAATTTGGCGGTTACAATATCCATGCTGCTTGTCTGGGGCAATGTTGTTTTGCTTTTCTCTGAATGGTATCTGAACCAGCCTTTGAAGAGGATGGACTGACTGGCTGACTGCTTCAGGAGGGTTTGAGTAGAAACTAGACAAAACTTGCAGTTTGGGTAGTGTTAGGAAAAAGTACTGCAAATCACAAGGAAATGTTTTTTACTATTGAGTACTTCTTTGACCATTTTTCAAGATCTAGCGCAACCCTTAGACCTGGGGGAAGGAGGTAGAATCTTTCACAAAGGCTCATACTTCCCTTTTTTATACCCAAACCAGCTGTTATGCCTCTTTTGAAAATGACAGATTTCTGTTCCCTAACAGCTTTTTTATTTTCTGTTGAGTGAAAAATAGAAGTTTTCTTTCTGCATTTTCATTTTACATTCCATTCAACTGTAATGTGTGCACTGCATTTATTTTAGTCAGTATAAATTAGCTGTTTTACAACAGCTAAATCTCTGCAACTGACTATAATTTTCAAATGCTCACTTTCAGCTGGGTTTTTTTAATGTATATAATTTCTAGGTGGAAATTCTAAAATACAGGTTTTTAAAATTCATTACTTGAAGAAATTTGCATGTTTACTCTTACTTTCATTCTCAGTAGAACTTATTCTGAAACCAGCTATTTAATACCTGTTTGTTTAGGTTTATTTCCAGATCTTTGCATATATGTCCTTTAAGTTACTGCTGTGTTTTTGTACTGATGGAATGGAAAGTGTTCCCTTTTGGCCAGATCTCCATGTAGAGAGTTTTCCCTTGATCTTGTTAGAGCAGTTGGTTCTATGTTCCACCCCACCCACCCCTAGTGTGTGTTTGCACCAAGTTGTCCTTTGTGTGTTGTTTTTTTTCACTTCCATTCAGTTTATGGTAATACTACAACCAACAACTAGGCACTGTTTTGTTGATATGGGAGGTTGTAGTATTACCATTATTATCTTTTCTATGGTGTTAAAGTGTCATTTCATTTATCTGGAACTCTTTAATATAAGAAGTAGCTGACTGAAAATAATCTTGTGTACTGGATCTGTGTTCTGGCATATGGAGAGTGTTGTTTAAAAAGTTGCAGACTGATCACTTGGAATGTTGAGCTTTCAGAGAGGTGTAGGTGAGCTCTTGGACTGAAATCACACAGCAAAATAGAGTGCAGTTCCTGAGAGGTTTGTGTAGCATGAGTTTACACGTGATAAACTAGAAATAATCTTGTGGCAGTGAATGAATACTACAAAATTTGGGTGATATTTCTCCTCTCATTTCTGTTTTTCTTCTGACTCTTTCAGAGTATGCTGTTAATATTTATACCATGGTAACACTTGTCACAGCAATCTTTTTTTGGTGTTCTGGTGCAGTATGTTACTCCTCCTTCCCTCCCAGCGTGCCCTTTAATTACACCCTGTCACAAGAATGTCTGAGAAAGTGAATAATGTGTACACAGCAACCCTCGTGGCTGGCCTGAAGGGTGCTGGGAGTGGGGCTGCTCAAGCTGTTGTGTTCTTGCACTCTGTGCTGCAGACAGACTGAAAACGTGACATGCCTGGCATAAGACATGCAACACTTGAAAGCTGTTATTTTGCTGCTTGGAACAGGGTAGTAGAAACATTTTGATAAATTCTTCAATGTGCAGATCATTAAGGTTCTTAGTGGTGCTTAAAGGAGCAGTCCTGTTACGCATTTATATGGAGAGCATCACCAAGGCAGGGTAAAATGTTTAATATTTACCCAAATTTTGGTATGAATTTGCTGTGATCTTGTCTGTCTTTGAAAGCCTGACTTTTTGTATCTCTCTATGGAGAGTCTTAACTGACTACTTTCAAATGCAAATTGCAACTTTCCGGCTCAGTTACACTCACCAAGAAGGGTGTTTTATGTGGAATTGATAGATCCATTACTTAATGGAGGAACTGTGTTTCCAAGGTCTTCAGCAAAGTCATCATATTGTAGTGGTTAAACAAGTTTCTCACATATTCGTCCTTTCATATGTGATACTTGCTGTGAAAGCAGCAGGAAGAATTTCAGTTTGGAAGTTCAGTTTAAACATTAAATGCAACCAGGGAAAACACAGTAACTGAACTTGGGAATCTCATTTTGAGGAAAGACCACCTGAAGCAGAAAGTAAAAAGCTTTAAGTCTTGTAGTATCCCTTAAAGCCTTTGCTCAGATAGGCACAACTCCCATTTCCCCCGAGTAGCCTTCTTGTCTAAATGAAAACAGAATCATTACAGAAGAGTGTGATCCATTGGTGGTATGGGAAAAGATCTATTTCAGAAGTTATGTCAACACAAACATTTGATAAATTCTATGATTTAATACATCTCTCTTTAAAATGTAGGTGTTTTACAGGTTACTATGGATAATGTAACCCATGTGCTTATCTCTTCATGCTATTTTCAGTCTTAACAGCACCTTTGTAAATCGGGTTATTTAGTAAATGACAGATTACATATTCGGGTCTCTGTCTAGTTGACACTTTATGATTGCGTTTATAAAGAAAATAGAGCCCCTGTATGCATTCCAAGATGGAAGTTTCTGCTGTAGAAAGTCTGGGGCATTCGCTCAGAAGAGCACCTTAGGACTTTCTGATACATGAAATTTTGCTCTTTTTGGATCGCTGGTTTGTTTTTTTTTTTCCCCAGCTGTTTAGGAAACATTAATTATTTTAATCTTTATTTCTTGGATTCGGGCCACTGATATTTGGCATAACTGAGGGTCAAATTGGGGAGAAAAATCTATGTATCTATTTCAAATACTCCTTCCTCTCCTGCCCCTCCATCAGTGCATACACCAGAAATAACACTTCCCTGTGTTTTGAAAATAGTGGCTCCATAGAGTGTATTTTGGCAAGGCAAGATGTCAGGTGGTGTTGGAACATTTCAGAAACATGGTGAACAAGTTCCTGTTCTTGTCTGCAACGGATGGGTTCCTCTGTCTGGGAGAGGGTGGCAGAGACATGTACAGAGGTACAGAACTATGAAAAGCCAAACCTTTAATAAGGAAGACTGCTATGCTAGTAAGGGACTGTTTCTAAGTCTATGCTTTACCAAAAGTTACTATTTCTATTCCCAGTGAAAAAAGGGGGGAAGGCAGAAGGTAAAACTAGGAATGTCTTTAATCAGCTCAAGTCCTGTTGCCACATAACTTAAACCTGGAGTCTTCTACACAGTGCCTGGGCAGATGTACGTGCAAAGCTCTTGGAGGCTGATATTTGGGGTTGGATAGCAGCTCTCAGTTTATGTCAATGTGACTCTAGGCCCTTGACTCAGAGCTAATTCCCACAGTAGTGAAATACTGATAGTAGTACATTTCCTGCTCAGTGGTTTTTCCCTGGCTGCATGTTCAGCTGCAGTATTTTGAACTGTATTTGCAGCAACAGCAAACAGTTTTGTGACAACTTAAAAATAAATAGTAAGTTCATCCTATGGAATATAATCTTGTGCTTTCTGCCATCATTGCTACCAGCCGCAGATTTTGCAGTGCTGGCTTCCCACAGGCCCTGCAAGAAGCAACAGATTCCTCACTATAAGGTTTTAAAGTAATCTTGTCATATGCTGTGAAGAAAATGTATTTTTAGACATACCTTGGTTACTAAAGCAGTTCTGAGATACAGTGGGACAGGCCTTAAAGCTCAAATGTCAAGTACAAGACATTTGTTTTTGTATTTTCTTTTAAGATTACATTGAATGGTAGTTATTTCAGGCTTAGGGCATTCAAAACACTTGGAGCAAAGTTTGCAGTTTATTATCAGCATTTAAATTATCAGTAGTCAGAGAGCGGAACATCTCCGTTGACACATGGGACATTGTACTCAGGAAATAGTGTGGTGCTTCCTGCTAGCCTGAATGCTCATTGCTATTTTTCATTCCTGCTGGCTCTGAGCTGTGTTGGTGTCCAAGACACAGCACTGTCCATTAGTCACAGGTGGAGAGCACTGTGAGGTGACAGATTTGTCCATGTGAAGTAGAGATGTCTGGTAGGAGCATTTCACTAGGAATATAAACTATTTTTGTAGCTCATGGTATGCACAGCTGAGTGCTATCTTTGTCTCTGCTTTACTGTGCACTGCATCTTTATGGACTGTGATTATAGCAAGAGGTATTTGGACTCTCCTAGTGATGTCTTTGTGCATATTACACCACCTGTGCGGCCAAGAACCTTTCTAAAAGCATAGCATTTACTTTGTTCATGAAAGCTGACATCCACGTATGGTATAAGTTTACTATCAGCTGCTTTTATTGCTTGATTGCGGGGATTTTTTAATTTGGTTCTTTGACTCCTGTACTGAATAACCCAAACTGATGGGGAAAGAGATGAGTGAACTTCGAGTCTTCCCTAGGCAACTACCTGAAACAAATTTTACAGCCAAAATATTTAAAGGTAATCGTGTAATCTTTTTCTGCCTCAGTATTACACTATAACAGGTAACTAGGAGGAAAGTAAATGGAAAAAGAAATCCCATGTATTGAGTTTGATTGGGGTACCCGCAGCTGTTCTTGAATTGGTAATTTAGTTGTTTGTGTAAAGTTAGCAACCTGGACATCACACTTGCACAGGTTCTCAAATAACAGAACTAATTACTTTCAAGAATCTAAAGGGAATTGCAAGTGTTTTACATAGCCGGTTAGAAGCACTCAATGATTTTATAAATGGTACTGATTTGACAAGCACGTTTAAGGCAACATTCTCAAAGACTGGGATGGCAGAGCAATCTATCACAGCTATTGGAAATTAAGTAAAACTACTAGTTTCTCACTGATTAGTCTGTTTTGGTGCTTGCTTTTTAATGCATTGTAGTCAGTATATAGAAGGCAAGTTTGACGTGTAAAATTACCTGACAGTGCAGGGGAGGGGTCGGGGAGAGGTGGAGGGGAGTCGTGAGGGACCATGTGTTCGGCACCATCTTGAGGGACCTCATGGCCGCCACCATTTTGTCAGCGTGGGGCTGAGGCAAGGGTGTGCAAATTTGGAACTGGGGAAGACAAGATGGCAGGACCGGCCATATGGCTGTCGCCATCTTGGGGTTTAACTAGGGGGGATGATAGAAATGGGCAGGTGGGCATAGGAAAAAGGGTTAGGGTGAAATCCGGGACAGCATGGCCACTACTGCCCCAGCAAGGGGACAGGGGAGACCAGGAGGTGTCAGAGAGACAGTAGCAGCTCTGTTCCCTGGGGCGGAATCCTGCTCGCCCCTCCCCTGTGGTAGGAAAGGGGTTTTAGGGATGTGGGGGGAGAGGGAGGGATAAACCTTCTTTTGGGAATGAGTGAATCCAGCACTCAGCTTTTCCCATAAAAACCTCACCCAGCCACCAAGGAAAAAAGGTTAGCAAAGAAAAGGTAAAAAGGTACCCAAAAGAGCTTCCCCGGGCTTCACTCATCCCCGAGTTTCTCCGGCTCTCTCTCGCCGAATGCCGAAGCTCAACCAATTCAAGCCCTATCAGCTCCAAGCTCCCGGGTGAAAGAAAAACTCGGCCGTGGTTCTCCAAGTGTGACCGGTCCTCTCACACTGAGAGACTGTCAGTCCCCTGTTCGGGTAGGCCTGATAAAACTTAAACCTTCCCTCGAGGTCATGGCAGCACCGGGTCACAGCTCCTGGTAGCTTGGATGCTCAGGGACGCCTTCCAGGGGACTGCAGCCGAAGCCCCTGTTTGGGCGCCACATGACGCGGTGTGCGTGGGTTGATGGACCAATGCTGCTTTTTTTCCCTCAAGTGTCCCGTGGAGATCCGCTCAGGTGGTGCCACGACAGCACCCAGGCAAACACACAGTCCCACCCCTGTAGATGGGCACAGGCAGCCAGACACATTTGTGTATCTTTTGGGTACCTTTTTACCTTTTCTTTGCTAACCTTTTTTCCTTGGTGGCTGGGTGAGGTTTTTATGGGAAAAGCTGAGTGCTGGATTCACTCATTCCCAAAAGAAGGTTTATCCCTCCCTCTCCCCCCACATCCCTAAAACCCCTTTCCTACCACAGGGGAGGGGCGAGCCGGATTCTGCCCCAGGCATGTGCTTGGAGATGAAGAGGCAGGAGGGGCCACTTAGCTTTGTGGTTCCAAAGGAGTTTATTGCCTCAAAGGAGGGAAAAACCGAATGACCCAGAACACAGGAAATCACAGGATTTTATACAGAGTGTAAGAGGCGGGCAGAGCATCACTGACCAATGGTCTGAGGACTAGGGGGTGGAGACAAGGTTGATTGACACAACAGGGGCCAATGGGAGAGGGGAGGAACCATTTAACAGCAAGATGGGGGGAATATGGACTCAACCACTGCAACAGTGTAATGCACAAAATATCATTTGAGTTTTGGCATTCTGGAACATAATTTTGATTTTTTTACTCATAATTATTTTATTTTACAAAGTATCTTTGTCAGTGCAATGTTTCACTAAGTTCATGCATGGAAAGTGGCAATTGCTGTGTTTGGTTTATGGCATGAGCTAATTGAGCGAGGCTTTCAGTGGTGGGGGATAGCTGCTGGCACTATTTAACCTGCCTGTGGGCAGATGGGTGGGAGCAGGGAGATAGAGATGATACACCCCAAATTCATATCTGACATCTGTGAGATCAAGTCACATCAGACAAGTTTGAAAGGTAAGCAAATGACTATACCCTCAAACTGTGGTGCTTGTACACTTGGGAACCTACAGAAAACAGCTGGGAGTTAGATTAATGCACAGAAAAAATATCTGTCAGTTCATGCTTTGAGAGAGGCTCCAGTGGTTGCTCTGAGATTAAACAGGCCTTTTAGAGTGAGGTAAAATCCTGCCTAAGCAGAGATAAATAAAGTTCAAGGTTAATAATGTTACACCTTCATGACCACAAAATTTATCCCAGCTGTTTCAACACACTGGCCTGGGCTCCTGTGTTGGACTAGTTGGTGCAAAAAAAGAACTTCCAGGGTCTGATATTTTTTGTTTAATTTGCCTTACTTAACAGAAAGTTATTGTCACTTAAGGACTATGATATGCAGTGGGCTAATGATGTATCTGTTTCAGTTTGCAGCTCACCTAGTGAAAAACAAGTACCCAAGGGTCTGCATCCTAGATGGAGGAATCAACAAGATCAAGCCTACTGGTCTCCTCACTGTTCCTTCTCCACAAATTTAAGTGACTGTAAACATTCAGGACCATCTGTCTAAAGAGGAAAGTCTTGCCTACAGCACAGATGTCCTGAACCTAAAGGGCATTATGGCATCTTCACCATACAAGCTATCCTGATGATCAGTGTCTTATCCTGCAGCTGTAGAGCCCAGGAGCTTTGTGTCTGTTCTTCAGTATAGAGCTTCAGTTGGAACTGATCAAAACTGAAGCTTTAAGCTTTCCAAGAAACCTCTTTCAGTATTGATGTAGTGCAGAAATGCTTGAGCAAGTCTGAACGAAGAGAGACGAACTCATCTGGCTTTTGGGATCTTATATTTCTGTGGAACAAAATTAACTGGCACTTGATGGCTCTAAGGTGCACTTAGATTATTTGAAAAAGTATTTTACTGTGAATATTGAAAGTAGCAAAATGAAATTGTACCATGTATATCGTGTGAAAAAGTGTGTTTTCTAATATTTGAAAAGTAATTGCTGTATCTTGTGACCTGCTGAGAAAGTGTTCTTTCATCTGGTTTGGAAATAAAGATGTGTCCCAAATTGGAAGTCACTGTAAGAGTTGCTGTTGGGTCAATTCAAAATCTGTCACAAGATGAAAAATTTCTTCTACTCTATGGTGAATTTAACAATCTATTTCTATAATCATATCAAATGTAACAATTTCTGGAACAGTTACACTTACCAGAAAAGTGGATTTTCAACAACACTGTCTTAGGAGTATAAATCATTTATTCTGTAAGTAATAGTACACTTCCAGTTTAGAAGCTCATGCCTTGAAAGGAAACATGGCAATTTTAATTTTCATGTGAAAACATTCTAGAGTAATCACTCTTGCATGAATTGGAAGTTGAGAGTTTTCTTTGGGCCTCTAGTCTTTCAGCTAGTGGTGTCAGTTTTCTTGGGGCTTTTTTAGGTCCTTGAACGTGAACTTTAAAACTGACAGATTGGGACAACAACCTGTTTTTGAGCTGGAGTGGATGCAAGTGCTGCAGATGAGTGAAAGCAGGCTCCCACACAGGGCATAAAGTGGCTGTGCAGTAAAGATATGTGGGTATTACTTGGCAGTAAGAAGCCAAAAGCATTTAAAGCACCGACAGAAACAGGAATTGGCATATCTCTTGCTGAGAAGCTAAAAATAAACTTGATTCAGACAAGTACCACCTTTCAAGAGATGTGGGGGAAAAAACCCAACACCCTAATTCCTCCCCCTCAAAATCTCAGGTTAGGTTTGCTATCTTGTCAGGTCCATTATTCTAAGAATAATGCTGGAGATGGGAGGAAGGCTAGGAAAATAAAAGAATCTGTCTTCAAGAATGCTCCTTGAAAATACTACATTTAATCCAGGAAAACCAGTTATGATAATGTAAGAGTGTCAGTATGCCACTGAAATTAAATGGGAATGTGGAAGAATGTGTTTTAGAAGACAAGAAAATGTTAGATTTTTCTTTTCATGTTTTTAAAGCTGGAAAAAACTGATGTGACATGAGGCTTAATAATCTCTGAAGTGTGAGGATTAAAATGTATTTTGTAAAATTAGCAAATGACACCAAAGATCTGTTCACCTGGTTAGTCACATATTAGCTAGCATTGTGAATTTGACACCCTGCTCTTTTATTGGAACATCATCTGAAACATAGCAGTTTCCACAATACAAGCTCACTGTAGGGTAATGAGGATTTGCACTGGAGATGGGATTATTGTATGCCTTATTTGAGGATTTTGTATCAGGAATAGGGAATGGTTTTAATTTGCCAAACAGAACATTGCAGCAGCTAACTATATTTTGTTTTTCTTCTGTCACAACAGGTTTCCAAAACTGAGAGTTTTGAGAGAGAGGTGGTCAGTGAAAGGCTGGGAACAGTGTCTGTAAATTACAGGCAACCTGATCACTTGTTCTGTGGAGTTTTTTAGTGGTGATTGTGGCTTTTGAGGTTTGTAGTTTTGGGAGGGTTTTTTTGAACTGGAACTGTGGAAGGTGAGCCTTTGTGAGTGGTGCTGAAAGAGGAAGTCTTCGTTCTTTTGGTGGGGCAAGCAGAAGGTTTTGTAGAGCTCTTGAAAGATTTCTGGAGGCTGAGTTTTCCAAATATGTACATTTCTATTAGCATGGTTTGTCCAGCTGTACCATTCTCTGTTTTAGACTGCAACGGGATGCCATAAAGATCTAGTAGGAGAAAAAAAAATAATACTAATGTTCCATTTTGGTATCTTCTGCTGCTAACATGAAAATACCCTAACTATTTCCCACCATTCGGCCTGGAGGGGTTAAATTTCCTGTGATTCTTTCCTTGCTTCTTTTTCCCAGTTTTAATCTATCCTTAGGCTTGCTGACAAGACCACTGCACTTCAATGTGTTGCCTGTGCCTTGATGTATTCATGGTCTGTGCAGGCATCACACAGTGGTATGATCTTATTTCTGTGACCTTTTGGCTATCAGTATCTAGACTTCCTTTGATATTTTAGCCAGCTAAGGAAGATGTTTGTTAGAGTATCTCTTAGCTGGACTTCAGAGCTGCATCGCACAAAACTCAACAAAACAAAAATCCTCGAATGACATGATTTAGTTCTTCAGCAGCTGCATCTCTAATGTTGTTATGAAGGAGGTACTGTGAGAGCCTGTAAGTGCTGTGGCCTGAGACATACTTGCTGTTCTTATTTACAGGGTGTGAATGTTGTACAGAATATCCCTTTTCAAGATTTGATTTTATTTGTACTTTTTGCAGCTTACCAAGTTCCTTCAGTTAATATAAAAAATTAGGTATGTCTTTTTTTAGCTTTCACAGTGTTCAGATTGAGTGACTTAGAGGTCTGGGAATTGTGTGGGACTGAGTATGGCCTTTTAATCTCCCATTTCCAGTTATCTTTCCTTTGTTGATGAGTCAGACTGGCTTCTCCCTTTGTTGTGTTAGAAACTTCACTGTCATCAGTCTTATCTTGCTATTTTTAATTATTTTTGTTGGGCCCAGCTTGTGAAAATTGACTGAATTATTATTCTTCCCAAAAGAGTGTTTCTTTCCAGGAGAAGTAAAGAAACTTGATCTGTGCTGACTTAGCTAACATCAGATTTGTATATTTGACTAGCAAAATTTCAGGTTTTCCTTTCTCTTTGTATCCCAAGCTATAATGCTGGTATTGTCAATCTTTTAGGTTTCTAGACTTAGTAGAAAACTGATGCCAGAAACTGCAGACTCATTTGGAAATATGAATTTTGTTTCATTTGCTTTTCAAGTAACCATGAAGCTTGAAGTTTGCTACTGGTAGTGTCTTTTAAATAACAGCACCAAAGTACCTGTTGGACAACAGTCTCTGTTCTGTGACAGCAGAGTCTGTAGTCTATTCATTTAGGTTTAACAATTCTTTTTCTACTGCCATAAGCATCTGTGATTGAAGATAATTAAATATTGTTGTATGTCTCTCATTATATCAGTATTTAATAAACCAAGGTTATACAGAATTTAACAAAACTTTAAAAACATAGATTCAATAGAGTGTTATTACCACTGAATCAATTTTTAAGTATTTTTAAAGCGTTTTCCCAAATTCGTTTAACCATAATGTAAATCCATGTTCAGATTGATCTCTAATGGTGATCTTGCATGTAAAGGTAGAGAGACCCCAGTGCACGCACTTCTATAATTCACATATGTTCCTTCCCTGGCAATAGCTCCTTATGTGCTTTAGGAGCAGAGGCACCAAGTTTCCAGACACAGTAATCTGTGTGAAAGAGCAGATACAATAAAGCAATGTGGTAATCATTGGATTCAATGGGAACAATCCAGGGAAAAATTGCAGATCACTGGTTTAGTTATTTCCTACCTGAAATATTAAACGTCTCCTCTTTGTCTATCTAGAATTATCTGGCATTACCTCATTTTAGACAGAAATAATGTCTGGTGGTATCAACTCCTTTCAGCTGAGCTTGCCAGAGGAGTAAAACTGAGAGTATAGAATAGGTACATGGAATAATTATGGGGACACATTCTTGCCATTTTGTCACTTGATTTGATTTGATTTGATTCAGTTGCTACCCTAAATGTGTTTTTTTTTTTCTCAAGTCCTTTTAAATTTGAATGAGCTAATATCTCTGATTTTACATCTTTGTTTAAATAAAGCTGTTATTTCAAACGACGACATTTCTCCAGCCTCAAAGTAAGAGGTGAAATTAGATGTAGGATGTTGTCCTCAAGAGAGGAACTTGGTGGCTCTTAAGTGTTACATGTCCTCAGTGTGGAATCAGTTCAGTGGCAGCTCTTCAGCAAATAGAATGCCCATGCTCCAGGTCTGGAGATCTGCCCCAAGTACAAAATGTACCTGGAGGAAGGAACATGGAGAATTTACTTTAGTGTAAAGCTTTATGAGTATATATGTAGCATTATAATATGTGTTATGCATACAAAAATATAGTCAGCAAACAGCTTCTTTTAAATTGACAAGATTGTTAAAAACTGTCCACTCTCTTTGGAGGATACTCTGAACCTAGTTAGAATAGCTCAAAGTGGTTGTAATAATTAAAATTTCTCCTTTGCAGTAATTTTATAGGTGTGCAGTGCATGCTGATACACATGAAGCCAAGGGCTTTACTAAACCAGGTAAGTCCTCTTGTCACTTCGGAGAGAAACTTTGCAATTACTTTTCCAGGAGAAACCAGCAAAATGAGCAGCTAGAACCCAGTGCTGTTGTAATATACCTGAGCTCAGTTGTTCTGGTTGTTCCTTCTGAAATGCTATGTGCTTCTTGGTCCTATATGTGCAAATATACAGTTACCCTACATTTCTTCTTAAAGTCCTGTAGATAAACCAGTATTTGCCTGGGCTTCTTGTCTGTCATCCTGCCTGATAGTGCTTTTACTGTGCACTTTATAGGCCCTCCCTCTCTCCCTCCAGGATTTCATTCAGCTTTTCACGGGCTCTTACCTTTAGGTCACCTTCCCTATTGGAAACATGTGATGAGTTTTCTTTCTCAGAATAGTTTTTTTAGTGCACTTGTTGTGTTTCCTGTTCCTGGAAGTTACTTGTTTTTTATTAGCAAATGCCTGAAGCCACTGACTTTGGAATCCTGGGCCTGTAATGGAATGAGATTGCTGCTGTGCATAGTGGATGGGAGGGGGAAGTGGAAAATTCCTCTCAGTGCCTCCCTTGGAAAGGCAGCCCTCCTATGATGAATCACTGAGAGAAGTGTTCATGGTGATGGATGAGAGCCAGTGGGGGTAGCAGGAGAGAGTTGAAGGCATCAGGGAGTTATTCTCTGATTACTCTTTTCTGGCAAGGTAGAATAATTGACTTGTAGAGCTGGTACTTCAAACTACAGCCTCTTGCTCGCTGCTGGTTACAGGAGCACCAATCCCTCACGGACCAGGGCTGCTCTTGGGTGAGCACATCCTGAGACTGTGTCCTGAACTGCCACCTCCTCTTCTGGCAAAGACAGGCTGCCTGCCTTCTTTTTATTTCTTTTCTTTTTTTTTTTTTTTAAGTAGTGGGAAAAGGCAGACGCTGTAAAAATTCAAGCAGCTCTCCTGAATGTGCTGCACATAAAAGTTGTGTGATAAATGGTCATGGTAGCAGAAATCTGAACATGGATATTTGGGATCTCCATTGTACACCTGTTCACTTGCTGTAAGGCTGTATTGCCCTGTTGCAGAGCCTCACCTGTTCACAACGTACAGCACCTTGATAAATTATTACAGCATTGGACTTCTGCACTTTTGTGCAGAAACATCAGACTTGTCTGTGCCACGAGGGGTGAACCGGGTTAAGTACAGGTTACTTCATGCAATAGGAAGGAACAGCTTCTTGTAACACCCAGCCAGTTTTCAGAAGCCTTCAGTTACTTACACAGACGCCTTGGAAAAATCTGTACCCTTTGTTAAATGTCTAGATGGGACCCAAGTTCCTGAAAATCAGACCTCCACACTCACTGCTGTACACTTAAAAATTTGAACTTGAGCTTGGAAAATTTGTCCTCAAAAGGGGTCAGGATTTACATACACAGTCTGTAAATGGTTTCAGTGGGAAATGCTGGCAGAGCCATCTCTCTAGTGTTGTTAACCTGTTTTTCAGACCACCCATTCTGCCTGTGCAATAGAACAAGCCTAAGTGAGGCATTCATTGGTGAGATTTGTCCTTACTGATCTCGTTTAGTTGATTAAAAGAAAATCTGTACCTGTTTTCCTTGTGAAATCTTAGACTGACTACAAAATCCTCTTAAAGTCTCTGCTGACCCTGTTTCAGTTTTCATTTTCAGGGGAGTGCTTTTTAATAAGAAACCTTAAGATGTTCAAATATTAGCAGGCATGAAGATTGCTTTCTTCACTGTTCTTGTGATTCTGCAGGATACTTACAATGATGATCAGAGACACCCTCAGGTTGAAGATAATGACTCCTAGCTTTAAGTTAGACATAGGCTTAAGTTCCTTAAATGCTTTAGTCTGATCTGGCTAGAAACAATTAGCAGGGATGATCAAAACTTAAGCTTTGCCTGAATCCACTTAAAGACCTGAGGGATTTCTGCTACATTGTTTGGTTTTATTAAGCCTAAAGTAAAAATACCTCCTATAGCCAGAGAGCCTTAATCACACTAAGGAGTAGATGTTAGAATAATAATAATGATGGTACTTCGAGGGAAAGAGGAGGGGGTGGAAACAATCTAAACCAAAATATAGAAAGGCCACCCACCAAAGACATGTTGAAGGGATGTAAACAGCCCTGAGAGTACACACACCAATCCTGGAACTTCTCCTGTCCAAGTAGCATATCCCATTTGAGAGCAGTTACTGTCAAGAGGTTGGAGGAGCCTTTCCTGGCTGTGGTGATGGAGCTGCAGTCTACAATTCGGTCATGTTTTGTTTCAGGGACCTGCTCTAGGGGAGGTAGTGCTTGTGTAGAGGCTGCCTTTGCTCAGAAGTGGCGTAGCTTCCAAGGAGAAAAATTATCTCATTGACTCTTGGCGAGGAGATGGCGTGCAGCCAGAATGCTCAACCAGTGCTCAGAGTGGTCTTTGTCACACAGTACAATTTGTAATTGCTGTTGCTTTTTGGCTGATGTTGAAAGCCTGCCCAGAGTGCAAAACAGAAAGTAATCATCCTCCCCCACCTCCGGTCTAGTTCAATGGGAGCTTCACAGAAGAGGCAAGTCTGGCTGCAAGAAAGGCTCGTAACCTTTGGTTGTATCAAACTCTTAAAACTATAAATTAAATTCCAGAAGGATCATACTGTAGGTAGGTTTTGTGTATGAGTGCACATGTACTTAATACATTTTAGAAGTGTTTTTTCCCCTCCCTCTTCTATTTTTTTTTACCAGCTATTTGGGTACCTGGGGTTTTGGGGATTCTTTTGGGTGTTTTTTTAATGTTTATCAGGGAGCTTGGGAAAGCATGGGATTTCTCATACATAAGTGCATCCACTATAGCATTGTTCTTGCTTACAGTCAAGAAGTAACAATTATCCATGCATATTTTTGGAATATTTAGAAGGAAAACAGTATTTGGACCAAAAGCCATTATTTATTGTAGCTTTTGAAAGTGACATACTAAGGAAGTTGAAGTAATGTTGTCATAAAGGTGATTAAACATTTGTAAAGCTCATATCAGTGAAAACAAGTGAGTGTGCAGAAGACAGAGATGCTGAGTAGAATAGGTGTTCTAATCAAATTTGTCCATTGCTCAGTCAAACTCATTCAGCAAAAGCTCAGTCTCTAACCCTGGTTCCTTCTTAGGCCTGTCCTGCGCAGTCCCAATTTTTCCTTGTGCGTGAACATAGGCTGTCTTTGCCTGCCTGCTTCCCCTGCCTCATTTTCCAGGTACATGGGAGACAGCCTGTATTTTAATAGGTAAGAACAGGAATTCAGGGATCAGTTTTCCAATTGTGGCAAGTCTGGGAAACTAGACTGCCTCGTCACCAGGCTGTTGTTGAGTTGGCTCATACTGATGAGTCCTGGGGCGCTGACACGTGAAACACCAGAGCTGTGAAGGGAGAGAGCCTTGGTGATGCTGACAGATTGGCTCCCATTGGAGCATCTTGTGGCAGGATTTGTTTTGCTGGAGGCTGGGATTCGTTTGTGTGCTGTATGTGGCATATATATCCTGTTTTGACTGAATCAGTGCGTGGGAAGCTTTTTGTACTTGCAGGCTGCATTACTAAGGTACAATGATTTATGATGATACATGGGGAGATCATTTGAACTGTAAAGGTTTTCTCTGGGGAAATCTGAGATAGCAAGGCAAATTAATGCTTTCTGTGGAGATTAATTATACAAAATTATGCTTAATTAAAAAGAATATTTGACTGTAACTTATTAAAAAAATCCAGAGTCTTCAGTCTCCAAGTGGGCCTCTTTAGATATCAGTAGGGCTGGAGAATATTGGCAGTGCAGCTGGGACTTTCACTCAGGTATTACTGGAAGAGTTTGAACTTCAGAGCCATTCAGAGAGGAAAGAAGGGTTGTGGAAACCTGGGACACCTGCAAAGTCAAATAAAATGTTTGTGTAGGCATTTAGAATGTACTGCCAGCATGGAAGGGTTTTTTTACCACTAAAAAAGAGTAGAAACGGTACTCTTTCTTCAGTATTCAGGGCACTTCCAGGTAACAGACAGCTCCCCATATTCTATCTGTTAACCACAGACAACATGGGCGCAACTTAATATGTACAGAGAACAAAGGGATTAATGCCAAGTGTTGCTGAACTAATTTGTTACCCAGAAACTCTCAACTTGTGTGAGTCAGGAATGCATCCGTTCTCCCAGCATTGCACTTGTGTAATTATTTGTTCAAGAGGTATTCATGTGTTTACTGCCTTTCCTGAAGCTGGTGTTTGCTTTGCAGAGCCCCTCAGGTAGGTCTGGCCTCTTTGGGAAGTCTAAGGCCTAGTCAAGCATAAATGAGGGACACATCTCATTAGTGAGCCAGCAGCTCAGATTCCCAAAAGGTGTTCAAGGCATGACGTGCAGAGCATTTCATGCCAAAGAAAAGATTATCAGATATACATTTATGTCTAGTGGGCAGTTGTTTAACATGACAAGTGTCCTGTGCCTCACTCATGACATAAGACTATTCTGAGAAATGAGCAGTTTATTAGAATGTGGCAGATTCTCTCTTTGGATTTCTTTGCCCCCCTTTTTCAACTCCCATCTATGTCAATTGTTATTTACCAGAAGTAACACTGATGTTGATTGTGTTGGTTTCTCATGCCCAGGGTTTTTGGTTTTAACCAACTTTTATATCCTACTGTTCCCCTTAATGTCTTTGGGATTTGTATACAACTATGGAGCAAGAATTCAGTGTTTTCCAGTGGCAATCATCCAGCTTGGAGCTGAAAGGCTGGGTGCAAACTAGAAAGCTGAAAGATGCAAGTATCCATTTTTCCCCTGTGGCACAGATTGTTTCATGCCAGCCAGTTATTGTCTGTCTTCTCTTTATGCCACCTCCAGGGGCATAAATGCTGTTCTCACTCAGCCTGTGATCAGGCCGATTTCTTTACAGCTAAAACTGCACACAGGAAATCTGACATTAATTCAGCAAGCTGAGTATTATACTGAGAGTCATAACTTAGACAGCTGCTCATACAGTGGAGTAAATCCAATTGTCCTACTCAGCAAAGATCATAATGCATTTTTAGCTGAGGACTAAGCTGGGCACTCCTCTTGTTAAAAGCATCAGTCAAGAGCAGCAATGTAGGTTTGGACACAGAAGAAGAAAAGTAAAATAAAGGAATCAAGACTAGGTGTTTTCTGGATCTGTCTCACCCTGTGTCTTTCATTAGGATTCATGGTGAGTAAGAAACAGTCACTTAGAAAGAAAACTTTGAATCTGATCTGCCCCTGAATGAGTACTGAGGCAAGACACTGAAGCTCAAAGTAAATAACATTGTTTTGGCCAGAAACCTCCATACTGAACTGTAGGAGGAACCTTGACTATGTCTCCAGTGTTTGATTTGTCTGTCTTTCCAGATCCTTAATACATGATAGAAGTCATGTTTGTTCTGCATGACTTCTCTATGCTGTTAGGGCTTGATTTTCTATCATTGCTCTGATATGCTGCTATTCCTGCAATGAATTCTCTTATTGTTACCTCCCTTTTTTTTTCTGGGCTTATTATTTTTGCCACTTCTAGGTACGTGCTTTCATGGCATTTCTTGGATATGTTGCAGGGAATGTATCCCAGTGCTAATCAGTGGGATGATATGATAACCTGGAATTTGACAGCATGATTTTGGCAGAGTTATCTGAGTGTGAAGTTTTACCAGAGTGGGCATTAAAGAGCTTTGTTGTTGCAGATGGCTGGCTTTGGTGTGGTGTTTAGCCTGGCTGACTCAAGGCTCTCAGATGTCCATGTGCAATACTGCAAACAGGTCTCCTCTAGACCAGTGCTCCCCTTGGGGCACCTTCCCTCAAGGCTCAGGGGTGAAAGCTGTAGACAAAGCATAGCTCTTCATGTAACAGTGCTAACTGCTGTTGACCTGAATTTACGGGAGGAAGATTTTGTTCACCAGGTGTCCAAGGTGTTAACTCTTCCCTTTTCATGCTGCAGGAGTCCTGTAGGTATTTTTTTTAAAGAAACATGTCTGAAGTCTGTTGGACAAGGTGTTTTTGTAATCTGAGAGCGATGTAAGGCAATTTCAAAAGGCAGCCACCTTTTTAAAGTAGTTTGGGGATGAGACTCTGCCACTGAGTAAATGTATGAGGGTGTTGTTCATTGTGTGCTACAGTGTGCCATAAAGAGGACTGATAGCCTGCAGGGTGTATCAGTGGCAGGTTTGTGATGAGCTCATATATTCAAAGAACAGAAGCTGGGAAACTGCATACAATGACTGACAGGCTTTTTAATTGCCTTTTGTCTGTGTTGAAACAGTTCTTAATTAAATTAATGTTGTCCTAATGAGAGACTGTGGTGCTGTGCTGACGGAGCAGCCGTGCTGCCACTGGCGAGTGGCATCGGTGTCAAATGAGGTTTGGGTGGGAGAGTGCTGGTGCTGGCCACCTGATTTACCCAAAAAGAGAACGACTGATTTGCTCAGGTTTTGTTTCAGGTGGGCATTAGGGTGGGAGCATGATGATAAGTACATTTCCTTTGCACTTTTGCCACTACTTTCTAATGGAAAAATACACCCACTCTTCTTTTAGCAAGGAGGCAGCATAGAGTAGAATTATGTTAAAGCAAAACTGAGTTTAATTTGACTGAAAGACAGGATGTAGTTGTTTAATCAAATGGAGAGCTTTTCTGTCAGAGATTGAGTTACTCCACACTAGAAAATATCTTGACTTGTTTTATTTTTTAATCTTGGACATGGATGGTCAAGAAGTGGAGCTCTATCCAGCTGTATCACTGCTGTGTCAGATACATGGATTCAGTTTCCTTCAAGAATTGCCTCTTGCTCCTTTAAAACGTGCTTGTTTTAAAGTTTGTTGTTTTCTGGGTTGTTGTTTTCTCTTGAAAACGGAATTGTCAAAGGTGACAACTTTTCATCATTTATGAAATGTTTTCTGTGTAGGGTTTAACTTCACCATGAAAAGTTTTTTAGCAAAGAGCCTTCATCAATTACAGTAGAACAAGAAAAACTGCATCTCTCTTTAAACTGAAAGAGTCAAAGTGGACACTAGCTCTATGAACTCAGGGAAGGGCTCTCTTAAAACTGAAAAAAATGTATCTGGTTTATCTTTTGCCAGAAATCTGTTCAGAAGACTGCCAAGTGCACATACTGAATGGGGGAAATGCTGTAACCTCCTCTGTGATGTTAGGTTAGCAACCTGAAGCCCTGCCATTGCACTGCCCTTGTGTGCTGGAGGTGTGAAGTAACTGTCTGAGCAGAAGAACGGAAATTAATAGGTGATAAATTTATTTTGACATGGATGAGTTGTGTGATTTGGAGGAGAAAAATTGCAGGCATAATGCATTCAGGAAATATAGCGAGGCAGTCAAAACTCAGAATTTTGTGAAGCATATTTAGATGTCAGCATCTCTGACAAGTCTCAATAGCTCATGCTGTTGCTGAAAATTAGAAAGGGCAAGTTTTTCCTCAACTATCTGGAGGTGTGCTGGACACATTGGGGTCAGGACTCAGAGTTAACTAGGTTTAATTAGTCTGTTCTAGCTTGGTAGTGCAGACAGCAGTAGCTACACTGACAGATTGACACAGTCTGTACAGAGAAAGTCTAACCAACAGAAACTCACATCATCTTTTCTTTCTTGTGTTGGTGCATGTCCTCAGGTGTAAAGTTCCTGCTTTGGGTTAACAGATTATTCCTATGAATGACTCCTCCTTCAGTATGAACTTAATTGAATAACCAAGATGTTTTTTGGAATATGTAGACCTCTGAATTATAAACATCTTTTTGCCAAATTAAATGTACAGTAGTTACATTTCAGTGAATGTCATTGCACTTTGTCAGGGCACATATTCATTCCAGGCCAAACACTGTTAAAACCTTGAAAACTTGCGGGTACATTTGGAGAAAAGATTATTCAAAGTGGCCCAGACTTTCACTGGAAAAACAATAACAAAAATAAATATTGATAATACTGCTATTAAAGATATATCAATTTTTATGGGGGAAAGAGTGATTTTTAAGGAAGGAATTCTGAGGGAGAGAATTCTTAAAATGGATCTCTTTCCATTTTGGGGGTGAGTGAGTGATGGTGTTTCTCTCACCCTCCCCAATCCCCCTTCTCCTCAGTTCCAGGCACTTAACTTTCCTTGGAGGATGTTGGTGGGACAGGTCTTGTTCAGCTAAACCTCTGCTCACAACAATTCCTGTAAGAAGTATTGATTTCTTTTTTCCTACTGGTGTGAGTCAAAGTATCTCAGATTTAGAGAGGATCCCTTCTTTTCTGTATCAGAGAAGGTAAGAACAGAGTAGCTGAAGAAAAACCTTGCTTGTATTCTGAAATCTGACATAATTTAGCTTGTGAAATGTTGGATGTCGTGTTTCCCCATATATTAAATGGCAAACCTGAGGTGCTTAAGAGACCTCCCACTAGGCCATGAGGGGGGAGAGTATTTATCTTGCATATTGACCTTGGCAGGGCCTGAAGTGAAACTCTTACACTCAGGAGAGAAACAATTTTATAATGCTGAACGGTAAGAACTTTAAGTGCTGTTAGCAGGCTATGCTGAATTCATCTGAGTGAGGTTTCTTTTGGATAGTGGCACTGTACCAGTCAGGAGGGTATTGCAAGAGTGAAGTCTTTTTTTATATTGAAAATAATCTTTTCACATAAAAAATACCCTAAAGAAGAGATGAGAAGACTGTTTTGGGCTTTTGTCTGTTAAAGCAAATGGCATAACAGGTGGGATTCCCCTGAACAAAACCTCCTTGTTCATACAGCATCTGGTGTAAGGTCTCTCATGGATCACAATGGCACAGTATAACAGTATTAATTATTTATTGTGGCATCACCTATTTGGCCACTACTGACTTTCCAAAAGCAATCTTCCTCTTATAGTGGCACAGGATTTTCTCCATCAATTCTTTGGCTGTTTTCTAGCCTGGGAGCCCAGTGCCTTCTCTCCTGCCACTTTGTGGCACTTTTGCATCAGCACAAAGGTGGTGTGAAATACACCCTGACCCAAAGCCACTTGGCATTCAGAGCATGCAGATACTAACAGCAGAGCAGTGATGAATTGCAAGGTAGGAAGAGCAGCCTGGAGGCATTGCTAGCAGGCAGTAATCCAGGGCTGCTGTCAGGTTCTGGCACGGTATCAAAATATCCCAGAACTGTCATGCAGGAAGCCTGGTTGCTTGGCTACTCCTTGCACAGTCTGTAACCTGTTATTTTATACAGTAGGGTTGGTGATACAGTTTACATTTTTCTTTTTTTAAATAAAATGACACTATGTAGTGGAAATCTGGGACATGTAGAATTTTCCCAGCAAAGAGACAGAATACTGGTGGTGGTGGTTTACCTGCATTATGTGGATGTTATTTATCATTTATTTCTTGATCACTTTTTCTTCCCTCTGTAGCAGTCCCTGCATCTGAGAGCAGCATCAACAGTGGCAAAGTGACCAAGAAACTTGATTAACCATGAAGATCAAAAGAGCCACAGGACTCAAGCTTGGCCAGGTGATTTAGACACAACCTGAGCTGTACAAAGATATTTTGGGTGATCTCCAAGAGGAGGAGCTTTAAATTAGGTGAAATAAACCTTCTGGCTGAAGGTCAGGGAAAGTACTGCAGCGTGATCCCTGTTTACACGAGGTACCCCTGGAGGTGCCAGGCTCTGCCCCATTGTGACAGGCACTGCTGAGAACAGGGGGTCACTGGGGCTTTCAAAGCACACCAGGCAAGGCATCAGGGCAGATACTGCTTTGGAGGAGTTCTGCAGGAGAGGGGGGATAGGTAGGATGTGCTGTTAGGCCATACAAACTTTGCTTTCTGTGATTTTTGGCACAGAGCAGGGTGGGTGTGTGTGCACGCTCCACATGGTATTTTTAACTAGCTCGTGTTATGTGTCTTTGAACCCTTTTTAAATGTCAGGAGGCTGAAGGCTTTTGTTATAACAAGCAGAGCCTGACAAACTGTTGAGGATTTTCACCTGTGAAATGGGGAAAACCTGGCACTAGGGGAGGTCTTTCCTTCTTAGGTAGTGCCTGCTCCCCCAGAAACCCCCAGGGAGGGGGTTGGGAGGTCCTACTTTCCAGCACTGACTAGCCTTTGCAATGCTTCTAAAGTGACCCTTCTTACATGTGTTACCTGGATGCATAAATAGGTATATATTCTTTCATAAATATATAAATATATATATTTATAAATGCATAGTATTGGAATTGCCTACCTGCTAAAAGCATGCTTGTTCAGAGGAGGTTGAATGTAGATTTTATTTTTTAACTTTCAGTGTCTTTGAGAACAAATAAAGGGTCTAGAAATGTAAATAAATCACTGGAATTATTGTAAGAAATATTGACTAGAAGGAAAAAATGTTTACTTTTTTTTTCTCATAGCATTTGGCTCTTTTTTGTTGAAGTCCTTTTCCTGTTTGCGCTCTGAAATTAGGTAGAAGTTGTTGATAACTTTTAGTTTGTTGTTTTCTCATCCAGCAATTATAAGGATTTGGCTTTAGGGAGCTCTGCAACCGACCACCTATTTTTTCCTTAACTTTGACATGGAGGAAACAAAGCAAATTTTGTGATTCTGACATACATGAGAATTGAATATAATTTCTGCCTAAATGAATGGTGTTGGAATTCATGGGCCAGAATGTCAGCTGATGACAAAGCAGCGTAGTTTGATCTAAAGCCTTTATTACCAATTAATATTACCAATTATTGCCAGCTGAATTGATGTGATTGTACTTTCCTAGTAGAGCAGTAATACTCAGCTTAGTTGTGCTGTCTCTGCAGTGTGATCTCCAGGAGGGAGGGGACATGGGTGAGCTCTACTGATGGGTGAAGCTCTGACCCGCAAGTTTCTCACAGTATCTTGTGTTCATTGCGTCCCTAGGACAGAGGTGGGCACACTGAGTAGAGGGAAAAGGGCATTAACATGCAGGGGAAAATTTTTAAATTTCAAAATCTACCATTACCAGTTGCAGTTGTGTGTCAGTAAGCTGGGTGTTAACTTGATAGAGGCTTTTGTCTGAGGGTGTGTTTGCAGTAGCAGGGGGAGTGTGAGAGGATGCAAACCAGAGCCACGAGGGTTTGCTCCAGAGCCTGCCATGTCTTGTGGCCTCACAAACATTGCTGAGGGCAGCAGCAACAGAGCAGGTTGGGGCAAGGGTGACACATGGCTGCAGACTTGCTCTGGCAGGCAGAGAACATGGCAAGAGGCAATCCCTTCTTCATAAGGTACATTGCCACTGCCTTTTCTCTTGCCTCAGGCAGCAAAAATCTGATTTCACCATTAGGACGTGGCCAGAAGGCCGGAACATGTAAACGGATGGAAAAAAAGAAATGGGGTCAGGAGCTGGGGGTGAAAGGTTGATTGCTTGGGAGTGCTCTCCCCCAGCCTGGACCATGGGCAAGCAGAAATAAATTGTGGGTATGAATAGAAAATAGATGCTTACTAAGGAGTTAATTGAGGGTTCCGACAATGAAATCAGAAGAAGGAGATATTTGTCCTAATTCTAATCTTTGTTTATATTTACATAGACTTATTAAAAATGTTCTGCATTTTATACCAGAGAACAAATACAGAGGAGAGAGAACAGCTAAGTGCTCTGTGTCTCTGCCTGCTATTTTAACAAGAGGTCCTCACACTGATATGTATTTGTATCATCATTTGCTATGGATTCTGTGCTTTTAAAAAAATTACTAGCTAGGTCACAAACTGATTTTACCTGTCATCTCCTGGATTAAGGAAATAGTATGATTGTTAAATGACTGATGTTGGTGCCTCTTGGTCAATTTAAAATACTAATCTTATTTTTTTTAGGTTATTGAGAGTGTTATTATATGGATGGACAACAATTCTTCACTTGGGTTTGGTTCACTGTTTTTGTTTGTTGCAATACTGGCAAAAGATACTAATTTTTATTTTCTTTTTTAAGTATGCAGAAGACCTAAGTTGCAACATTCAGGACATGGACTCTTCCAAAACACGATAGAGTCTTAGGGCAAGAAATAAGTTGGTTTCCTGCCACATCTGAGCTGCTGTCTGGGGAAAAAAAGCAATAGATGAAAGGCTACAAAGAGAATATTTTTTTTCTTTTGACAGCTGGCTAATTTGTGTGAATTTGGAAGGTCATAGTCAGAAGGCATAGAAGGAGTAATAATAGCAAAGTGTGTTTTAGAGAATGCCCTGCTACTTTATGGCTATTAGGAAAATACCACAGGAATGAATTTTTAAAAATAGCTCAGCATTACAATCACAAGGGGTGTGACTGTGGCTGCAGGAAAATGTTCTAGCTTCTTAGTTCCTAAAGTCAAAAAAATTCCTGTTTGCTTAATATTTATCTCGAGGAGTAAATTGGCCTCTCGTGCCAGAGAAAACAGTGTTTGGGTTCAGTAAGTCCTGAGGCAAAGAAACTTTATTATTGTTTGGGCAGGATCTGGAAAATGCTGCCAGGTGCAGTGCTTGATACCTAACTTGAATGTTCCTTGTAGATGGGGAGGCCTAAACTTAAAAGTATGCAGCTGAGGAGAAAGGCTTTGATAGCCTGTTTTTCATCAAAAGCTCAAGACCACAGCAGCAGCAGAGAGCTGGAAGATGGAGAGAAAAAAGTTGGGGTCTTGGAACAAACCGGAGGGTAAAATGCATTTGGAGAAACTCTGAAAGCTGTGTGAGGAGGAGGAGGAAGGGGAAAAGGAAGGGGGGTGAGAGATAGAGAAGGTGGGAAGCTGTACCCTCACATGGTGCACTGTGGAGAGCAACTCCAAAGCACTCATACACACACTTACTGTGGGCAAGATAAGAAACACTCCAGTTCTGAGTTTGCAGCCCTGGCTGCTTGCTGCTTGATCAAAGGCTTGATCATGCTCAGAAGCAGCCCCAGAGCCCACTCACCTGTGGTCAGTCCAGTGTTCCCTCAGCATCCCAGCCCTGGGGCAGCCCTGGCACTGTGGTGGGGGTAGTGCAGGCCAGATGGGCTGTGTAAATTCAGGTGGTTGTGCTTCACAGGCTGCCCAGCTGAAGGAGAGGCTCAGAGGCAGATGGGAATTCTTCCAGTTTGATTTGTAGAGACTTGGTTTGAATCTGTTCACAGTTGGAGGCTCCAGCCTTCACCAAAGCTGGGGCAGTAGTGGCAGCATTGGGTCCTGCCAGGAGTCAGAGCCCTCAGCTGGGACTGGTAGTGAGCAGCACAACTTTTCCAGCAGCCCAATGGGTTTGAATGGCTGGAACCAGAGGAGGCAGCTTGAGGGTTTGCATTTTACAGATGAGAGTGCCAGCATTTCAAGTGTAGTGTTTACACAAGTGCTGGCAGCTCTGTTGAAGTGCTTTTGACAAGTTGATGTCACTGTGGGCTAGACTGGAAGTTCTGCAGCAAAGTAGTAGTGTCCTGAAATGTGAGGCTGCAAGAGCTCTCCCTTTGTCTTGTCCTCATGCTGCTCTGGTTTTTGTTGGTGCAAATGCACTGTGTAAAAGACTTCAAATGTTGGTAGCTTTGTTTAATTGAAGAATCTACTCTGGAGCCCTTAGAGTGGTCTACATACGGGACAGGAATGACATGTTATTCCTAAGAAGAAAGAAGAACAGCTGTGGTGCGAAGTAGAATCTGATGGAGAAGGGAGGGATGTTGCATTTCAATTCTTTGATATGGGCAAAAGAGTTTGTTCATTTTCAGATACAGGAGAAATAGGATTTTAAACAGTATTGCTTACTTTGAGTAAAAACTCCATTTATGGCATCCGCTTTGAACTGCTGCTTGGATGTTTGTTTCTGGAGAACATGCAGTGAGTTTCCCAACTGCTTGGCAAGGGACAGGGGCCTGTTAAAAATTAACTAGAAACTGAGATAAATCACATACAAATAGCTCGGGGAACATGGTGAATTCACCAGTGTCTGATGTACTTGTACTTATCTCATGGCTGCCCAAGTTCCTTTGTAAGGTGTTTTGGGTTTCTTAGCTTTGAGATGCCCTGTCCAGCAGTTCCTCCAGGAGAGAATGTCAGATGCAATTCTTTGAGCAACATTTTAATCTGAAACACAGCATTTTGTATGGTGTGAACAAAGGACCCAATCTTGTACCACAGAACCCAGTGGCAGCTGGGTCCGTAGTGTCTCTCTTGACTGTAGTGGTGAAAAAGGTCCAGGCTTCTGGAAGTCAAAGACCTATTAATAAAGTTTCTCCCCTTTGATAATGCTGGATAGTGGAAGCTTTTCATTGTGTTACTGTTTTGAGCTAGTTGCTGTTGCAGGTTAGGCTGGTTCATCCAAGTCTGTGGCTGTGTGGCAAGAGGACAGTGCATGGCAGGAGAATTTGTGAGTTCAAGTGAATGGCACTTGCCCACTCTGGGTGCATAATATCAGCATTTGCTCACTTCTCTTATCTATCAGCTGGGTGAGGTTACTCACCTTTCCTACAGCAGTATGAATAGGGGTGTGGAGAGGTGCACAGAGAAAATTTCTGCTCATCCCTAGAATGTGTTCAGGGAGCTCACAAGCAGCCTGACCCCTCAGCTGAAAGGCTGGTAGGCAAGGCCTGAGACTTTTAGAGCAGCCTGAGCCTGTTCTGCTGCAGTTCTGTGCAGTTCCTTTATGAGCACAAAATCTCTTCCCCAAAGGGAGTTGTTGCCACTGAAACATGAAGCATGGGTTGTCTGTATTGAATGTCAGGACAGAGCCATCATTCCAAGGATATTTTTATTAGCAAGGTTTGAAAATCCCTCTCACATAACATTTTGCATGCTGCAGGATTACCTTGTAGTTGCTGTTGGCAGCCTTATGTGGTTTGGAGATGCTGTGTTTCCAGGCTGTTCCAGGCAGACTGGCTGTTGGAAAACTCACAAGTCTTTGTCAGTTCAGGGCCAGAAATGGAGTCCAGTTGTTTTGCAGTCATGTACTGCTGAGTGCAAATTGCAGAATTTCTTGCATTCCCCATTTGTGCCTCCTGCAGTTTCATGTGTAGCTGCTTCTTGAAGTGTCATAGCTCTAATCCGTCTGCTGCACGCTCAGGATATTGCCCTGTCTGGGGGATTTGTGTGATTTGTTACCTGCAGTCTCAGACCCAGGATTTCAGTCAGAGCAGCAAGAGCAGAGGGTGGTACGGAATGGGTCTCCTCTGGTGAGGGTCTCTCTCTAGGGAGGAGGCAGACTTCCATGTCAGGGAAGGAAAAGATCCTTACCTTCATTAGGGCCCTGAAAGTTTGAATTTGTCTGATGTCTTTTTAGTGGCCCAGCTGACACCTCTGGCAAAACCTGGGAGAAACATGAAGAGAGTTCCATGCATTAGGGACCACCTGGTCACAGCCAGCCACAGAGAGGGGTAGTCACCATTTGTGTTTGCTGTAATGCCAAGCACACTCTTTGAACTAAGTGGTACCCTGGGAGGGGATGGCTGAATAAGATGAAGAACAGTGTTATGAATCACTCATGTGAGAGGCTGTGGGCTGGAGCTCTGTGGCCAAGCTGTGTTTGAATCCTTACAATACCCACCTAGCTCTGTAACTGCCAGTGTCATTTGATCAAAGCCTATATAGTGATGAAGGCATTCCTTGATGTACCACGTGCTTTATCTGCCTATTTTTTATACTAATATAATATTTTTTTCAAGCCTGCCACATCTTTATTTGGCAAGCAAATTACTCCAATAACAGCTGGCAGAGCAGTTCACAGTGAATTTCCTAGTGAGTGTGCCAGGGCTGTTGGCTAATGCACAGATGAGCTGCCAGAATGCCGAGGTCTCCTAACCCCCCACAAAACTGCCCGGTGTACCTTGTGAGTAATTAAATATCACTGTTCTAAGAGGCAACTTTCAAGCTATATCTTTAAAATCAGGATAGAACCAGTGGGATGTGACAGGAGAGTGACTGAATTGCTCACAGTTTAATGACTCCTCTAACTAATAGGGGTTCCTGGTTCCTACGTGAATTGATGTGCACCATAGAGTTGTGGAGTTTATTATTAGTGAGCAGTTCCTGTGGCTTCAAACCCTGTGTATTCACTCCAAGGTACAAATGGCTAAAGGAATCCCCTAGAATATTAGTAAGAATCATGCATGTTTGAGAGAGAACACTCAGCACTGGGGCATGGAAACTTTGAGGCATTCCAACAACTTTGGTCCTCCAGCTGATCCAGGAAACTGAGGTAAGATGACAACATTCTTGGAGCCAGCTCAGAACTTCAGAGGGATGGAAGTCAAAGTGTCTCTCTTGGACACCCCTCTGGATCCTGTTAATCAAATTTCTTGCCTTAGACAGTCACACAGTTATTTTTCTAATTTAAAACATAACTGGCACTGCTCAGTACTTATTTGGGTTTAGTTCTCTACTCATGTTGTGCTGGATGTCAGGATGGTCTTTGCTGAGAAATCTGATGGTGTCATCATGCACACATTGCATAAGCTCCCAAATAAGGAGTTCTTGCTTTTGTGCTAGACTTGAACCCAGGGGTGTGAGAATCAATGTCAGTTTTCATTGGAAGGCTTTTTTTCCTGTTTGACACTGGTACTGAGCTGGAGTGTGTGCATGCCACAGTAATCCTGCTTCACACATAAGGGAATTCTGTCTTGAACTGTTCTGATAGGGGAAGAATCTGCTGAGTCCATTTCTTCAAGTTTTTGATCTAAAATGGGGGCAGGGCAATAGGCAAGGGAAGAGGTGATGTTGTGCCCTGTTTTTGCTGGGCACCTGGTATCAAAACAATCACGGTGTCTTCCTGAAATTCCTTGAGAGTGTCAATCTCAAATTTTAGCCCTGGTGTTGCATATGAATGCAGTAAAATCATTCTCTAAGTGCGCTCTCTGTCTTTCCAGGCGTTTGCCAAACCCAAAATGATGATGAAGAGTATTCAGGATAAGAGTCTGAAATGAGAAGATGGGCTGCTGAAATGCATGGCAAGTTAAAATCTGGGAGAAAAGTGTGACTGAGGACTATTCCTGTCCTAAGAGAAGGTAAAAAGTCAAAGTATCAAGTTAAAAAATTTACTGGAAAAGTGCTGTACTAACTCATGGTCAGGGGAAAGCAGGATTTGGCTGTGTCACAGAGAGGAGCATCCTTATCCTGTGTGCCAGATGGATCTTGGCTTCCTTGCTCAAGCACTGAATACAGGCCTCAGCCTGTTGAGTACAATACACACAGTGTAAGCCATCACACATAATGTTCCCTGGTGCACAGAGATGCTGTAGAGATGTCCCTTTGGCACATGGTTTCTGAGATACCTGTGGAAAAGTGGTATGATGGAAGTGGAGGCTTGGGGACAACTTTAATAGTTGGATTGCAGGAAAACAGCAGAGTGCCAAAGATCTGACCACATATACAGGCTAAATATTTCTTAAAGAAAAAGAAAAAAATTGGTTGATTCTTAACATCTCTTAAGCAAATTGAGGAAAAATAGTGATGGAGAGCCATCATTTCTGGTTTTATCCAGAAAATTTGAGTCTAACTTGCTGTGCTGTTTGACATATTATTAAGAAACTCAGGAATAAATCTATGCTTTTGACATATATCAAGTATGTGTAAGCATGATGTCCCATCTGTCTGTCTCCCATTAAATTATAGATTTCTTAGGAGGAAAAAAAAGCAACCTAACATGGTCAGTCCAATGAGCATTCACATCCAGTGATGTGAACTGGATCAACCCTGATCTGACTATCCTGATCTCAGTAATGCTACCCGGGCTGTTTTTGAACTTTAAGAAGAAAGATAAATAAAAAATAGCTCATGTGTTTTGTTGGGGTTTTTTTTCCAAATAATAGTCTATCTCAGCCCAAAACAACCAGTATAAAACACTGTCTAAAGGGTGGTTTGCTTCAAAGCAAAGGAAGAGGGTTTGGAAGAGGTCACACAAGTGCACAAGGAGAACTGGTAAGAGCAGAGCCACTAGAATGGGATTTGATTCATTTTGCACTTACAATCCTGAAAATTTACATGGAGCTGGTTTCTGAAATCTCTTGGTGCTTCAGTCTGTACTGTTGAAATTTTGTCTTTATGGTCCCTGATGGTCTTTGGTCTGTTGGCATTTTAAACAAACGGAGCATTACAGACATTCCAAATGCATTTCCTCATGTATCTCTAGGTCCATTTGATGCAGTAGGTGGGGTCAGAGAAAGGAATCTCCTCAAGCTTTGAAAGTTAATGCAGTGATCTTTCAAATCATTACTGAAAATTACCCCTAAAATGTTTTGCATTTCTTTCTAAACTTGCAGGTTTACATCAATGCATTGCTCTACTCCTTTTTTTGTTTTTAATTGATGTGGAAAATCTGAAGTCGTAAAATGTTGTGTGACTACAGTACATCAGGGCAAAACAGCAGGTAAGAAAGTGTTTTAACCACCAGGAAAACTTTGATAATTTGGTGTCTGACAGATCTATATAAATAAAAATTTGCATCATATTTAACTGGACCTCATCTGCTAATTATTAACTCTGTATGTGTAACATTCACAATTATAAAGACAGCTGTAGTTTCTTGTTGCAAATTTTTGAAGGCAGAGTGAACAGCTTTCAAGGTAAGTGTCACAATGCACTGCTAAAATCAAGAAGCTTTGGACCAAGCTGTCTTTCTGATAAATACTGTGCTTCATTTGCAAGGAGAAATAACTTCTGATAGGGAGTATATCAAGACCCCTGGTACATGGGTTGGAGGCAGCTGCTACCAGCAGAACAGAGCAGGATTGTAGAGGCTATTGTCATAAATGTTTTCCTGTTCAGGGTTGTCTTCTTAGGACTGAGTCCTAAGACTGTACCACCTAAGCCTATTTAATTTAATGGCATTAGGGCAGTTATTGTCATCTCCAACTATAGTAAGAACCAATGTTTTGACATCCAAGTCTCAGGTAATTTATTGAAGGAAACCTAGGGAAGCTCTTCTCCAGAATGAATGGGCTTCACTAAAAGCACTCACTAGTGATTTAGTGACAGGGCTGTGATGAGAGATGAGGGCCACTGTATAAAATGGAATCTGGAACCAAAACTCTTGTCTCGGTCCCTTCCAGTCAGCCTATTTTGATGTCAACAAATTCATAAATGCCCACTGCCACTGGTCCCAGTGTGTACCTGTCATTTATGAAGAATCTTATTCTCAGTCTCTTTGGGGAAAAAAGTTTTACATGCCTTTTAAAAACATTCAATTATAAGTTTGCTAGAGGTTATATATTTGATAAATATTTTCATGTTTATTTAGCGTAATTTCTTCTGCATGCTTAAGTATCTAAGCAGGAATTTCTACTACCTATTTCCTAAATCCAAAACTATAATCTGCTTCATAGGAAGACCTCAGAGCCATATTTTCATCCCTTTTCTGAGGGTCATATGGAAATGGCAGTCCTGGCTGAGGAGGGAGCTGCCTGAAAGGGGCCTGGAGAGCAAGAGCTGGAGAAGGATCCTCACAAGAGAACCTCTGAGTGCCCTGATCTCTTCAGAAAGATGGAAAGAAGGCAACATACAGAGTCACAGCACAACCAGCTGTGGAGGTGAGTGACCTACAGCCACAGCAGCTTCCCCAGAGCTCAAAACCGGGGCCTTAGTGCCTGCTGAGGCTGCAGCTGTCACAAGGCTTTACAAGTCATTGTTTGATTGTGAAATGCATTGATAAAACAGAGACCTGAATCCTCCCCCTGTCACCTGAGTACTTATTTCAGATTCTGGGTTGTAGGGACCATTTGTAAAAATGGCAAAAACACTCTGACAGTCTTGTATCAACAGGTGTTCCATTTTAACCAGGGAATCTTAATCTCAGAAAGCTGTAGTAATATGATGAACCAGACTAAAATGTGTGAATCTTGTATTCCTTGGCATCTAACAGCAGTTTGTGCAGGCTGATCAGAGTGAGGAGCTATGGTAGCTACTCCTTGTTAAATAGACATTTTACATTGCAGAAGCTCCTAAATTACCTGTGAGACTTCTCTTAAAGTTAGGTTGAAAATTGTCATTCTTCCTTCTGAATAATACATATAGTGCTCTCTTCATATTATAATGAAATGTATTTTGATTTTTAAATCTGGTATTAAGAACTATTTCACTTTGGCATTGTCATCTTTTGCTTCATTTCACTGTGATGAAAACTGAGACTTTCAAAAATGAAAACAAGATTCCCAATTAGTAGCAAGTAACAGTCTCTTTTACTGATTACTTTAAAATAAGGGCAAGGTATTTCAACTATTCACAGATATTTCTGACATATCACAAAGTAATGTAAGACAAAAATACCATAATAATATTTGAAGTAAAATACTTTAAAATTTAATGTTTACAAACGCATTGCTTTTTTCCTTTTCAAAATTTTTGCTGATACAGTTTTGCAGGAGAATCTCTGTTTGGTCACACACTTCTGCTCTACACACTGTATTTTGTTCAAGGGGACAAATGGGAAAAGTGTTCTCAGACTGGTGCTTTGTCAGAAACAGGGATTTGGAACATGACCTCTACTGGTCTTGAAAACTTGTGTCTGTGAACTTTTTACAAGACTGAACATGCTATGCAGCTGACATTTATTTTACACTGTAAGTATTCAAAAGAACTGACATCTATTTCTTGTAGATATATATACATCTATATCTTGTATATATATTCTGAAGCCTTAAGGCTGCACCACTAACAACATTTTACTAATCTTTTGTCATTTTCTTAAATGTTACAGTTACTTTATCAATTTTAGAATTGCTAGCAGTGATGATGATGATGATGTTGATGCCCACTTAAAAAATTCCAAACCAAACAGAAGAACTCCTTGGGAAACTGCACAGCACATACATGATACGTAACTATAAAATTAGTCCAAAGTTTGGATAAATACTTAGTTCCCACTAGACCTAATAGTTGTCCTTGTTCTAGAAAATAAAATGCTTATTATATACAGAAGGCTGGGTTGGAGTATGGACATTTGACAAAGATCACTCGAGGCATTTCACGGTCTGAATTTTTTGTACAGTGTTAATGCAGCTGCCCTTTTTCCTTATGCATTGGATTGTGCCATGTGTGGGAATGGATCAGTCCTGGCAGTGTCAACGGGCTCAACCTTACAAGATCCAAGTTCATCTTCTCCTGGCTGCTCAGACCTCAGCTGAACCAGGAGCTTCTTGCAGGACTGAGAGCCCTTTAGGGCTTGCTTGTGAGCTTGATGCAAACTTGCACAGCATTTTCAGATGCCAGTTTACATCAGGTGTTTGGTCTTCTGCCTTCAGGACGTTACAACATGAAAAACTGCACCAGCATTTTTCAATGAGCACCATGAACTGACTTTGGTAACTTGGCATGACCAGCAGTATTGAGGAAGATGCTGAACTCCTGTCTTGTACAAAACGAAAGTACAGCTGCCAATTACCCTGTAACTACAGTCTGTAAATACTAAAAACATAAATATGTTAACCATACACATATACACAAAACACAGCATTAGCAATATTACAGGATGCAATGCCTACTCTCTATAACTGGTTTTGGTTAATACAGATGCAACAGCAAAATAAATGCTATTTCATACATGACAAACCTTTCTTCAGAGGTCAGTGGCAGCAAGCCGAAGTTCAGGTCCAGGCTTTCACTAATCCAGTGTGACTCACACAAATTAATCAATGAAAGAGTAGCACTAAGGGAAGATAAGGACTGTCAGCTAACACTGAAACTTTGAGATGGAGCTTTCTTTGGCCACCATTTGTAATTAATTCTCCCTTTTCCACAAGTGCTTTTTCTGCGAGCACTCACCAGACTTAACAGGGGACAAGGTTATTACATACAAAATACAATTTAGGGGTAAGGATTAATAGAAAGAATGAGCCTGAGATTGGATTTCCTCAGTCATAGGAGCTGCTTTCCATGTACATAAGTGACATTTCTGTGAGATTGCACTTATCAGACCACTAAGAGGTTGTTGCTCTCCCACTTTTTCTTCTTTTCCATGCAGTTCTGTTTCAAAGTTTGGTAGGAACTGCATGAGAAAGGCAAGAGGCGATGACTGCTGGTCCATGGTCTTGGCTAATGCTCTTCAGAGCAGTGTCCTCTCCTCAAGACCACATCATCTAGTCCAATATCCCCAGTTCCTCCTTTCCCTTTCTCACCTCTGAAAATAACCTAGAAAGAGAATCAGAACAATTGAAGTGGGGGATAAAAAAAAAATTACACAGAGGTAATTAATTAATTAAAAACTGTAATGAAAGATTCTGATCTTCATTCAAATTCTCCTCAGGTTTCCAGTAGGCCCCTTGAAAATCACTACCATTTATTTGCTTTTGGATTTTAATTAGCTAGAAAATAAAACTTCCACATTTCTTCCTGATTTCTCTCTGGCAGAGGCTTTCCCCGCTTAAGAGTTTCCCTTACTCTCTGATCTTTGGGTAAGTGTCCCAGTGGTTCAGGTCAGCAGCCCTGGCTGCCCATGCTGGCTGGAAAAGATCCCAAACTCAAGTGTGCCATGAGGCACTCCCGTCTGTGGTCCGATGGATGGCAGCCTGGGCTGGGCTACTGCCAGGGGTCAGGAGAGGCAGGGCACAGTGCAGAGGGTCATGTCTGAGGTCTTTTCTGCCTGACAAGACACTCACTGAGACACACACAAGGACTGCCAGAGTGATAAATTTAGGGGAAAAAAAAGTAAGAATATAGCAAATATATTGTTCACCTGTTACAAATGTCCTCATTCTCAGCCTGACATTCATTTACAGCTAAAAATGTCAGGTGTCTTCACTACTGTTGGTGAGGTAAAGTTTCCAGAAAATTATCTGCAGTAATTACAGCCTTAAGATTCATTTTAGAACTATATACTGTGTCTTGTAGCCTGCTCCCATCATGAACATTATGATGTGTGAGCTTTTCAGAGCACCTGATATTTAAGTCAGACTGAAACAGGCCCTGAAATACCCAAGCCACTTCTTCATATCTGAAACAGAAACTGCCTTCAGAGGCTGAAGAATAACACTGAGCTTTTGATTATCACATAATGATGATTCAGTTAATCACACAATGTTTCTAAGATTCCAGGTATTAAAAGATTCTCCATGGCACTTCCAGCAGCTTCCTTTGACTGCACTAAACGATTTTGTGTTACAGGCACTGTTAGGCCATCCTTCATCTCCTTGGCCTGATCAGCTGCAAGGATGCTAAAGGGCATGAATCCAGATATAATTGCACATGTAGTCTCCCTGCATTACCAAAAATTACTTATTTTCAATATCTTTGCCCTGGTTTAGCCAGTCACTAATCCACAGGGGATGATTCTTTCTATTTCATGGCACTGTATTATTCAAAGCATTATTCATGAGTACTCTTGATACAGGCTTTCTCTGAAATCTCTATGGAGTATGCCTCTGACCATGAGGCTGTTCTTCCCTAGGTGGTGATTCCCTCAATATGGGCCGTACCAGGTAGCTCAGGAAATGACACAGTAGTCTCTACTGAGTCTATTGCTGTAGATGGGATTTCTTTTCTTTTCGTGCATAAACTAATTGGAAAAAAATGCACAAAAACTCTCATCTGTATTGTGATTCCATTGACAAAGATCAAAGCAGTAAAACAGAGTGAAACTGAACCCAGTAGACGAACACTGCAGTGCTGCACCATTTCAGTGTCTTCAGCTTGTCATGCAAAACCCCAAAAAGCAACACAAGCATCAGTACTCACACTCTTGATGCCTCGTCCTCGCAGCGTTATGTGTGTCTGTCTCCAGCCATGGCCACCATTTCTTCCCCAGACAGCTGGGCCGTGAGCACCATTCTTCCTTACAAAGACTTGGAGGGCACCAGGATGCAGCCCAGGCACCTTATGCCTGAAGGACAGGCACAGATCTCCAGCCTGAGCCATGTGACCCAAGGGCAGGATAAGATGTGCTGCTCTTCCTTCTTTGCCTTTGGGGTCAGAGATGGTAAGGTACTGTCCCCCTGCAGTGGAAAAAGCAGTTAGTTGGGGGTTTTTGTTTGGTTTTTTAAACACTACTAGGTTGCAGGACCAAATGCACAAGAGTTATTTTAAAAAATTTTAAAAATCAAGGGGTCCTCAAGATCCAGTGAGTGTTAAATAAGGCATACAGAACCAGAATTAGTGCATCTGATTCCTACAGGGTAAGATTTGCTGTGCTGCTCTTCTCTATACATTAGTACCAGGCAGGGTGTTGCCCATCTAATTCCTTTTTGTCAAAGCAAACAATATGCCTCTCAAAAATTGCTGCCTCGTGTATTCTGTAATTTCTGACAACCCCTTGGTAACTGCATGACTTTAAATCCATGGTGATGTTAAAGCCACTGTGCAAATTTATGCACCTTTCAAGCTGCAATGTTTTGCTGTTGGATAGATAAAGGAGACCAGAATAAAGGCTATCATGTAATTGAGCTATGGCTCTGTCCCTTTCCTTTTGTTTGGGAGCTGTGTTAACAGGTTAAGTCTCAAAGCATATCCATTTGCAACCCGGATAGCCTCTTTTATTTAACTGTAATTTAAACTCTTAATCTGGATTAGACAGAGAAAGCAAGAAGCAGTAATGACTTCCACATGGCTGTTAAACCTGAAGTCTAACAGTAGGAAGCTGTCAGTGAACATGCATACTCAATTCAAAACCCTATTATTATCTCTTATCATGTATGAAATAAAGGTGCCTTCCAGCAAACACTTAGAACATGAGAAGCTGAGGATCTCAGGTATGGCAACTCCCATTAAACCTAAAAAGAAAAAGGGTACCTTTCACACCGACTCTCAGAACTGCACTAAATGAGATTTCACATCTTAGAGAAAACCCATATCCAGAACTTTTGCAAAGTAGGTGAAACCTTTAAAATCTGAAATTACTAAAGGGAAAAATGTTAAAAAAAACCAAACAAGCTTATCTTACACTGAATCTAAGAATATTTTTTTCTTTAAGAGAAAAGATTTTAGGTTTGGTTTTTTTAATTAAAAAATTCCACCTTTACCTTAAGTTCATTAAGAAAGGTGCCATTTTTAGTCTCCTTAGTTAAAACCTAAGATGTAAAAATATTGGGGGTTTGTAATATTGTTGACATACACAGTTAAATGGGATAGAAAAATATTTTTGTCTCCCTGCTACTACTCAACCAGAGCACTATTTTTTGAAAGCTTCTCTTTGAAAGTCAAAATGATTTCCCTCAAAAGCTGTAAGATTTAATTACAATGTATCAGGGCTTGTCACACACTTAAAAGGAAAGCCAACTTTGTCTCCAATTCACTACTTCTACATAAGTTTCTAAGTTCTTTAGTCTGGATGAGATTTAACAAAGCAAAGTATTGTGCTGCTGTCTGGGTCCCTAGATCAGGATTTAGCCATGAAGTGGGATCCATTTGTCCAAGGATCTCTTAAAGCCTTTTGGTGGGTATTTTCTCAGAGGCTTTCATTTTTTTGTTGTTGGTTTTGTTTTTTTTTTTTACTGCATTGCTTTTGCTGCAAGGTCACTAATTGCTAAAATAAGCATAATAGAGTTTAAATAAATGCACCTGTTTGCTGAAGATACAATTATACCACTATGAAAGTACTGACTTACTGAGTGCATCGTTCTCGGATAGTTACTGTGGCTGAATCCAATCAATAGGAAACAGATTTAGGTAAGCACAAAGCAAACACGTCTGTAGGCAAGACCCTGCAGGAAAAGGTCCCCTCAAATCAGCATTTTCTGCATGCAAGATAAGCTTATAATGCTTCAGCACAACACCTTTCAAAATGCAGATTCTGATAAACCAATAAATATCAAACTTTGCAAGGTGAAACCAAACAATCAGGAACAAGCTGTGAAAATAAATCCTTGCAACAAGGTATTCCAGACAGGAGGGAGTGGGTGGGTGACTTCAAGGGACTAGTTTTAACAGGTTATGTCAACAGCAGCAGAACATACACAGGAAATAAAAAGCTGAGCTTGCCCCTGACTACTGGGAAGCAATGCAGGGAAAAAAGTCTGACAAAAAAGAGCCAGTAAAAAATCATAGTTCTTAGTTCTTAAAAAGCAGAGTTCTGGAACTTAGTATGTATTAGCAACAATTTTTGAGTACAGATAATGAATATGCTTTGAGTGACTGACTTAGAAAACATGGATTTTTAAATCTGTTGTTTCAAAAAAGGTATTAATTATGTGTAATATTTTTTTTAAGTGCCATTCTACAAGCTGGAGACAGCTGCCTGTTTTCTCATCTGTAGGAGGAAGGAGTTCTGCTTTCCCAGTCATTCCCAATGCTTTAAGTGTCACAAGGAGCACCTGAAGTACGAGAGCAGCCTGTGTGGGGGGACCCCTGCCCAGGCAGCAAAGGCAGCACTGCCACAGAGCCAGCCAAAGAGCCTGGAAAAGGTGCCAGGGCACCTGCTGTGGTGGCAAATGACTGTCCCATCGGTGGCAGCACAAGGCCAGACAGCTGTGACAGGGTGGTGCATGAGGAAAAGGGCTCTCAGTGCCCTCCCCCTCCCTCATCCTAACCTGAACCATTGTCCTGCCCGAGAGCGCGTTCCTTTCCTTCCGCAGGCTGCCATCCCTCACATAATGTGAGCTTTGTGCACTTCAAAGCAGCTCCTTGGGGATGAAGTAATCCCATCATTACGGGCAGCCAGGGATGTGTGTCTAATCCCCAGCACCGTGGGGCAGCCACTGCTGGGGGAAGGGGAGACAGGCAAGGGCAGCAACCTCTCAGTGCCACACCAAAATCAGCAGGGGACAAAATACATCCCCCTTCCTGGGAAAGCAGAGGTGGGAGACAGGGAACTGCTGTTCTTGTGGCTGACCACCAGTGCTGATGCCAGGCTCCTGTCCTGCAAGCAGCTATTACACACTCCCCTCTAATGTTTGGTGTAATGTCACTGTTTACCATCCCAAACAATCCCATTTTCAGAAGCCTCTGTGTCTGAGAATTTAACTTGTCTGCCTTCCAGTTACTTAACATTTTTGCTATATACAGATTGATTTTATTGACTTCTACTCCAAGTTATAGCAATATGAGAAGTTAAACTAAAATATTATATCTGGCAGCAAAACAAAGACTGTTTCCAGTACTTTCTATAATTTTGCTGGAGATAGGGAAATAATTATGCTTACATGGTAGTTTGAAAAATAAGCTTTATTCACCATAAATAAAAGTTCTTCTCTACATTTTTTTTCAGATTCTTTTAAGACAAATGTTTGCTGACTACCTTTACTACTCCTACAGAGACATTCCTATTTTAAAGATGCTAGTTATGATAAAAGTGTAAGTTTTCAATTGTTCTTTCACAGTGGGAATCCTCAATTTTGTTTTTTATACACAGAAGAGGCGTCGGTGTGAAATATACCCCAGAACTAAAGGGAACAGAAGCTGTGTAATTTGTCCTAAAGCAGGAACTGTCATCAACCTGTGTGGTTCTTCAACTGCAGGATGTGACTGTACACAGATCACTCACCTGATGCATCTCTCACTGGCTCCCAGTGCAAGTCATCTTCTTTGTCCTTGATCCATCCGCACAGTCCACTATCAAAATCACAGCTGTGCACCAGCACACCTGGCAGAACAGAGCAGAAGGTCACAAAAAACCCCGGAAGTAATTCAGACTGTTTTGGTTTTCAATTTCTCACGTGGCTGACACTAGCAAGTGAGTATGAAAATTACATGTAGAAGAAGGAGCCCTAGGAAAAGAATCTGCAAAAATACTAAAACAATAAAAAGGACCCTTGTTTTATTAACAATGTTTTTGTGATAAATTTTTTAGAAAATAAAAGTGTAAAGTTCACATAGGCAAGGGTTTGGTTTTATAAAGCACAGTTTAAAAGAGGGGCATAAGATGTAGAAGTCCTGAAAAATGTGTAAACCCCCAAGAAATCTAAAAACATCATAAACTCTAGGTTCTGAATAGGAGACATGGTCTTTACCTGGGTCATCATTTGCTTCAAATTCATCAGCTGTAATCCCTCTTTCAATTTCAAGTATTTCAAACAGATTATTGCTCACTCCAGGCTGGCGTGGAACTGTGACAAAAAATGAATGAGATAAGGAAGTGGGTCACTAACTAGCTTTATCTTTAACAAAAACCAGCAGAACAGCTCTGGGCATTGTGCTTTTCCTGGAGATTTCAATGCATTTAATTATATTCAACATGAAGACTCATAAACTTTATGCCTATGTGATTTATGATCTGTGTTGTAACATTTACCTAAGCACTGTAAAAGCTGATTCCAAATCTCCTAAAGGCCTTTTGAATGAAAGCTCCTTTTTAACCAGCGGGGAAAGGTTTAACCTTGTAGCACACAGTTCCTCTCCAAATGCACTTCCAGAGAGTGGTTTCTCAATAAAATAAAGCCTCATGAAAGTCCTCACTCAACCCTTGCACAGACGTTTATAGGAGAGCCTCGACAGGAGGCAGCAGCACTTGGAAGAGGCCCCACGTGCACTGAACCTTTGAAATACAGCTGAAGGTACATCCATCTATCTGCAAAGGGTTAGAGCCCCCAAAACAATTATCAGGGCTGTACTGGGAGCTGAGAAGGAGGAGCTCTGGAATTCAACTGTAATTATACTTTCTGCTTTCCAGCACAGCCTGTCCTTCAGCTGCTCTTCCCAGCTGCAAGGAGAAGGAACAGCTCTCAGTGATTAAGAGGCCTACAGGTTATTTAGACATTCAGCATCCAGGACAACCTGAAATTTATGAGGCCTTTGTGGGAGTGATGGCTGCTAAAGTCAGGTGGCTATGAAGACTCCCACATATTTCTGAAGATGTTGTGCCAGTCTGTGTAAGTGTCATGCAGATTTCTTGCCTGATGGACAGCTGTCAGCTAGAGATAAACAGATTGCACTGAATAGAGCTGTCTTGGAAAATTCCTCTTTTAGAGGCAGCTCTAATGCATAATTCATAACAGCAGTAATGTGTTTCAGACATGTCCTGAGATTTTATAGGCACCTCTGACACCTAAGGTATTTGTAAGGGCCTTATCTATTAAAAACTTGACATGTTTTCCATTTGCAGTGCTAAAATAACTATTAATGTCTCTATAGACTTCAGGGGCAAGTGAGAACAAGAAGAATTAAGATGACTGAAAGGACTGTTGTTTTCAGAAAATCAAATCAAAGGTTAAGAAGGAACTTCTTTTGCACTAGGTCAACATGAGAATAGCACTGCTGCAAGAGCTCCTCTAAAGCCAGAAGACAGAAAAGAAAAAAAAATGTTGAAACTGGGACAAAATAAGAAAACTAATGTATTTTAAAGTACTATTCTAGGCTAGACATCTTGAAAAAAAAATATATACAACAAAAACAGAGTTTTTGAGTTAAAAAGCTCAAAATCTGTAGGAAACCGATGAACTCTTTAATATAACAGTCATTACTTGAATAATTAAATCTCCCCTTTTTTTGGTTTTTTTTTTTAGTCCTTTGCAGATTTTAGATTATGTCTATTTGCAGTCTAGGATATTAATGCTCAAAAACAGGTTCAGACTTAAGGTTGACTTGGGTATTAGAGGACTGTTCATTTTTAAAAATACCTTGTTTGTAAATAGTATTTTTGCTGCTTTGTTTCATCTGGGCTGTTTTGCTTATTTGATTAAAAGCTTTGAGATTTAACATGAAAGAAACCTTACAAATGTGCACAGTCCACACGACCTAGACCAAAAACTGCCTTGCAGCACATCTACACACAAATATTATATTCAGTCATAAATCCACTGTGGCAAAGAGCATGAAGGGAACTCTCTGCCATGCTCTAAGGTTTGTAGGATACTCAGGGGTCACAGTTTTGAGGTACATATCCTGTGCACCCTCTTTCCCAGTCTGTCTTAGTCCTTGTTTATGGAAAATACTGCAGAAAGTATTAGGAACTTACCTTGTAAACTACTACAGTTTACTTCTTCAAGTACCATTTCTAACACACTGCCGTTTTCTATAAACCTGAGCTACATCTGTGTACACATACAAGCCTTCTCCAAATTCAAGTTGATATATCTGCCTATAATTAAAGCTCTGCAAAAATACTTTTTCAAAAATTCCCCAAGAGTCCTTTCCAAGCACTTTTTTTATGAACTTCTGGAAGAATGTGTTGCAGTGCTTTAATACAGTCACTTCAGTGCTCGGACCTGATTACTGGAATGTGCACTCAGTTTGAAACAAGGGTTACCATAAGAGATGCAGGATTCTAAATATGACCCACATGTACACTTCTTTATGCCACGACAACCAGTATGCTGAGTGGCGATCGTGGGAGAAAGTATTTGGCACAATTATTTTCTGCAAGCTTTCCAAGCCCATTCTGTGTACTTTATATAGTGTATCCGTGTGCTTTTCACTTAACTTCAATGGTTTGATAAAGCTTGTTAAATAGAAACTTGGCCTCTTTTACTTGGAGAATTTTATAAGCTCTGAGTGAGCCAATACATCATCACTACCATATTCTCAAAGTTCATGAGCTAACTTCTTCATAAACGCACAAATCTAGGGGAAAATATTAAATAATTGTGATTGTTAAATAAGAGGGATGTCTTTTCAGTTTTTTTATCCTTTGGGAAAAAATAGAATTTTTTTTAAATTTACTTGCTGAGATTGGGAGTATAAGAAAGAACATGTATATATATCAGCTTGTTGGCAATAAACAGAATATTTGCTCTTTTGGTGTTAAAAAAATCAAAACATGGAGTGCAACTTCATGTTATTAGTAATTGCTATTACTATTAATAATGCAGTTCTCTGGCTTACAGGAAACACTGGTTTTGCACTGTAAGAACAATCCTACTCCACATAATAATCATGAATAAGCTTCCCATTTGCTAAAAACAACAACAAAAGAGGACAAGGATTTTTTGACTGGATAGTTGTGATTGAAACCTGTTAAATCCCACTTGCAAAAAATTCCCGCAAGTGATGAGATCTCACACAGAACTAGCAGAAAACAGCTAAAAGTAAGGGTAGTCCAGAGGTCAGTCAGATTGAGAAAAGAAGAGTAAGTCCTGCTTTCCTCCAGGGAAGATTTTGATATCTGCTGGGCTAAAAAGAAGAGGCAACAGAGGGGTACATTTCACCCTTTTGTTCAGACACCCACAGTGACCAGGATATGTTTCTTAAAACTCTACACATTCAAATTCTGCAGTAAGAATTATTTCAGGAAGGGCTTTCATGGACTGTGCCACCCTCTCCAGCACTATTTGCATATGAGGGGAGACACAACAGTGCCAGCATGCCACCACTCTGAAGCCCAATCTTGCCTTTCTCAGGCAGTTGCAAAACTCATTAAGTTTTATTGAAATCAAGCATCTTGGTATTTATCTTTGCAGAAGGTTTTCTGCAAAGTGACCTGCCTGCTTTTGTATGAACATTCATTCAGGAGGTGCAGAGTGCAGATTGAGTTTCAGGGAAACACAGCTAAAACAAGGAGTGTACAGAAGCTTGCATATCACATCTGGGGACAAAACGTGCCGGAAGATTGATTGAGGATGAACTTGTAAGACTCCAAATTTCATGACTGAACTCCAGAGTACCAACAGGAACACAGAACCTATCTTAAATGCATAAATATAAAGACAAAGACATTTTAAAAGGTGCCAGAATGGTGAAGACAAATGAAATGCTGTTGTAAAATAATGCTACTCTAATGATATCAAGGAATAACAAACCCCCTATTCTTTGCTTTTATTTCCCTTTTTTCAACAGCTTCAAGGATCACAAAACTGCACCTACAGCACTAATGACTTTGCAGTCACTGAAAGGAAGAAAAGAAAGAATCAAGTTTTAATCCAATCTTTACATTTTTAATAGCTGTTATGAGAAACATTTCCTAATTCCAATCTTTTCAGCTCTGCTAAGGGCTAAGAAGGAAAACTGCTGAACTGTCTTTTAACATAGATAAGGAGATTTGTTCTTGCTATGCTGATATCTAGTATTATGCTTTAAGTTTATGCTTTTAGTGCTTATCATCCAGATCCCAATGGTAGCAGCAGAAATTCATAGTCTTGCTGAGAAGTTTGTTCTGTTTGCTAGAGACTTAGAAGTAGACAAGATTCCTCTGTACTTCACTGTAGTTTGTCTCAGTCCTGAAATAGTTAAATATTAAGCTATCACTGCATTCCTCTCTCATTGCCATTCCCCCCATATCCATATCAGGAGAAGATTATCCTTGGTGCCAGATTCCACTGTCTGCATCTGACTAAGTGGTTCAGAGGCCAAGTGTAGGAATTCCATTTTAAAAAATACTAATTTTTTTTTTGTTCTCTAAAAAGGCAGCTCCCCAAAGTCACTGCAGGCATTTTTAGAAAAGGGGTAAAGCATCTAAAGAAAACCAACAACCCAATACCTTTCAAAAATTGCAAAGGCATTTAAAAACATTATCAGCAATTTTATCATTTGTGCTCTTTATCACCAATGAACACAGCAATTTCTCTGGTCCTCAGCTCATTTCAAGTTGACCAGCATATTCAAGAGAGCTCTAAAGTGAAAGCCTAGGTCAAATTTACTCAGTGTGTCGAATAGCAGGTCAAATAACAACAAAGGTATAAAACAGAGAGCAAGGAGTCACCAAGGGTACCACAGGAAAAGGTTAACTAAAAAAAATCTAGAATTTGAAAAATGCTTGCAGAAAAAAAGTGCATTTGCCCCAGCATGTTTCCTCTCCTGATGTGGAGCAATCCTGGAGCACCAGGATTTGCAGGATTTGGTCTAGGACATCTGTGCAGCAGCCAATGGCCCCTTTGCCACGGGTTGCCTGACAGAAGTAACAGCTATTTGATGGCAGGGCAAAGCAGTGCTGCTCCCTCCAAGCCTGGCTAAGGCTTCAGAGCCCCACCGGGAAAAAAGGAAGGGAAATGTCCAACACATCACAAGATAACCTAGCTGAAAACACAACTTTAAATACTGAGGTCTTTAGCAGATGCTAAGGGCTGGAGGACCAGAACTGCCAGGGGTTGTTTGGCACAGTGCTCTCTGTGCTGGGTTTTGCACAACTCTGCATGATAAAACACTGCCTTTTGTGACTCTTTGGAATACAACAACCCTTAGGGACACAGGAGGAAGCAGACACCTAAGACGACACAAATTCTTCTGAAGACTTTACAAAACTGAAGTTAAATTCTATTTCATGACCGAGTGGATCTAACTTTGATTTTCTTCGCTGTTTTCCAAGAAAATAAGAGTTACAAGACTACTAACTGCTGCCTGTATTCTCTAGTGGGAAACAAATAAAGACAGCAAGGGCAAGGCTTTTTCTTCTCTTTCCAGGCAGGCATATGGGGACCACAGCACAAATTAATTTTTGAGAACTGGCTTCTTTGCTGCCTTGACTGGACAAGCAGTTGATGTGGGGAAATGAACCTAAAGAAGCTCTGTATAAGCCAAACAAAATTAGTTCATATCCACAACCCAGGAATATTTCAAAGATGTCTGATGTAGGTGAGACTAAAACACCTAAAAAAGAAACAGCTTTAAAGAAGCTGAAGGAAATAGTTCAAAACTCCCCTTCCCTAAGGAAATATAGAGGCAAGTGAAAAATCCACAAATGTTTTTGAAGGTGGGGAGGGTTTGGCACATCCACATAGCAGCTAAGAAGCAAGTCAAAGGTTAGCTAAATGTTACTAGTTATTCAGTCTGAAATCCCATATTGTCTTAACACCATTGTGTCTGGCTGCGAGGAAGGATTTTGGAGAAGCACTGGCTTACACTCAGTGGGAGTGCTGCTGTCCTGAGCTCGCAGTGCCTCACACCCAGCAGCTGCAGCCAAACAGAGCCAGGCTCTGCTCTCCCACAGGCCTGGAGCAGGGGCAGGATGGGCCAGCAGGAACCTGAAGCTCATCCCACCCTGCAAGCACCACCTGTAAGCCAACATGAAAGGCATTTCGGCTAACGCACTTCAACTCACATTTGCCATGGGCCAAGAGCACTCATGCAGCCAGGTCTGCAGTCCAGCTAATGCCCAGGAATGCAGCACCCGGCATAATGCCCTCAGTGCTGCTGAACCCCTGGGGTGATGGCACCTGGGGATGTTCAAGACCTCTGTGTTATCCTTACAAGTGCAGTACTGAGGAGAGGCAGAGCCATGCTCTGTGCATCCCACTGTAGTTATGTATGTGGGCTGTAACTTTTCTACCTGCTTTTCTAAATGTCTACATGAGGAAATGTAACTTCTCCTCTTCCCCACAAACTCCTACAGTAACAGGATTCAACAGGTGAAGAAACATCTTACTCTACAAGCAATGTTTTCTTTGAGAAAGTAGCACATTCTTCTGAAACAGATCTGTTTTGCACTCGACTGTGGGTTTCAAATCCTTAACAAATGCTTTTGTGCACTCCCTACATCAATGCTTCTAGACAGAGAGAAAGCAGGAGAGGACTCCAGCGACCACTACCTAGATGGTACTTTCAAAGTGTCCAGAAGAGAAAAGAGAGAAAAACAGATCAGGAAGCAGAGTGAAAAGGAGAGAAAAAGATAAGAGAAAGGAGCAAAAAGGATACCAGCTTCATTAGACATCACACTACTAGCATCATCTAGAGCACAAGGGGAGTATGCTTTCAGTCACACAGTTATGCCACACACGTATGTATGTGTATCAAGTATGTCTCTTGCAGGGAATAAAAAGAATTATATGGGATTGAAGACAAACATCTGCTGACTTGATCTGAGGACTATCTGTCCCTATATTACCTGCTGAGCCAGGAACAGCTGGTGCTTGACCTGTTTCAGTCCTGCTGTGCTGTGCACTGAAGCCTTTGAAGTTGTGTATGTAATATTACAAACCTCAGAGGGTGGCAGCTGACCTAAACCAAGAGTTGAAAAACCCTTTGCAAGGATCCTGTTTGTTATATGTACCCTAATGTAAGCTGCAGTCAGACCAAGCCAAACTTAAAAGGCTTCTACTTTGCTATTTTCCAAACTCCTAAATCTGAAGCATATGTATTGAAAGCATTAGCTTCAAAATCAAGCCTCTAGGGACAATACAGAAAGACTAATTGTAAATAATAAGCTTTACATAGAAGGTTGTTATGACTTCACGAAAATAGCTGAAAACTATCCCTCTGCTTTAGAATTCCAGAGAACACTTGCAACATGAGACACCTGGGAAGCACAATATCGGAGTCTTCAACAATATCCACAAAACTGTATTATTAACTGTTGGTTCCCATTAGATTAAGCTTTGCAAATCTTTATTGTATTTCCTCTTAGAATTTCACTTAAACTTCTTTCTGTATTTTTAACTGAATATGAAGCCAAAGTACACTCTACTAAGCAGTACCAGGATTTGTCTTCTATCTTTTGTCAGCTTCTCTCTCCATTTTCAGTTTATCTGTCTACAACAGATAAAATGTCACAGGGAAAAACTCTTTTACAAGGAACAAAATATTTCACTGCATAATGACCTACGACAACAAAACCCAAGAAATTACCACACAGATGCCAAAGCAACCAGAAAAAAACTCCCACGTTTCTTGTGCACCTGCTCTGAGGCAGCAAACTTTTCCTCCTACTACATTGCTTCAGCAGCTTTATTGTACAACAAGCTGAAGAGCTGATCCAACACACCCTCCCCATCTCTAAAATTAGCCGCAGAACTAAAGATGAAATCGAGTGTTGAGTATTTCTTGGCAGATATGCACAGCTCTGTAAGTGCCAGTAATGTCTCCTGTGGTATGCACTAAAGTTGGCACAACGGTGCTGTAGATTTCAGAGGAGCTCTTAAAGTTACATATGTTCATGCTATGAGAATCTTTACTATCTTCAGCTTTTCATGTGTCCATTTCCACAGACACAGTCCATAAAATTAACCTCTGTGCTATTTTTATGCATTTTTCCCATTGTTTAGTTATCAATATCTGAGACTATTTGAACCCATACAAAATAGGTCACACAGAAGTCTTTAGGTAATCAGTCATGATCCCATTTTGTTACCATTCTCAAAGCTATCGTAATACTTTAAGAGTGACTCTCAACTCTATGAATTTGAATCCATTGACTACTTTATGAGTTATGTTGCACTTCAATACTTTTCAATAACGTGTCTTTCATTTCCCTAAAAGCTTCATCTGAAATCCTAATTAATTACTTCTACAGGACAACATACTCAATAATTTGGGGGGAAAAAATAAAAACTTTTTTGATTAATTGATTCAGAACTTCCTTCCCAAATTTTTGTTAGAGAATAAAATCAACCACTTGTGCAGCTTTACCATATGACTATTTTCAGTTTAATTTCTCTATTCTCAATGGTATAATGTTCCAAAAAAACCAAACATGCATGCTTTCACCTCAGTGCACCTACAGCTTTGATAAATAAAAGCATATGGAAAATTACTTACTGAACACATCTCCTCGGGGTTTCTGAGGATCTGGCTGGATCCTGTTGTCATCTATAACGCCTTGGGAAGATGTAGTTTCAATGGGAACATGTGAAGGCTCTTCAGTTGTTACCAGAGGAGTTCTTTGTGGTGGTAGTGTAGGTCTTACCGTTGTAGGCGGAGGCGTTGTTGGAGGTGGAGGCGTCGTCACTGGTGTTGTGACCGGCCTTGTTGCCACTGGCATGTATCTCGTGGTTGGCCTGGGTGTCACTCGAGTCGTGGTCCTGGGTGCAGGCTGGGTTGGCACAGCTGTAGGACGAGCTGTTGGCACAGGGGTAGGATGAGCTGTTGGCCTGGGTGTAGGACGAGCTGTTGGCCCGGGTGTCGGCCGAGCCGTGGGCCTGATCACTGGCTTTTCTGTAACAAAAGCAGGTACATGAGGTGGTCTGAGGAGCTGTACCTTCAACATCAACAATCCTACTCATTATACCACTGCCTCCCTCAGGGAGAGTGCAATTGCCATTGAATATGTCATAAGGACTAGGTGGTTCAATCAAACAATAGGAATAACCGCAAACAAAATCAGAATGGGACCAGAATGGACATCTCAGCCTCTCACTCCAGAAATTTAACAATCTATGCCATTATGACACAGAGAGACTTGGATGAAATAATTTTTCTTCCATTAGTTAGAAACAGACTTTAGCATCAGCACTGCTAACTTATCACATCCCTTTAGGTTGTACTTGGCATTGCAGCAGTTTAGAGATAATTTAGAATGACTGAAGGTCAAGACAATTCCATCCCACCTCAAGTATCAAGTCTCTTTCAGAGTTGGCATAACTTACACAAAAGCACTACTGATTAAAAAGCATGGGCAGGAAGCCATGGGTTAAGCAGCCCTCTAAACTGGACAAGTTCATAATCAGGAGTGGAAGCAAGTTTAGTAAGACCCCAGAGTTACAACCATTTTGGTCACAGATGGGCAGAAAGTTGGCTTAAGAAATTTCTCGTAGACCCCTCCTTCTAAACATCTCTCCTTGACAACAAGCAGTAATCATTTTAGAGATTGAACCAAGCCAGCCTTCATTTAGATCTTTCCCTTTGCTTAACACCAGGAAACTAAGTAAATGACATTTTTCAGCCTTCACAAAAATGAGGTGGTGGACTGAGCTCTACTTTCACCCCAGTGACAGTGCCCACAGTACCATCTCCTCCGATGTTTCATAAAGAAAGGACAACAAATTTTAACTTGGTTTCACAAGGAGAGTTTCTGCAGGTATGAAACATAAGAAGGTCTGTTTTGTTATTTTCTATTTGTTAATAAGCCTTTTATATCTCACTGGAGATCTTAAAAGGCTCAGTAAGAACTCTAGTCACATATTTGTGTACAAGCATTTCAAGTATAACACACAGCTAAAATGAAGAAACTACTGTTTGTTAAACAGTAAATTGCTTGATGATAGCAGGTAAAAAGGTTTTCCCTCTGGCCACTTGTTTATTACTATCATTTTGAATATGAATACCCTGCAGTTTTGACATTTATAGTATATTAAAATATAAAATGCCCCTTAGGACCATGTCCCAGTAATATACGTGAAATGTGCCCACGTACACTTGCAAGCACTCAGGTTGTGAAAGAACACCTTTTACCATGACAGCTACAGCCAAAGGGAGAAAATGGTACTGTTCTTTAAAGAGATCAATGAGTCACCAAAGACCAGATCCCAGAAAAGAATGCAGGATCAAAAAGATCCAGCAGATGTCAGAGAGCTGAACAGTCCTGAGGGACGTCAAATACGGGGAAGCTCCAACAGCCTATTCTGTATCAGGAGGGTGGCTGCTTCTCCCAAGAGAAAGGTGGCCAAGGGAATTGTCCAACAGCAAATCCTCCCAGAGAAATCCTCCCTCCTGGCTCTGCTCACATCTGGGAAGCAGCAGGGAGTGGATGGGATGAGCTGCTGAAACGGGCCAGTTGTGGAGTGTACACAACAACAGGGTATGAGTAATATGCACTGTTTGATCAGACCTACCCTGCTTACTCAGTTGTTCTCATCCTGAAGTAATCTTTAGAATCAAGCTGTGAATAGGGAGAGGTGAATTTCTTTCCAATTATGAAAATGTCTCAGGGAAAGATATTTTTATTAAGGCATGCTAAGACCTAGAAAATTCCAACTACCTTCCCTGGCCCCTTATTTAGTATTAAAAATAGTTAAGAGAAACTGACTCTGATAGTGTTGTACCTTAAAAGTTTACAAAATAGGACACATAAGCTTTCAAAATCTCTATTTTAAAAGGAGCATTACATACGTATGCAGTTTGTTCCATTGTCTCTGTACCCTTCTTTACATTTGCATTTGTAGGATCCTGGAGTGTTGTAGCAGTGTGAAAAACTACCACACTGATGGTGGCCAAGGGAACATTCATCTATATCTGCAACAGAAAATTTACATTAAAAAATCATTTGCTTCAAAGAAACCTGACTTTCTGCTTATCCCTGCAAAAAACCCCAAACATTATTATGATTTTGATTATTTAAAAAAAATAATAAAACTTTTGCCTGTGGGAAAAGGAAAATAGACAGTCACAAATCAATGTGGTGATATAAATATTAGGGAAAATAGGGACTATTGGGCCACTTTGGTATTGCTCAGCTTATACCTTAGCATCAGCTTCAGACATGACATGGGTAGATTGCAGTGAGGTCACTAAGATCACAGTTTTAGCAACCACTTCTTACAAGTGACAGAATAAAAAAAACCAGAGTGTAGGAATGTGCATGTTCTTAATCACACAGATTAAGAACTGTTTTTTCTTCATAAAATGTTTCCTATATTACACATCTGTATAAATGGTTCTACATCAAGTAGAAACTGCTGGAAACCTTTCATACGGCATATCCACATTTACTGTCAGTAATGCAAGCAAAAATCTCCAAATCCCAGTGCTCTGAATACAAATTTCTCTGAAAAAAAAATACTTAAGCACACATAAAGCAATGCCTCATTATCTCCACATGATCTTTTTTTTCAATGAAAGAATCATAACCAGTTGAGACCCTGTGAAACTAAGGCAGAGAGACCTGGGAATATCTTTGTTGAAGGGCATACACCAGCTGCATTCCAGTCTCATGTCCAGACAAAAACAGGTTATTTCCCAACTCCTGCCTCTTCCCCACCTGTCTTCAGGGGAAGGAAAGTTGGGCAGCCAGGGGTGGGAGAAGCCAGGGTGTGCACATTTTCTTATCTTGGATCTTAGGGCATGCTCTGGAGCACACCAGTGCTACAGCTCAGACATAGCCTGAGGTCATACACTGCTCCAGGCCTACAAATTCCATGTGAACCCCACAGGAAAAAAGGCTTTGCAAAGGAATTCCTGGGGCCATCAGCTCTGCTCTCCCCACCAGCTTCCACACGAGCACCAGTTACCAGAATGTGGGCCAAATATATGCCTTCTCTTTCACAGTCTATTTCTATAATCCACCCTCTCTTAAAATACCGACGCAGTGTAGAACAACCTCCTTCAACATTTCAGCCATAATAAATAAACATTCCTCTGAACCATTAATTTAATTTTTGAATATTCAGCTTTGTTATGCTCACATAAAAAACAGCTTGTTATTACCGTGGCATTGGTATTTGCCTCCGATGTACATCAGATCGAAGCCTTGATGACACCTGCAAATGTAGCTTCCGAAAGTATTGACGCAGTGCCTAAATCGTGGGCAGAGAACCCTCCCAGTAACACATTCATCAATATCTGTGGAAACAAAGGAACTGTGTTATTCTTAGTAACAGTTAAAATACAATGTACGCTGTCTAAATGAATCTCGTTTCACATAATGGAAAACTAAAGAATAGCCAAAGTATTTTTCAAAAGGGCCCTTGGTCAGCCAGCAGTAAAACCTGAGCACTTCTTCTGGCTGTGCCCTCTCAGCTCAGCTCTGGGTCACACGCAGATGCCCAGAGAGCAGCCAATGCTCACCCACTGCTGCTCTCCCTGCCTGGGAAACTCCCAGACGAGGTCAGGCTGACACACAAAAGCTGCCTGCACTAGCACTCACTCTGCAATCCTTGGACACCGAGCTGAGGCTGCTGAGTGCCCAAACACTAATTCTCCTCTGAGGCAGAGACCTGCCATGCACGGCTGCTTCTGACGCACGCAGCTCCTCGTGCTGGCTGGTTATCTACAGGGCACAGTTCAAGCCTTTGCTCTGCAGCTCTATCAGGCTCTTGATCTACGGGAAAGCAAGGTTTTGCTCTCCACGCAGTTCTTTTCCCAAAAGGAGCACTTCAGCTGCCGATGTCAAGAGTGCAAAACAAAGCTGAGTGATTGATGCCCTGCTGCTCTTGTAAAAGAGGCCTGAACAAGGCAGAGGTTCTTCCACTGCACAGAAAAAATGTTACCACGGAGCTGCTGGTTATTCAGGGCAGCTACCTGAGGAGGGGGAGAGGCAGCTTCAGCTTCTCTCCAAGCTGTGTTCCCACAGCCAAAAGAAGTGACCTAAAGCCATGAATTACTGGCCAGATGGGCTGTCCAGTAGCTCCTGCTGGCACTGTCCCACCCTGCATGAAGAACTACTGAGGACAGCAGGGATTCAAGCCCTAAGCTCCCACACTCCTGGCCTGTCTGACTGCTCTCCCTCCATCAGAGCACTGCTGGAATGGTGCAGTAAAGGCCTCAATGAGAAAGAAAACAAGGCTTATACTGGGCACCTCTCCACATGCCTGAATCTTCCTATAAATCTGTCTCTTGATTTGAATTTACTGTTAACATTTCAGGCTTTGAATATGTTACTAAGTTTTACAAACTCTACCATGTTTCTTACTGTAATTTAATCTACAAGTCACAATTTTCTACCGTTTATTAAAATATTATTTCAAGGCTGCAAGTTTCAGACTCTTGATTATTATGAGTTAGTTGTATTTTTTGTTGGTTTTGGTTGGGCTTTTTTAATCTTTAAAACACAACTTCAGAAAGTAATTCAGAAAGAAAAAAGATCAGCCATTGAATATAACTCATCATGGAATGGATTATGACCTTTAAAAACCTAATGTAGCTTGCCCTGCTTTTTCCTCTGTACATATTCATATTTATTCACATTCCTGCAAATTCACATAAGGCAAAAATTATGTTAAATTATGACAGCAGTGTAGTGGTAGGCAGTTATATGTCCTAGAGATACAGGACTGAACTGCTAATCAACACACTGTTCAAAACTGATGCAAAAATATGAAAAAATGTAACAGCCTTTCACTTGCATATAATGAGAGGTATGTGGATGCTCATTGCTGAGGATAAAAACCACTTTTTGATCAGCAGCCACAGGGTGATATACAAGTGCTTGTGACCAGTTTCCTGCAGCTCTCCAGCAATACAGTGACTGTGGCTTCTTTCAAGTCAGTCCACACGTGGACCAAAAGCTGTAAAGCTGTTTCCCTTTGCCTGCTGCAACATGCTGTGGTTCATACCTGCTTCCTATGAAAAGCAGGGCTTGGAGGAGGATTTGGATCCTCACCTCAGCACCAGGAAGCTGCTCCAAAGGCACGTGAGGTAGGGTGATGGTCAGTGCCCACCAGAGAAGCAGAATTGCTTCTCTCTCTTGCTGCAAGAACGACCATATTACCAACTCAAGCACAAAATAAATATGAGACTAATTTAAAAATAGTATGACTTTTACATTTACAAGGCCATATTTTCAATTTTCTAAACACACACATACACAAAAAGGAAAGAATTAATTTTATAGTGAAAAACCATTATTTTCAGCCTTCAAATAATTTCAGACCATTTGAAGCTGAAATGTGTATATGGCTCATTTCGTTAAATGAAAATCCCAATCTAAAAACCTGACAAACCTGACTGATTTATTGATTCAAGGGTCATTAATCAATTAATTAGCTGTTTAATCCATATTTTCACTGAATACTTTGCTGAATTATTTTTTCACTTTGTTGTCATTTAGTTTATGATTTACCTTTATAGCTAAAGTGGTGGCTCTTTATTGATTGTCTGGAAGGAACATTTTAAACAAGAGAAGGATCAGCAAGTGTTAAACTAAGAATAGAATAATGCCTAGAGGAATTTCCACCTGTGCTAAAAATAAGCATTGCATTCCCAGCTGTCTTTCAAGCTCTCCTCAAACAGGGATTTCATGAGCTGTAGCCAATGCACACTTCAATTTTCTTACCACCACCTACACTTCTATTTGTACTGCAGCATTATCCAGACTCTTGTTGGAACCAACAACCTCCCCAACAGTGACAAGCTTGTACAAACATGAGGAGAAAGCATAGCCATAGTACCAAGTAGCTTCAATTCTTTGAGGTATTTACTGTAACTCAAACTTGACAGAGAAAACACAGAAAGGGTGCAGGTCACAATCACTTCTTACCAAAAAAAGGGAGAACATTGTTACGATGTGGGAAGAACAGACATGTCCTGTTGTAACCATTTTCTCTGTATTGTACAAGGCTGCTCTGAAGTTCTTGTGGAAATTTCAGAAATAGGTTATGACATCATTCTGAATGATGCATACCCAGCTAAAATGTACACAGTTCTTTGCCTTTCTGGGGAAAAAAATGTGGTTTTTTGAAAACTGCAATGAAGAACTCAAAGAGCTTCATAGGACTGGTTTGAGTGTTAGTCCTTGGCATTAAAGTACACTTTGTTTCTTTCAAAGTTTGAAGTTTGCCTGAATAGAAAAATGCACACTAGGAGAACATTGCAAGCATTTTTTTCTAGCAAATTTCTCTACTTGGTGTAACTTGCTTGAATTTGTACTTAAAATCACTCAGGTCACTATGGCATGGCACAAGTATCTTCCAAAGATCTCTCTTCCATAATGTCCACAATGGGATTTATCACAACTTAATCCCTTCAGCTTGCAACAATGGTACGTTTTTTCTCCTGTTCTTTCCTTTCTTTTCCATACACAGGTAGGTGTGCCAATCATGCACTTCAGAAAGCCTCCAACTTGGTGTAGAGCCTGCTCTTTTCATCACAAGATCTAGAGTCTATCCCTTTCTCTGCCAACAAATTCTTGGGTCAGGCACTTGGAGAACCACCTGCCCTGTGGACAGTCAAGATATCCAAAGGGATGCTTAGGACATCCCATTTGTTACATTCTTTCAGTGTTACTGGTTATGGAATTGTAGCACTTCATAGAATATAAATAATAAAATCACTGGAGCATCATATCCACTCAGTATGTATAGTTAATGACCAATGAAATCACATGTCACACTGTTTTTCAGACCATAGTAGGGTCTCATTAACCATAAGCACCTTTTCCATGTTTACAAGCGTGGGAAGAAAATATTTCACTTTTATACACTCAGAGTTCCTGTGTTTATTTTAAGCTGGAGTTTTCCCAGTATGGAAGAAAGAGCAGATTCAATCCCACTAATACAGGGAACATGCACAGACTTTCACCTTGCCCCACCATAATATCAGTGATTTTTACAAATTATCCCTCTACCCACTGAGCTAGGCACCCTCTTCTTGCATATAAGGGAAAGGTGATCTCCCCATTCCTTTTTTTATGCAGGTAGGTATTTTGGACTTAGCAATAGTTTAAAATGACCCAGTAGCAGGAGTTGCAAGGGCTCTTGAACTGCATTCTGTGTAAGGATAAAAGCATTTTGGAAAAAAAAAATTAAATCTCCATTTGATCACCTACCTACACAAGTCCTGCCATCAGGCCCAAGCTGCAGCCCTGGAGAGGGACAGCGGCAGCGCACCTCCCCTTTCAGCACGTCACAGCCATACTGACAGTTTGCCATCAGGCAGGAAAGAGCATCTGGAGAAAAATAATTGAACACATTCAGATAAAGACTCTGATCACTACTAGAAAATGACTCAAAACTTTGGAGAATTAAGATGTCACATATTTATGATAAAAGTGGGAAAATGACTGTTAAGTTTCACAGGTATCCTTCAAAGAGAAAATACACCTGCTAGTAAAATTTTTCTTTCCACAAACTACATCTCTAAGAAAATAAAAAAAGGAAAACCACCACAATAATAGTAAGTTGTGTAATAGAATGCAGTCCCCAAAATATAAAGCCTAATCTACTACAGACTCTCCGGGACAGTACTGTCATTTTAAAAATGGGGCATCTCTAATTAAAGGCAATTTCTCTCCCCTTCCCTCTGCACAGACATTCAAAATAACTGCTTTTATAGGAGCACGTAGGAACCTGATCTCCAGAGAGATGGCAGTACAATTTTTATACCAGTCAAACAACCAACATCTGCAGCGTTAAAGATTTTACGTTCATAAGGCCATAAAGCAGCAGAACTGCAGGTGCCTTGCTGCAATGAAAACTGCAAGCACTTGTCCTCAAAGGCAAATTAACAGTGATTTACAGCACTGAAGAATGCTTTGGGAGAAACTTTTAATGAAACTAATAAAATCAAAACAATTGCTCTCGTTTTTTTTCAGCCTAATTTAACTAGAAAAAAAAAAGGAGCTCGTCTTGTGCAGCCGCCTAATTTCCCAGCACGATTAATCTTTTACTTCGGGACTCATCTTCATTTCATAGAGGTTTCCCAGGGAAACTGGAGCAGGGGTTTGGAGAAGCTGGAAGAGAGCAAGCACCAGGGCTGGGCGTACTTGAGCACGTTCCATCTGGCATAAGCATGTAGCCGTTCAGGCAGTAGCACTTGTAGCTGCCGTAGGTATTCATACACCGGTGCTTGCACGGCCGCGGCTTTAGTCCGCACTCATTCAGATCTGAAACGAAGGGCACAAGGCAAGAGGGTGGGAAAAGAAAACACACAAGGCATGCGTGGCAAAACTACCAGTTCAAGCTGCTGGAGAAGGAAGGTAAAATATGGCAATTAGTTTTTTATACGCAGTTCAGCTGACAGCAAGTGTCCAGAACATCCCGCACAAAGCGCTGTTCATCCCTCCAGCCAAGAAGCTTATTTCACTTGGTTTCATAGGTATCTTTTCAAAAATGACAGTATTAGTGTTAGATGAAGTGCCAGCTGTTTCATTAGGCAGCACACAAGCTCAGGCTGCCCATATCTTGGCTCTGTTCTTGTTGATGCCATGTCCAGGACAAGCCAGCATTTGGAAGGAGGAGAGAGAAAGCAAACATCACTCTGCAATCACTATCAGTTACTCTGATAGCAATTCAGTGATTCACTATCATGCTTCAAAATTAGTGGCAGAGGAAGGTAGGAAAGCTGATGCCAACCTACTTTAAACAATCTCACAGAAAATTTATTCCTTATTATCTAGGAAATACTAAAAAAAAGTATCTGACATCGGCTATATTAGTCAAGGATTATTCATGAGGGCTAGTATTTCAGATTTACAATTTAACACTGAATTCATTACTCGAACTGAAAATAATCAACCTACAATTTCCACTCTAGTAGACAAAACTTCTAACAAGAAGTAAAGATGATTTCCTTCAGAATTCTCTTCCAAGAATATGTGTTGATTTTATCTGAGTAAACCAGAATAATTTGTTACTTATTATTGTTGTTAGTTATTTGTAAAGTGATGAACAAAGCTGACAACAAAGATGAAAATAAGAAATCTGTTCACAAATCCAGCCAGCAAGAACTTAAAAAACAGAATTATCAACCCTGATCTCTAATATTGCACCATGCTGTCTGGAGGTCTGTCGCAGACAGAGAATTGCCATTTTTTCCAGAAGTTTTCCAAGAGCCATCTCCCAGTATTAAACACTATCTTATCAAGTGTTCCTCAATCCATACAGACGAAAAGCAAGCCTTGAGGCTCCTATCGTGTGGCAGATACACACACACACAGTAGCCACTTTTTAAAATACCAGCTGAGGAGCTGACAGATGCCTCCTGTGGACTAGAGGCAAAAGCTCAGGGTTAAGATGCTGAACCAGAAAGATAAACGCACCTCTGGTCAGAATGAAGTCAGTAATTCGTTGATTGCTGTTTGGAACTAAAGCAGAAAACATAAGTGGGTCTATGTAGTAAATGGAATGAGAAGTTATATTCACTGTGGAGGTGAAGCTAGAGAAAAATACTGTTTCTAGACAACTATACCTGGAATTGTACAAGCTCTTAATGTTTCAATTCTTAAATTTGTCCTGAAACTCTGTAATCACTTAGTTTTAGACAGTAACATTCTTCGTCTTATACTTTTCAGGCAAAATGTTTTTAAATAGCATTCTAAAACTGAGAAATAATTTCTCTTCCATTTTGACTGGTAAAATGCAGAGCCATCAAGAGAAAATATGTGTATCAGACTGCAAGTCACTGATGTAATCCAAACTCAGCCGCAAGGTCATTGCCTGTTAAGTCACTGCTGTTCCTGAGAGCTCCTAACAGTGTTTGTGTGTATCATAAAACCTGCTGTCTTCTGACCTACTTTGGTTCCATCTTCATGAGGCCAAGGAATAGCGAGCATTAAGTAGACACAACCCTCTCCAGAACCTTTCCCCTTCCTTCATTTTCCAAGGTCTTGGGAAGAACAGCATGTTTAAGGGACAAAAATACTTCCTGCTCCCCTCTTCCACAAGAGGGTTATGGTAAGGGATGTAATTTTCCATTTCTTGCTATGTAAGGCTGAACAAGAAGTTTCCAGGAAACCTGAAGGGGAAAATTTTCTCCTCAAGTGGTGAGGAAGATCAGGTGACCCTAAGCAGGACTACATTGAGGAAAAATTGCCAAATTAAGGTCTGGATCCATGCCTGATAAAGAAGGAGTGATGACCACCCCTGCAGTCCTCCTGTGGATCATGTACTGCAGAGACAGCACCCCTTTACAGCTCTCACTCTTTGAGAGCTAGAAAAAGCTTCAGCAGTTGCCACAAGAATATATTTGTCACAACAGGCACCAATGCCACACTCACAAGAAAGTATCTGCTGGGTTTGAGAGAAACAGCTGTAGAAGAATGTACATTTTCTCCTGTGAGAGGAGGATCTTCTGCTAGGAGTTGTGACTGTAAGTATATGTCTAGGCCAAAAGGAAATGCAGCAGATGATTATGCTAGAGGGCAATTTTCATTGTGGAAACCTTTGTGTGAAAAAAGCTTTACATAAAAATCTTCAGTAATAAGCAGATGAAAGCTCACATTTTGAATGGCAAACTTCTCTTGGCAGCACAAAAAAAAAGTTATTCTTTTCTCTGTAAAACATACCACAAGTAGGCAGTTCCTGACAGACATTATAGCTGTATTAACATATTTATTACACATGCAATATGTCTGTTAAAAAAGTCATTGTTACGTTCAAAAACCCTGTTGGCATTTTATTTCAATTCATAAATGTATCCTCAAGGAATATATGGAGATTCACTGACAACCATCATTTTGAAGTAAGAGGAGAAAAAAAATTCTTTTAGTCTAAAATATCTGTATTATTCCTCTTTTCTGATCACTTCACAAAATAAAGGCATAACAGAGCTAAGTGTAAAATACTTAACTAGAAGTAGGGACAGAAGAAGGAAAAATAACACTGAAATTAAATTGACAGGGCAGGATTTTAACAGGGCCTTGTGCTAACCGGCAGTGCTTAAATCCCACTGCACTTCAGCTCCTAAGTTTAGATACTCTTGAAGACTTAAGAATTGTCATGCACTTACTTCCAGAGTTATGACCACAGACTCATAGTTGAACATAAGAATTTACAGCTGTTCTCAGTTTATTGCCTCGCATAGGGTATAGACTACATTATAAGCCTTAAAATACTGGATCCTTCTATAGGATCCTGAATCCTACACCACCATTTGATACAAAGTATTCTTAGTACAGAAATAAAAGCTCTGACACTGACAAATAGACAGCTATTAGTAACATATTATGAGAATAGTATAAAGTGCAATACTACTAGAAAGTTTGACAAATCCCTTTAATTTCTTTGTGGGGATGTTCACTCACTGTCCTGCATTTGAGAATTTCGTTGTTCAGCCATTTAATTTCCCATGTTGCCTACAACTGCACAGACAATGCAAAACCAGCATTCTTGATTTCAGAGTAACACAAGACAGTAGAGGACATAAAAGCAGACTGACTGTTTTGGCCACAGTGGAAAGCAGGTTTATAGCAAACACAAACTGCTGAGTACAAGTATTTTATAGCTAAAGAAGTGAAAGGAAGATGTGAGTGCAAGGAAAGGACAAGAGCTGGCAAACCTGGATGTGCCTTCTTTGACTGCTGTGCTGCACCACACATGATATTGGACTGACTTCAGTGACACCCAACAACGGGCCACTTATTTCTAGGCAGATTCAATACACCCTGCTATTTTCTCTTAATTAGCTTCTGCAGACTTCAGCACTCAAGACTTTTTCTGCCTTTTTTTGCCTATCATCTAACTTGGATCAGGCATCACTGAAGTAAAATATTCACTACTACATTTACCCAACTCCAAAAATAGAAAGCCAAGGATCAGAAACCAAGTACAAAAATGAAACTGTTATCACCATACTATAAACAGTAGATCAGTTTTCAATTCCATCAATTGCAATCACACTACCACGTCAATCTCATAAGCGATTTGTATAACCTGAAGAGTTTTGTTCACTTAGTCTGATTAACCAACAGCTGCCATACTCAGAAGTTAACAGCCCTCATTTTCTACAACTTCCAACTTTACGTGAATCAGTTTTGTCTTTGTCTAACCTGATAAACAATTTCCATCACTATCACTTTACAAAGGAACCCAGAAAAGAAAAAAAAGGCAGGCTCTGAAAGAAGAGCAGTGGAAATAAACAAATGCAAGTGACAACCACAAACATGGCAGAGAGTCAAAACTTTTCAGAGTACAAACACACAGCAGCATCAAGGAAATAGAACCAATTATTTGCTCTGCATGCTAAGGACACTGCAGGTTCAGCTTTCACATCCCAGCCATTGATGGGTCTGTCAGCCTCCACCCCCTCTGCAAGAACTTGCACTCCTGTTTGAAGCCGTGCAGGAGGAGCACAACACCTGAAACACAGGACCACCTCACCCCTTGATGCTACATTTCTTGCATGATGATCCAGGGGGTGGAATAAAAGAGCTTCAGTGGTCTGACCAAGTGGACTTGTGTACAGATGCACATCTTCACAGGATAGGGAGAAGGCATAATAAAAATTAGGCAATATGCATTACTTCATTTATAAATTAATAAATATACCTATATATCAAGTGTTGACAAGAATTTCAAGTAGTAAACTTTGTATCAAGTTCCTAGAACAAACAAGGTAAGAGAATAGAAAGTTACAGAAAAACAGCCGTAGAATTTTTTGGATAAAGACAACCTTCCTGTGCCAAACAAAGTTAATCTGTATGTGCTTTGGATTGCTAGCAAAAATTACAAGTTTTCAACTATTTGTATTTGTCTTACTGAATATTATTTGTATTTTCTTATTCAGAGCAGCAACCAGTTTACTGAATAAAACATTTTGAAAGTATGAGTTCTGTTATTATCATTATAAATTAAGAGAGCTGGAACAGGGTATTTTCTCTCCACTTGCTCTGTTTGTTTCTTCACTGGTTACAGCTGTAAAGCTGTGATCAAAAAGCCAGAAGGGAAACACTTAATCCATTCAGGATATTAGAATGCTGTAGGGAGAACACACGGTTAGCTCTTGTGCAGTCACTGCAATGTGGTTGCTGATGATAGCAACATAATTAAAAAGTATCAGGTAGTCTTAACTTCTGAGAGATCTAAAGCAAGGTATGGATTGTCACAGCAGCTGAAGTACCACAGGAAAAGGACAAACATTGTTGCCTTCTGCTAGGAAGACATGGCGACCTGGTCCTCAAGAACACAGCACGGCAGCCCAGCCTCGCCCGGGCCACTCGGTCCACGACACACAGACACCAGTATGGTGGATGGTCAAATGGCCTTTATTATCTTATCTCATGGGGTTAAATAGTCTAGAGGGTCTCACTACGTCAGGAAGAGGGGGACGGTGGGATATTTGAGTTAGTAAGGAGTGGAAAACTACTGGAGTTAGGAGGGTCTGCATACCTGAGGTGATTGCTATCACAGAGGGGTGAGGGGGAGGAAGGATTCCATACTGCTTCTGCTTTCCGTCACATCGCGAGATCTTCCGTTCGCCTGTCCCTATCTACCACAAAACATCCAGCATCATCACACAGTCAGGGCTGAACAGCTCTGCTGTGAGGCTGGCTTGATCTCTTGGACCAATCCCAGGAGCACAGCCTGATCCACGGGTCACAGGAACAGAGGAGATGTAAAGCCTGTTTATCAGAGCTCTTACTCAAAGAACGCCTTTCATCAAGAACATGAGCATACTTTGCAGCCCAGAACCATTCACACAACCTAGAAAGACTTCCATCTCCACAGCAGAACTCCAACACTACTTCTGTCAACATTATTGCTTCTGTTACTATTCTAGAACACAGTTGAGAAAATGGGCCAGAGACTGAACAGGACAGGTTCTACATTAAAGTATAATAACACAGGTCACATTTATCCCGAGCCATTGGAATCTCCTCCCAGCAAGAGCAGACTCTGCATCCTCTGTGCGTTTCCAAGTCCCACCCAAACACTGAATCAGCACTGGCAAGAACACAAACCATGTCCCCAGGAGCAGCTGAAAGGTCTCACCATGTAGTAGAGCAGCAGCAGCCACTTAGGGCATCACAATCAGTAAGCAGCTCAGAAACCTCATCTACATCTGCCAGGGCAGCTTTGTCACAACACCATACAAGAATATTTGATCAATACTGACCAAAGGGCTTCCTTTAATAACATCACATTTTTTCCGTCCCTAGCATTTAGTGCCAAATAAATAGTTTAGTTCAAGACTGAAACCTCCAGCAATCTGCAAAGCATTCTTTTGATACTGTGAAATTATTTAGCACATAGAAAGACTGTTACACACATATATAACAACTGTTAGCTCACTGCACTGCTTTCTAAAAAAGTTTTAGACTGACTAAAATGTGTAGAATAAAATCATAACAACCCATCCTTTAAAATGTCAGCCCAGAGTACAGGGAAAAAAAAGACAGGATAATATACAAGATGACAGAAAATTTTGAGAAAACTGAAAAACACAACACATACTTCCACATCAGTTCAGGAAGGATTAGTAAATCTGAAAAGAAATATGTATCTATTTTTAAAGATAACTCAGTCTAAAAATCAACATGTCAGAAGAAATTTAGCAACATCAGGGTGCATTGTTGAACAAGAAAATCATTCTAAATATCACACATTTCTACCATATTTCCTCAGCACTCAGAAAATACATGAATTTTCCTGTAGACTGAGACAACTGTAAAAGAAATTTAATTGAGATATCTTTGTATGTGAACACAGTCATCAAAGTCTAAAAATCACACATTACATTTCTCTAATTGTTCCTACTCTATGATCTTTATACCAATACAGGCCTTGGACATAACTTTGGAGAAAAAAAACCCAAACAATGAAACTTCGATAATCCAGTGAGAGAAACTTCATCTTTACCCCAACCCTTCAGTACACAGTAGTTTATTGCAACCTAGTTAATTCAGGATTAGAAACACTAAAATGAGAATGTATGAATTATGGCATTTTTAATTAAACAAATATTTCACTATTCAAACCTGAAAATGGTGACTTTATAAAAAACAACAATCCTGACCATAAGGTTTAAATAATTTGTTTCAGATTAAGGAGAGCAGGTAACTACATAGTATATATTAATCTCATTTATTTCTTCTGAATGAAAGCAATTTTTCCCCTGTGTCATCCCACTGCAGATGTCAATCTCTCTAAAAGTGTCAGTCCCAATGTCAGAATTGCTGCAGCAGTGACAGACCTGGTATATGAGTTCATTACACATAAACACAGGTGACACACACAGCATTGGCAGGGGTGGGTAGAGAGAACAACAATATTTCCCTGATTTCAAAAACAAATTCTTTCTTACCTTGGTTGCAGGTTTTTCCAGTGTATCCTGGGTGGCACTTACACTTGTTTGGCCCAACGCATTCACCGTGTTTGCACCCTGGCTGGCATATGGCTGCAAAGAGAGGAATATTCATTATCTTTCCACTCCAATCACACCTGACAGTGCTTTACTTCAAATTTTTACTTTGCCATTTTTTGGCACCTCTCTCAATATGACACAAACAAAATTAATAAAACAAATTTTCAAAACTTCAATAACAAATAACAAAAGCACTACTCTGAAGAAATAGAAGAATTCACGCACAAATATATTTTTACTGATGTAGAATTAGCCAACAGGAATATTTTCCTGCATAACTGAAAAACATTTGACAGATGAAAATTTTAAACAGCCTTTCTAAGTCTTTTGCATTAGAAATGTTTTTCTATTATTAAACATAGTGGAAAAATGCAGTATTTACTATGCTCTAAGATGTTGTTTTTCTTTATATGACAAAATGCAGATGCATAATCGTGGGGAGCTCTCTGCTAAAGCAAGAGAGACACAACATAGACAGAAATCAGATGGTAGCATAACTTGAATACCCTGTAACCAGGATTTATCTGTTTACCCCAGCCTAAAGTTCATTTTATAAAGTAACAGTATCGTTTGGAATTTACAAATAACTAACTATATGCAGCTGCAATATTAAAAACTGACAACAATGGGCTGCATCATAAAACTGGATGTATCTTAACAGAAATCTGCCAGAACACACTCAAAAATATAATTTGCATTCTAGCCAAGCTGTTCAACAGGGTTGAATTAAACAAAATTTAAAAAGAAACAAGATACTCGTTTTGCTTGTGGAAGAATTATCCAAATACATCTTTGATGTTGTCAAAATCTTCTCCATAACATTCAAAGCATCCAGAATCAGCAATTCCCACAAATATATCCAGAGAAGTAACTGTTAGCATAGAAGGAATTTGCTCCAGTTTTAGGACTGCAATTGCCCTTTATTATCAGACATGTTTTTGGTTTAAGCATAGTATATACATATAGTCAGTGATATATCCTAAGAGCATAAAACCCTGTTTTAAATCTACAGCTCTGCTGCCGACAGATACTCCTAGTACGATGGTGAAGTCTCTTTCCAAACAACTGTTAAGGAGTATCTTAAAAGGCAACAGAAATGCAAGATTTTTTTTTCAACAAACACTGTCTAGAAATTCAGAAACACCTCTCAGTGGAAGCATAAGGGAAAGGAGCTTCTCAGACCACTAAAAGGTTATGTTTCAGAAAGTGTGTCCTTGGATGATGGACAGGTCTGACTGAAGAGCAACTGACTCATCATGAGACACTTCCAGAACATTGTACTTGGAAAGACTTACTGCTTTTTTAATCACTATGGCCATAAAGAGGAAAAAAGGATCTCCTTTGCTTAAGAGTTCATTTAGACGCTGAGATTCTTATCTTCCTGGCATCACAGAACCAGGTCTAATTAGAGGTGATGGCGGCAAAATGAAAACTAAGAAGACCAATGTCATGACTTCAAATTCACTAGGGAAACACAAAAGTTGCAATCTAAACTACAGTAGAGAAAAAGAAATTACTATAAATAAATTTTCGAAAATGTATGAATTTTCAACTACACTTTAGAGAAGATCCATACTGTGAAGTGGGGTACACTTATTTAAATCAGTTATTTTTAAGAAACATGAAGTACCATGGGATCACTTTGGTGAAAAGTTCAGTAGTTGAACCTGTGGCAACTTTAGTTTAGCTCAGTTTTTTTAAGCCTTGGTCTCTCCCTCAATTGCACAGATTGTACATTAGCAGCAGCTCAGATAGAGAAAAAAAATCTCATACTTGAAGACAAAAATCTCTACTACTACAAGGAAAGCTTCCTAATGACTAACAAACCACTGTCCATAAAGTCAAAGTCATCATAAAATGTTGGGGGTTTTGCACATTAAATGGGTATTTGGAAACCTTTGTTTACTGCCAAACACTGTTCTTGAAGAAAACCTCTTTATTATAGAGTACATTCTATGAATTTGGACTACTTCAGCATTATAAGTCTTATTTAGACACAGCTGAAATTCAATACAATATTACAACTGCTGAATTTCTAAATACAGGAGAAAAACACTTTGCAGTAGGCTTAACCACATCTGTAGCTCAGCCAACACCACAGATAAATCTGGTGGTATTTCCTATGAGAAATCAAGCCACCCTCAGGAAAAAACTGGTGTATCTTCCTATTAACTTCACTGGGGCTTTGCAGGGTGCTCAGGACTAAAGGATCAGATGGTTCAGCCAAGTCTGCATGCCTGGCTGGGGTCCCACTGACCTCTGCCAGAGTGACCAGGCCCAGAGAGGTGGGTCAGCTCCAGCTCTGCCATCTCCAGCATGAAAACCCTTACCCAAAGGAGAAGCTGCCTCTGCAAGGCAGCAGATCCACTCACTGACTCCCAATGAGCTCAGTTTGAACACTGTCAACAATCAGACCCAGGTACAAAAATAAGCTTGAGCCAGACTTTCAGCATGTCTTTTAATAGCAGACAACTATTTCAGCTGTTTGGTATGAGTCTGAGCATACACTACATGTGCTGATGTGACTGGGTGTTTTAACTCTCCACTCTTGTTTTCTTGCAAAGTTCCAGATACAACAGAACAGAATACTTCAGTCACTCTGTTCCCATGCAGACTCTCCATTTTTTTGGAAAAAAAGTAGATTCACCAGTAATAGGGAAAAAAAATCTCCCAATTACTACTTTTTGCCTCTTGACAATTAAAAACAATTCCTCCATAACCAACAAACCATCACTTCCTTCCAAGTGACCCACATTTACAGTTACTAAAATTACCCATGCCCATGGATTTTAGCCTGTTATGTAACACCTGCTTCCCCTACTAGGAAGAAGCAAATGTATACATAGTTACACCAGGCTGAGAAAGTCACTCTCTTACACACATAGGACAGTAAACTCCAGAAGAGTCTGAAAAGGGCTGCCAAAAATCAGAAAAAACTTCCTACTCTTTACAATAGTAACTGTTGTAAACAAAAGTTAAAATTATACTTGCATAGACAAGTGCCACTCAAAATGAGACTGCTGATTTACTGTTGAATCAGCACCAAGACAGACCTACCACTTCTCCAAGGATCCCTCTCTGAAAGCTGTTAATCTGCACTCCCATTGGGTAGGAATGACAACTGAGATAGAAAAAATCCTAAGCACAGCAATTTTCATCTTTAGTCAAGTCTTGCTTTTTTATCTGTGCCATAGAATAAACTGTAACAAAACTTTCCTTTTCACTTTACTGACCAATTCATTCAAGAGATAATCAGCAAAAAAAAACTCTGGTCGCACGATTATTCATTTCAGCTGGATAATTTTAAATGCGTTTTTTGGGTCAGATGTGAAGTTTTGCTCTATCTCAGTTCCCATTAACTTCAATGAGTCAAGGAGGTATCCCAGAGCCTTTTATTTGGCCATAAACCTAACTGAGTACTTATTTTCAAGGTTGGCAAGAACTACCTTTTTCCTCCAAAATAAGGTGACAAATACCACATTTTAAGTCTCACTTCACCTTCAGGGCGAATTAAACTTCCTGTAAAAATAACACAAGGAATTGAAATGTGAACCAGTGGTTTGGGTTTATGATTGGTTGTTTGTTTTTGCTTTTCTCTAAGTGTGGGAGAGTGGAAGAAAGAATTTCTGGTGAAATGCACATGCTGTTAGCATGTGTTGTGCTTGTGCAAAAGCCAGAAGCCACCAATCCTCCCAGCCACTGCTTGCTGTTGGTGGTATCTGAGCACAACTCAATCATTCTGAATTATTATTTTTTAATTGTTGCATAAATACAACAAATGAAAAACACATTCAATGAATTCATTATGGGTCTATAATGCTGGGGTTCTTTTTCATTTCATCTGTATTTTCTCACTGCACACAGTTCCCTCAGAACTGCTTTGGAAGTGCTCCTCAGACTCAGTCAGTTCCTCTGCACTAAGCTGCCCACTTTTGAGGGCAGGGGTGACTGCCACACGCTGTCCCCTCTATTCCTTCTCTTCCAGAATTTTAACATCAATGATTTATTTATTGGCTACCAAACACTGTTTGGTGGAGTCCTGACCAGATGACTGCACTGTCTGGGTTCCTACCTGACTAAATCCTCTTCATTAGCAGCCAACAATGGAAATCCCTGAGCTTTCTTAATGGACTATTTCTAGCAATTAAAATTCTCTTTGGTTTTCCAACACTCCTAGCAATGTTTTTCATTAAAACAGCATTGCTTACAATTCTTACATTCTTTTTCTCTGCTTTGCTTTTTGCCTCCTAATTTCTGAACTTTTTTTCATCTCTCTGAAGTCTAAAATTATGCACAGGAATACCTGCATCTGAAACAAACTATGCCAACCATCTGCCTGAACGGCCTTGCTTCTGCCCTCTCTTCCCAAGTAACATAGAGCCCCCTATTTATTCTGTCTCCAGATCCCAGCTCCTTAAAATTCAATTTGCGCAGGCACAGCAAGCAATTTGCGCAGCAGCCCAGAAATGATTACATAATGTATTCAGCCTCACAAACCTTTACTGGATCCTCTTACACAGCTGATTGCAGAACACATTTCCCATCTTCAGATCGTTTCTTACATGCCCCCAGGGGCAACTTTCTAACAAGACTTGGATGTTGGTGAAAGAAGCTTACCTCCACGCTGCCTCCTTCTCCTGAATCTGGCTGCCTTTCTCCTGTGGTGTTCACAGACCACAACCCCAAGTTCCTCTCCCTCAGAGTCAGCTGCAGCTCACATCTCTGTTTAATTTTTGCAATTTTTTGTAAATTATGCAATTGCATACACATGCTCAGGAAAATTAAACTGCCTTATTCTCAGTAATTTTGATCTAGGATCTCACAGGTATGAGCTAATTTGCACAATAAATCACTGTAGAGCATTCAGAGTTGCATATTTCTTCTTTGTTCAACTACATACTTCAAATACTTACAACTGCAAGAGAATGCATGAAGCTTATCCCACCTCAAAGTTACTAGAAGGTGGTAAAAACACATCATTACTCATAACTCACATTAGAGAATTATTTCTGAAAAAGTGACTTTGCTTCCAAAACAAGCATATTAGTAGTCACAGCATAATCTCTGCAGAGATTAATAAACCTGATTAGGGCAACTGGGTATTAATTTTCAGATAATCTTAACCACACAGCACTCCTTACTCTACTCTTTTTGGAAGATAATAAATGTCCCTGACCACCTTCTGTAACTAGAAACTGACAATAACATCAGACAAAATGGTAGCATCTAATACCTGGATATTTTTTCACTAATTACTTGCCCTTATTTGTGACATTCATGTTGCCAAAATGCATGCTTAAGTTTTTTATCTAAAACACACATTCCATTAAGTAAGTGGCTCCTTATTTTTCATGCACAACTCCAGCACTTGCCTGGGTAAATCAGTTACTCAGTTTGCACACAGGATTCCGGTAACAGCACATTAACATGACAAACTGCAACCAGTGTGGGCCGTTCACTGCAGTGAATTCTTGGCTTGGCTATGACTGCTGCCAAATGTGTTTCTAAACCACACAGACAAATCCAGACCCTGGTTTATGAATGCCTTGCTATTCAGAACAGCACTAAACAGCATGCATAAATTAAGTATGGGTAACACTGAAATCAATAGGATTTAATGAAGTCGGTAGAAGTTAATCTAATGCTTATCACTTAAATACTCTTTTTTAAAAATCAGCAAAAATCTGATCTAACATGTGCTAAATTAGAAAAGCAAGAAATATTTCATGTTTTGTCAAGCTTCATGTTTGCATTTCAAGTGGTTCACTAAAATTGCTTAAAGAATGCTGCTTATCATCTCAAATGCCTGTTTGTTACCTGAATCTTTCTATGTGTCTACGGAATTCCAACAGGGAGAAACAGAACAGCACGAGTGTCTCTGTGTGGCGTCAGAAGACAAACTGGGCCCTACTGATATTTTGTTTATTCGACTATAAAACATCCACTGGCTCCAGCAGAGTAACTTCTGTATCACAGCAACAAAGCTGATTTCACAGACCCATGAATGGCTGAGTGCTTTGCTCCTCCCTGTCTGAGACTCGTGCCTCTGCCACAGGGAGATGCAACAAGACACATCAATTCCTAAGCAGCAGCACACTACAGCCCTGGGTACCCAAGCAAACTACGTTGATTTTATTTTGCTCTAACATACCAGGTTCCACACTGCTGGAAACCAGGGGCTGTAAAGTTTCCCTGTTCTGGGAAGAACAACCTGTAGTGGAAGTGCAGAGCAGACAGTGGGGGGCAATAAGTGCCTCAGCCATCCCAAACTAATCTCCCACTGCACATGATTCAATGCCACAAAAGCAAATAAGGCCTCCCAGGTCTGACAGCTTGCAAATACATTGCTGGGAGTACAAACAATTTGCAGAAAGGGAAAGATATTGCACAGAGCCTGAGGGTAAAATAAAGAAAAGGAGTGAAAAGGGAAAAGCGTCGCATTTTAGAAAATAAGTATATCATTGTATAGGTGTCTGGGATAAAAAGCCCTGATAATTTCTTTCTCCCCCCATCTTCCCCAAATCAAATGCTTAAAAAAATCGAAAACAACAAGAACCAACTTTATCTCCTTGTCACGTACCATAATTTTCATGTAAACTTATGACTTCAAGGCTATAACTCCAAGTCACAACCTTGCCAAAATTATTTCAAGAAATACGTTCAGCTAACCTTTGGGCTGGCACCTTAGGCTGGCTATTCTCTGCCTTAAGACGTAGAACGCTGCAAAACAAATATCCAAAAGAGAAATTCCAGCTTTTTTTTTTTTCTCTGTAAGGAGGATGGACTTGGCTGTGGTTTTTATCAACTTGTTACATTCCTGAAGAATTACATATATTCAACATTCAGAGCTTTTCTGAAATAAAAAAAAATTCTGGTACACATTTAAAAATGGAAATACCTTACATCAGTATTTCATTATGAGATTTAACAAACACATTCTGATACATAAGAGTAATTAAATATAATGACGTAATGCTATTCTTATTCAATCAAATAAGGAACTACACTTTGTCAAGTTTCATAAAGTAAGTAGTTGTAAAAATTCTCATGTTTCATGGTTCAGGTTCAACATTTCCATCAACAGAACACAAATGCTTTTTTTAAAGACACAGTATCCTTTCATTTAAGTATGGGTATATATTTTCAATTTAATGCTGTGTCTCCACAGCTCAATCCTAAAACCTGGATCTGGATGCTAATTTGAGAGCAATTAAAATTACACCCATTTTTATGTATCTGAACATCTGCAACCAATAAACATGTTGGCATACAAATTTACTGGTCATTTTTATGATGTTTAAAAACGTAATGTCATCTAAATTAAAAGTAATACTTAGAAACCTTTTCAGCTCTTGCTACCACATGAAACAAGATATGCCACAAACCTTAAATAGATGAAAACACAGATATATGTTTCAGGCTATTTGAAATCAATTTATTTGCCAATAAATTTAATGTCGGAAGCATGGCTTGTTAGGCTACACAGCCTTATGACAGCAAGCTGAGACTTAAGTAACAGAAGCTCTTTGTATTTTTAGTGTGTGACCAACACTTAAGGGTTTTCTATGATTGCAACTTATAATAGTTTAAATTAGTTTTAACTAGAAGTCCCTTAGCTTTTGTCACTGGAAGGAAGCTACTCAGGTTGTTGCTGGGCTTTCAGAAAAGATGTCATTACAAATATACTACAGTTATAATTGGTCAAATCATGTTACTGATGACATTTCCTTAAAAAAAGTGGGCTGCAAAACTACTGATCTGCATAGGAAGAGCATGTAGGGAATGCAGTAGGGAAATGGAAAAGGATACTGTATCTTTAACACAGTAAAGTCAGGCTTTAAAGGCATAAAGGTTTTAAACTGAAAAAAAAACCTGAATAAAAATAGCAAAACCTCATTTTCATTCGTGCATAGCAGTGGAAAGCAATATTGCAATTCTGTATAAATTGCCTTTTCTTTGAAAAGCACCAAGGATGCACAAAAATATCAGTCATTTTATAAGAAGCTGACATATCAGTATTTATTAAACACTGCCAACACAATGCATTAATTCAGACCGTGATCATGCAACCACAAATTCAGTAGCAAAACTCTTACTGACTTGAGGGATGTTTCTGCTGGTGGATCAGCCTCCTAGAAACCAGTGTTTCCACAGCCCATTATTGATACAATGTGGTTTTATTTTTGTGCATCATGGACAATACAGAATTGCCATTTTCACTGAAAGCATTGTTATGTGCAAGAAACAGAAGTCCCAAGCATCCCATGGCCTCTTCTCCCATTGATGTGTCAGATGATTTATTGGGAAAACTCCCATCAACTTCATTGTTAGCTACACAAAATCTCCTTCCATGCATCAATGAGAGCACAGCCACTGCTTCCTTCCCCTCCCACCACCTCACACCTCTGCAAGAGATTGCACAGAGCAGCTACACGGCCTTGGAGCTCATCAGGACAGGAGCAGCAGCACAGACACTGCAAGAGCCTTCCCAAGCACTGTGAGAAGGCAGCAGCATGCACAGTTCCCAGCAAAGCACTCAGTTATGCCTGCATCTGCTATACATCAACTTGTACAAGCTCCTCTCTCTTGCAAGTCCTCTTTAGAACTCCCTGAAATTGTATGCTTTCTCCTAGGTTTGGCTAAATCTAAATGCCAGCCTGACATCCTTCAATTAATGCTTTCTTAATAATGCAAAGGTAAGGGGAGGTGTAAACTGATGGTTTGACTTTATACCTTCTTGATTGTTCTGTCCCTAAGTGTTGAGGCCAATTGTGGTGGGAAACTACTTTGTTGACCTATTCTGGGTCTGCTTCCTAGGTAAAACACTCAAACTTTAGCACAGGGTTGATAACCAGATGGAGTTACAACCGAGAGGCTCTCTGAAAGAGCACATTGATCTTCACCACCCCTTCTTGAGACAAACTTGATAGATTTTCTTACTGTTTAAGGAGAATTATACACAGAAATGTGTGACGTAATCAAATATCACTGCTTATCAAACCCACGTTCAGTGAAATTTTATTCCTGTTAAGCATCTTCTGTTGGTCAAACTTTCTATCCATCATACAAAACCTGCTGACTCCAACAGTCATACAGACTCCAGTCAGCAGAGGATCTGACAGTAGATCTGCATTTGTTAATAGAAGCTGCAGATCTAGTCTTCTCTTCTGTACACCTATGTTAACACAGCATAAGGAACCATTTTTTGCCATCACCTCTAGCAAAGGAGTTGTCCAAACTGTAACGCAGAATGAGAATTCAAGCCACTTCATATAGCTTTTCTTTTAAAAATCCTGCTTAACCTTTTAAATCTATGTTAAAGTATTACCTCTTCCTACTGTGTTTTGCTGTTAAACAGCAGCTAAGATGTTGAAGCAATCTTTACATCTGTAGAGTACCCTGGCTATGTACAACTGGTGTACAAATTGATTGCAAACAGACACACAGCCAGGTTCAAAGCAGGTGTATTTTGTTCATGGAAGAGACACACACACACGGAAACCATTTTTATAGCTTTTGAAAGAACTATAGAGATATTTGTAAGGCAGCTAACAAAGAGGAAGACAGATCATTAGCTTTAACAATAGTTTTGAGGAAACCTGGATAAATGAGTGGCAAAAATACCTACAAAGAATTATTTTTTGCATTTGTGCAAGAAGCGTGCAAGGACACATGTCCCAACTTGGTTTTCCCTGTGTCCTTTAAAACTCATTGAATGGGCTCTGGATTAGGACAATACATTCAGTACCACAGATGCAGTTGCCCTACAATGCAAAAGCATTTAGGAATTAAAAATGCATTACTATTACCTGCATTCACCAAAAATACTCTGTCACAGGAAGTCACCTCTCCTACTCTAAGAAATCTAGAACAAACTCCTACCTTCACTTTTGCTCTGGGTTATAGTTCAGCTGCTTACACAACAGTAAGACAAAGCAAGACAACAACAACCCTATTTTTACACATATTTCATCAGGCACTTTATCAACATACCATCTTTCACAGAGGTAGGCTTTTGTGTGATTACTCCCACTTACAGCTATTACTCCCACTCCTACTAATTAAATCCCACAGGCTGGGCAACAACATGGGATTTTTGGACTAATTTCAAGTGGGATATTTAATATCTAACTTTAGACTATTGATGCTGTGAGTCCCTCAGTGTAAAGGATCAACTCTATCAATGGTGAGGGAGCTAATAGTTGGTGCTGAAACAACATTTCTGCTGCTTCCAAATTAGCCTTTCTACACACTAGGTTTAACTAATTAATCTGGTTTACATACCAAACCAAAATCTAAGAAAAGCTACTTAGTTATGTTAATGATGGAAGATATGCACTGTTCCAAATCTAAGCCACTATACAAGTGTGGATGGATTTGCAATTTACAAGGACTAAGAAATGCCAATGAAATTGAGCTACATTTGTTCAGCCCCTTTGAAAATAGGCCTATATTTTTATCAATCTCAAAATGCATCTAGTTGCCTGAACAAGGATCTCATTTTGGTGTTCAAAATATGAAAGAAAAAAAAATCCTACCTGTTTCAAAGTTCTTGATTATTTCAGTTAGAAAGACACCTTCAAAGTGCCTTTGCTGGAATGGGAAAGGGCATTTGGGAAGGGAATTTCATGTCACTGCAGAGTGAATATTTCTACTGGCTGAGATGTTACAGCTGACACTGACAGGCTCTGGAAGCACGCTTACAGGCAGATCAGACCTATGTGCACAGGTCTTGACTGGTGTAAAGAGGAGACAGAGGGTGTTGTAAAGAAAGAAGAGGGTGTTGTAAAGAAAGAGTGTAAATTAAAGGAGGGCCCTATTTCAACTCCTTCCTGCATGTTTATAAGAGCAGAAGACAGCTGAGCTCTGCTGAGTGGCGTTGCTAAGCAGCACTAAGCATGATAATGCTCCACGTGCACTCCTTTGCCAGTCAAAGGAACATGAAAGGAATAACTTCACACTTCACAAAGCCAAGTTTAGCTAACACAGTTCAGTTTCCATTTGCAGCTGTTTGGATGGACTGTGCATGGACGATCAGGAGCACAGAGTCACCAAGGCTTAAGGCCCTAATGACACTCATCAGCTGTGCTGCACTCCTGCTCTGTTAGAGCTGACATACCCAGGCTTAAGCATTTGTCACAATTAAACCATTACCTTAAATCACACAGCTGGTTGAAACAAATACATTTTTTTCTCAATAGCTGTGGGCAGAGGGCATGCCCACACGTGCTTGGTGGAGCAGCTCAGCTGGACAGCAGAAAACACACCCAGGTATGTTAGAAACCACTTGCCCTTGGCTCATTGCAGTTCAGAGGTCTCTGCAAACTGGGACCACCCTGTCATGTGTCTATGTGCCTGCTCCACTATGGCTCCAGCATGGCTCTCACCTTACATTTGTTGTCAGAAGGATAAACTCAGAGATAATTAGTGCCCACTTGGTAAATTATGCATGAGTAAGCAGGTGAGAGTCCAAAGGTGCTGGAGCAGTTGCAGGCATACCAAGGATGGCTCAAGCTGGTTTGAAAAACAACAGTTCCAACTCACTAATAAAGTGCTCAGCTTTATTGCCTAAATATTTGAAGCTTCTTTCTTGCAGACATTTATAAATTGGGTCTCACAACTAATTTTTAAGCCTGACTCTATATTTGTTTTCCTTGTGGAAATACAACTTACACTAAAAAAATTAAATAAATGTACAACTCGTAGAAAAAGTCCAACATCTCTTTATGGCACTCATTTTGGGAGCAGGGCTAAGAGCTTTACCTTTGACCAAAGAGAAAGCAGAATACACAATCATGTACTTGGCTTTTTGGAAAATTTTCAGCGATATTCCTTTGTACAGTAAAATACCCAAGTTTTCCTTTGAGGCCAGGAATGCTGCCTCCTGTGCCAGATTAAACCCTTCATACTGGATGCCACATTCCCAAGGTGGAGAGCTGACTACAGATTTTCTATTTGGCTGCAAGCACTGAAGAGATTCACTTCCATTTAGTGCAATCTCTGCTTTGTGATACGTCTGGAATTTTCACCACTTGCAACTGGGGCAGACTTTTTTGTTTTATTTTGCCAATAGTTTGTCTCCCATTTAAAACAGAGAAGGAGCTGCTAACGGTTTTAGTAAAATTTTCACCTAAATATCTGAGACCCTTCTGAACCAGCAACTCAAAAATTATCAGTATGCAAAGAAAAAAGGGGGAGAATGCTTTTTGACACCTAAGTGATAACTGTATTCTTTTGAAAGTCTCTGAAGGTCCCAACTACTGGAGATGATGACAGAAAATACATATCTACATGTCTTCTAAATGTGCATGGAGACAAATTTGTGAATAATAAACTAAAATGCAGTTGAAGGAGGTGAGAATTCACCTACTTTTAGCCTTAAGGGGAAAAAAAAGCATTTATAGTATCTGGAAAAGGCAGCACTAAAAATTACCTTACTGACCAAATTCAAAAAACAAATTATACTTTCTGTGCATTATTATTTTTGTCTTATTTCCAATTTTAAATTATGAATCTTTTGATAGTATCACTTTATGCTATTTCCATCTCCCAAGATGATAAAAATGCAACCACAAATCAGATTTGGTAATAATGAGAAACTGACTTCCACCTAAGCATGAGCTGTAATTTATGGTCATAACATGGGAGACAGCTTGTCTAAGTAAAGGGTCACAGTGACACAGTAGTCTGGACTCTTTTGGTTTTGGTTTGTTTATTTAAACAATGCAAATTATCGATAGTTGCCAGTTAAGCCTTCACAGCCTCCAACATTTAAACACACAATGATTTTCAAATAAAACTGCATCATGAAAGAGGGACATAGATCCTACTGCCTCTGGAGTAGCCTCAATCAACCTACTTCATGTTCTCCTTCCTTCTTCATAAATATTCACATCAAGGAAAGGACTACTTGTTACCAAATAGAGCCCTAAAAATCAAAATTATTATTGGTATGGCCTGAGAGGTATCAACCTGAGAACTTTGCATCAAAGAAACAGTAATCAGGGATGTTGTATTCCAGAAGTACTTTCCATAGGTTTTTGCTAGTTATCTTATGTATCTATTTAACATTGTGGGCTTCTAATATAGTTGGGAAGAGAGAAACTAGTCTTGCTGTTTACAGATTTGAACAAAACCTTTGCTGAGAGTTGCGTTTCCAAGGCTTTTCCCATCTTTTGCCAAATACTTGCCACCTACAGTCACTGCCCTGCAGACTATGAAACTTACAGCATTTAATACCTGTTTTACTTTGAAAACAGCCTGGCAGAAAATGATCTGGTCTACATGTGTTTGTATCTAAATAAAAAAAATAAAATAAAAAAAGCTAAGGACTGATGTTTATAGGCTTGTTCCTGCAAAAACTTCAGGATGTCCCTCACATATGAGTGTTAAACACATGAACAAGCATCCCCAGTATCAAAGGCTGTAATTTTAACAAGCTGAGGTCTCTACAACACTCCGAACAATTTTAACTTCTACACAGTACTAGCTGCCTCCACAGAACTCCTATCAAAGGTGTAGTTAATGATGAAGAGTTATCCTACTGGTTTATCCCGCAGTCATATCAAAGATTCTAGATAGATGTGAGAATCTCAGAGATGTTTCTCTTCATGTGTGACCCAGTAAAAGGATGCTGTCAGGGAGATTTATTCCCTTAGTTTGGGGTTACTGAAAGAATGCCTGAACTTAATACTAACTGGAATATTTCCATCAATTTTCTAAGTGAAATACCAATAATTTGGGTTTCCTTCTTGGATGCAAATATTACTGCCCTGCAGTGCCTGTAACATGACACAGTGTAGTTACACCAGGTTATCAGATCAGAGCATGAAATGAACCAGAAACCAAAAAGAAACTTCCAAATTCTCATTGCCCTACACTCCATTTTACCTTGCAAGCATTTTTAGCACTGCTAAAAACAGACAGAATTTTAACATGACAGCATCCTTCTAAGTCACTCGGGCTCACACGTGCAAAAGCCTAAGCCCTGCACTCTAAGGATGTTTGTGAACATGTGAAAGATGTGACTAGGTGTGTACAAGCCTTCTCTAGAAGTGACTAGAAGCCCCAGCAGCAGTGGTACTCACGTTGGCACTGTCCCCAGGCCACTCGGGCCCAGCCCCAGCAGCAGTCAATTCTGCTTCCAAAGCGACACAGTCCTGGGGACGAGACTATTTGTCTGGGCCACCTGTACAAGACAGTTCAACAAAGTCTGGTCAAACATTTTGAGAGCAGTTAAAATCACCCCAGAGTAAAAAAAAAAAAAAAGCAACTTACCAACCAACCAGCAAAACCCAAAAGACAAAGACCAGCAAAAACCTCTCCTGCATAGAGATACATAATTCTTTTTACTTTTTTGAAGAGAGTAATTGTTCTCAGCTGAGCATAGGATATTTTTATCATTAATACTTTGTTTAGTCCAAAAAAACGCAAATGACGACAGGTGAAGAGGGGAAAAGATAATTAGCATAACTCAATCCTGAAAAATCCTGAAAAAGCTGGCATGCTTTGCAGTGCGCTCACTGCTGCCACTCCCAGGCGCGCACTGAACAGTTTCAGAAGTCTGAAAGAGAATTTATAGTACGGAATGAACTCCATCATAAAGTTTACTCATTGTTTTAGTTCACAATATATAGCAAAATTTTCCCATTGACATGGCCAGACTTTCTCACTGAAACATTAAAGGGAAAAAAAAAATCAAAACAAAGGCTTCTTGGATTGTTAAACAGAAATTAAATACAGAGGGAGAACTGCAGTCTTCCCTTGTTCCAAGGAAAAGATACCACGGCCTCACGCAGTTATAAACTATTGACGCGAATCAGTAATGTCTTTCAGCGGCAGGCTGAAATCCCGTGAACGTTGCATTTGAACAAATCCTCAAAAATAAAAAAAAGCAGCCCTGTGGAGGGCGGGGGTCGCGCTGGCCGCTCGCCCCGCACGGCGCAGTGCCCGCTCCCCGCAGCGCCGCCGGTCGCGACACCTGACACGACGCGACGCGACACGGCCCGCGGGCCCCGAGCTTCGTGTTAAAACTTGAGTCGCGATCTCCGCCGCCGTCTGTTTCGAGTGCCTCCGGGCGTCAATAATAAGCTAATTTTATCTCTACAGCACGCGATGCGCTTTGTTTTTAATTCTTGCGGGACGCAGCCCCGCCGGAGCAATGGACTTATATTACATCTAAGCCCGTGTTCAGGCACTCGGAGGGTCTCGGAGGGGCCGGGACTGTCCGTGCCGGGAGCCCCGGGAGCGGCACAAGCGGCCCGGCGCCTCCACCTGCGGCCCCCGGCCGGCCGAGCCTGCACGGGGGAACGACAGCCCCACACGACTCCCGACGNNNNCCCCGCCGACGGCTCTAGCCCCCCCCGCCTCGCCGGGAACCGGTGCCAGGCAGGAGCCCGGGGACCACCACAGCGCCCGGAGTCGAAAGGGGAGAGCCCCGGCTCCCTCCGCTCTCCCTGAAGGAACGCCGACTTCGCCCTGCCCGGCCGCTCCCGGCCGCCGCCCCGTCTCTCCCCGCGCCTACCTTCTGTCAAACTCCCCGGCCGCCCCCAGCGAGAGGCAGGACGCCAGGAGCAGCCGCAGGGAGAGCTCCATGGCCGGCGGGGCTGCGCTGGCCGCCGAGGCGGCCCCGGGCGGGCGGCGGTGGCGGAGGCGCTCCCGCTGCCGGACGGGCGG
>VZTZ01046759.1:0-11382 GCA_013400955.1 Drymodes brunneopygia | reverse complement strand
GAGCGGCAGCGCCGCCCGCCCCCGGCAGAGGCGCCCGCGGCCCGGCCGCCTCCCCTGCCAGGGGCACCTGGCGGGCGTGCGACACCTGGGGCGGCAGCAAACCCCAGCGAGCCCCAGCTGCTGCCGGCAGCGAGGCGCAAACCGCACTCTGCGGGCACTGAGAAGGGTGGGCTTTGTTATCATGGGCTTTTGTATCTTGAACTTCCTGAAGGAAGATGGTTACGCCCTCCCCCCCGCAAACCTCCCATCTAAAGCCAAGAGCGTTAAGATTTGGCTTTCTTTTACCAATAAACCTCCCCAACAGCAAAGCTTTTTGAAAGGCTTACAAGGTATATATGTTTTTTCTGTTTCAAACACTCCTGTTAATAGCTCTCAGGTGTTGGTGTGTGTGACATCAGGTGTCCCAGCCCTTCGCCAGAGGAAAAAGTGACAAGGTTAAACACTAACCACACAGCATATAATGTGCTTGCACCACTACTGACAGAAATGACTGCATCTGTACTCACCATTAACATGTTAAAATACAGCCCTTATTTTTGTTTGGTTTCTATGAACTACGGCTTTGGGACTTACCAAAGGACACTTTTAATAGCAGCCTGTCACCAGTTTAGGGTCAGAGCTGTTCTGAAATCTCTCTGATTACAGACTGATGGGGTCAACCACTTGGACTGGGTTGCAGCATTGGTTTGATCCGTGCCTACATCTAGGCTAAAGCTCATCAGATGTTCTTTCAAGGGTCTGGCTGTAGCTTAGATGCAGAAAATAAAGATTTTCTCTGGTTTGTGCTGTAACACAAAGCCAAACCGTTCAGGAAGGAGTTGGATGCTAACCACGACTTAAAGCTTCAGATTTGAGCTGGTAGTTCTGTGCAGAGCATTTTCCACCCTCAAAACACTTCATAGATGATTCAAGAAACGCTGCACAAAGGTAGCTATTTTTTGCACAAGCTACAAATTGTGTCAGTAAGCCTTCAAAAATTGCACCTTTCTTCAGAATGCTTTTATCACTTTCTACTCATGTTTGAACAGAAGGCCCCCTCCAATGCTCCTTCCCCTCTCTTTTCCATCTCTTCGTGACCATACGATCCCCATGCTAAGCTTTCTGTCCACAGCATCAGCCCAGAACTTTTCAGACACAGAGAAAAACAACTGTAGAAGCCACAAGGTGATGATTCTGCAAAGTGCTTATACCCGTGGTCAGATAACTTGCAAGCCACCTTAGAGGACTCAGACATAAAAACTGCACTGAGGATCAAACCTGGTTTCCTCCATTCACATGAGAAGCTGATAGCCAAGCAGTGAAGGCAATGATATGGTGCTGTTTGGAAAAGACAGAAGAGCATCTGGCTTGCATTAGATCCTTGCTGAAATAAAGAGCTGATTGCCAGCTCTTGACTGATTGATCACTTTTTTTTTCACTTGGATGTGTGATGTGGTGTAACAGACCATGTACACTGAAATCACTGTTAGGATTCAATGGGCAAAAGGGGAGATAGCCTATTTGTGACAACCACAAGGATTTCTCTCTGGTAACAGCATCTGCATGCGCCTTTCCAACTTGTAGGAAAAAAAGTGTCCACAAATTACACCACAGCCAAGTCCAGGACAAGTGCCAAAACCAACATTTGCACATCACTCTGAATGAAGGTCTAGGGCAACCTGACACTTTCCCTCTCATGTCCAAAGGGACATGTCATAAAATCAATTCCTTTAATGCAATGCTGCATAATGGCACTTAATGTACATAGCAACTTTAAAGCCACACTGTTCCTTTAAAGCATGTTCACTCACAAATGGCAGTAGGATCATTTAATCTCTCCAGACTGCACTGAGTATTTAAGACTTCCTCAGCAGCCTGTTTGGCTCTCTTCTATGTTAATGCTAGTGTGCTGGTCAGACATGGTGCCTACTCTGATTAAGACTGTCTGCTCTTGGTTAACTTCTGCTGCCTTTACAATTTGTTTTGGAACATCAGCCCAAAAAACCAGTTAACCAGTCACTGAAAGATCACGTGTTACACTTCCATACCCATAAGTGGGACTGAACATCCACACACTTATGAATTCATTTGTTTTGGCAATGATTCATCGTCACCGGTGGAGTTTTCTTAACAAGGCAGTTTCTCATATCCACAACTGTAGAAGGATTACTGAGTGAGCTGTCAAAGAACTAGATCTCTTGATGAGTTAAAGGTGTTTAAAGTTGTGTGGGTTTGTGTCAAGATACTACATAGAAGATGGAGAAGTTGTTGGCAGTATGACAATAAAAAGCACTTCCTGCCTTATGTTTTGTGAAGCAGTATGAAAGTCTGGCAAAATGCTGATCAGGTGGGCTGACCTGATGTCCAGCAAGACTTAACTAACAATAGAAGTCCAGCAGCTGTGCATCAAGCACTCAGATGATTGACTAGAACAAGTGCCCAAGAAACTTTTTTTAAAGACACTGGTAAGACACTTGGTGAAGCATAACACGATAGTCAGGTTTTTAGCTGCAAATTAGCAACAATGAAGCAGAAACACAGAGGAAGACAGTATTTTGAACAGCAATGCTGCTATCCTTGTGTATAAAAAAGTCAAAACACATATGAAAGTGAATTTTGCCTGAAAAGGTGTTCATTTTATGCAAGCATAGTGATCCTTCCTGCTTTTTGTACTCTACTCCATTCCTCTGTAATTATCTTTATGTGTCTTGTGCCAAAAAAGCCACACTATCAGTCCTGATCTTAATCTCAGACTTCTAGTCTCACGGGTATATTGAGCTTAGATTGAGACCCTCCTATGCAAATCAAGACCGTAAACTGGATAAGATGCACTGTGTTGAGAGCAGAGGAAGAGTCGAAAATACTTGCAGCTGAAAATACTTGCAGCTGACCATGCCGTCAGCAAGCCCATTAGGTTCTGAATTATCTATACTTTCCCAGGGAATGAAGTCCTAGGTATATATTCTGTGCCTGTGTTCTGCACCATAAATGATAAAGGCACATCCGACTGCACACAAAACTGAATTCTGGTGGTAGGGTGGCAGGGAGTGAAGAAATGCTGTGAGAGAGGGACAGCTAATTCTTCTGCAGGGAGGGTAAAGGTGGTGAGGGCAGCTACTGCTTCTGGGGTGGCGAGTGTGACACAGTGACATCTAGCACACCACAGTTTAACTACACACACAGGAACGTGTTCATGCACTGCTCAGGACAGTGGTGATGTTTCAAAAATCCACAACAGGACAATACAGAGTATATTTGCAGTGTACACTCCATTAAAGAATCACTGTCATGAGCCATCCATGTAACTGGTAATACAAGGAACACCAACTAAAAACACCTGTAAATAACAGAAAACCCAGTTCTAAGGAAGAGTAGCTTATTTACAGTTTTCTTTGGTGAAATGAACCTTCCTTGTGTGCGTGGGACCTGCTCCTGTCCAAGAGCACTACTTTTGCTTCACCTGCTGTAGGCTGTGCCCAGCAGTGTTCCAAACTTCCGCTGCAGGACGAACTCTGGGTTTCTGTATGCTCTTTGTTGCTATAACCATTCCTGAGGAGAAAAACAAACAGAACAGAAACAGTTTCTGGAATACTCCCTGGCATCGACTGGACAGGCAATATTGAACAAAAATAGCTATAAAGATACAGGTGACAGATATTTTAGGCTGAGAGATTTTAGTAAATATGGTAGATGATGGAATATGGTAGATATGACAGAAATATAGAAATCTTTCACATAGAAAGAACTCTCAAATTTTTCTTCATTGTTACACATATCTATGAATTGGACATAAACACACCAATAGAAGATATTGCTTTCAGGGTATTCTACTGCCAAGTAGGTTTTCTTTGAGGAAAGTATTAAATGAATAAGTTCCTTCAAGTCCACTTTTTTATTATTGACTTCCTCCTTGTCTTCAAGCACATGATGAGTGTTAATAAATCAAGTCCTCTATCCAGCAGAATCAGTCAATAACACTCCCATTTACATAAGCAGAAATTAAGGTACAGAAAATTACTTTTCCACAAATGAAATAAGCTGTCATCAAACCAGGAACAGATCTCCTGTTTTCCTGTTTCATACTTAAACAACAAATCCATCTTTCCTCTTTTCTAGGTATGTCACCCTCGCTGAGGATAAGAAAGTTGACCATAAATCCCACACTATTCCAAGTCACTAAATCACACCACAACTTGTGTAAAAAACCACGTGATCTGCTGTTAATGGCAAGCAGGATCATAGTCTGCATTTGTGGATGTAACATGTGCTCTTACAAAATGGAACAGAAGGAAAGAATCCAAGTCTAAATTATCTGTGAGACTTTCAAGGTCACTACTTTTCCTCTGGGGTTTTGTAATTCTATGGTATATCTAAAAGTAATATTTATTAAGTAAATATTATCTCCATATATATCACATGGCAGGTAAGAATCTCTATGACTCCCACGCCAATAAGAAAACTACAAGGTTCAAGAAAATACAGCAATCCAATCAGCTAAATCACTCTTGTACTCCAGCCCTCCCTTAGTAAACCTTCTTGAAAGGGTAAGAAAGTAATCCAACCTGTCAGACACTGCAGTGTCCAATTACCTTCTATACAGATAAACCCTGTGCTTTGGATACTAGTTCAAAAGCTTCCAAATGCTTTTTTTACATGAAGTCTTCCAAATTAATTTTTTTTCCGGTAAGTTTTTTCCACACATGCTTGATCCTTCTTTTAAAACTATGATTAATATTTGTGTTGAAGTTTACTGCATTTCATTACAGTGCAAAGAAGTTATCTTCCCCTGTAAATAAACAATATTTTGCTTTTCAAAACCCTGTAGAATTTCATATATATGTAATACGCATATGTATTTTTAAAAGATTTCTAGGTCTCTACATTATCAGTTTTGATACCAAACATATTTTGCACAGAGGATCAGAATGATAATCCCTCAAATTTGACATTACCCTGTTCATTAGGGAGTCAGTCTACTTTGCCTCACCTTTTTCCATGTAATTTTCTGTAAGGTCCTACTGTTCCAATAATACACTGAGTCCAACACAACTCCTATAGCTTTGCAGTATGTTTTTTTCAGATCATTTACAGCTCTTCATGTCCAGTTTTACATCATGTGGCCTGTGCATGATGCTGCCTCCTTTCTTCAGGAAGGCAAATGCTCAAACACAAGAACACTGTACATTAGTACTTTGTCCTTTAAATCATGATCATTTCCGTGGGCTTCATGCAGGTGCATTTAGCAGTCAGAGGGAAGAGACCAAAACTGAGGCACAAGCAAGACTTTCACCCTTAGTGGAATTTACCAAAGAAATATTTCTTGTATGGTAAGAAAATAGACACTCAGCAACACTTAGGATCAACAGTGCACTGTCTTTTTCATGGGCAAGAGGTGCATAAAAACCTTCTGTTCAACAACATTAGAGGCAGATGACAGATTCTTAAAAATGGAAAAAAAACCCCAAAAAACAAAAATGTAGTTGCCAGATTACTCTCCATTACTAAATAAAATATAAATAAAATAAAACAGGAAAAGAGTCACATATGTCATGCCGAAGATAACTATGATAAAGCTTTTTAGAGTCAAAACCCACAAATATGTGAGTTGAAACTAAACTTTAACCTCACAATTTCCGCTATACTTTCAACAAAAGGAAAAGGTAATGTTACCCTTTTTGCATAATGATATGTTCTTGACTATAATTCTAATGTATTTAATCAAACAGGCCAGCAATTTTGTGTATTACCTGAAAAAATTATGGACTTCAGCTACGTTTTCCCTTTCATGAGCCAAAACTGCAAGCTAGGGCTTCTTGAGTTGCATAAGAATTTTAATATAGAAGGAAGAGCCATAAATCAACCTGAAAAGTTACCAGAATTGTATTTATGACAAAAGCAGAAAATAATCTGGTGCAGCATGGATTCAATTGTTCCTGCTCATGAATTATGGTCCTTACAGCAAGAAATACACTGGGGGATGCAGAACCTGAAGAAAATTATTTACAACTGCCTAAGGTATCAGCTTAGACTGTCACACAGTTTTCATAACTTTGTTTTTCCCTGTGCCTTGGGCTCATTGCCAATACTGGGGGGAGAGGGAGAAGGCAAGTATGGATATGGTGCCCAGAGTTCCTGTATAAATTATAAATTATAACAATGCCTTTCCAGAGAGAAATGATCAAGCACTACTTTAACCTGGCCCTTTAGGCTGTTTTATTTTTTTGTTAATGAACTTGAACCTCTACATAAATTCTAGCAAAGATGGAGTAAATTAGCTTAAAATAAATAAATCACTCTTGGTTCAGTTGGTGTATCTTTGGTTTCAGGTGGTGTATCTTTGCTTGCCTAAGCTCAGCTATAGTTGTGTAATGGCATGCATCCTCTGGTACTGGTTGCTGATAAATTGTCCTAGAACTGCTTATATAAATGAGTTTAAATTGCTGTTCTCAAGGGGAAAATGGCTGTGTCTAATGGAATTCCTTATTTATTTTCAATCTTGTTTTGACATACAGAAAATTCCTAATATATTTTGTGATACCAAGGGGAAGTAGTAGGCAGGAAAACCTACTCTGAGGAAGAGTTTTCATTTAGTTTTGATACTGTTGACCCAGCTTCACTGTTCAACTTTGTATTAAACTGAAAACACTGAAAGAATAGTTGAGAGCAGGGACCTCTGATGGTCACCTGATTCAACTTTTCTCCTCAAGCATGACCTTCTGGCATGTCAGCCACTCTCTCAGTTTGGGGTCATCAGCAAACTTGCTGAGGGCACACTGTACCACATCATCCAGTTCAGTAACAAAGATGTTGAACAGATGAGGGCCCAGTGAAGCCTCTGTGAAGAAAAAATTTATAGCAATAAAGTTTTCATGTGTTTTAACTCAAAACAAAGAAACAAACAAGATCTCATAGAAGTATAATGTAGTAACAGATAAATAAGGCATATGTCTGCTGCAATGATGAGTACACAGAGAGCTGCCTGGGAGCCTTTTAATGCCTTTCAGCATTACAGATTTTGTTTGTGGTTTTCATTAGGTAGGATTTGAGACACTAAGATGTGCATGAGCTTCACGTCTTCAGAATACACTGTGAGAGACAAGAGGATGCAAAAGGTTTAAGATGGGTTTAAGAGTTCAGCATGAAAGGAAATTAAGCAGTTTCGGGGTTATCAAGAGGTTTTGGTAGACAGTAACTGATTCTTTTATATTCTGCTAAAACAATCCAATAGCATTCAATTTTATTTCATACTTCTTTTTGAAGCTGTATATTCAAAACCAGTAGGTACAAATAACACTATTGAAGATTTCTATGTGTTTTCAGGGATATCTTTCGAGAGGAAACAATAAGTATTGTGCTTACTTTAAAATGCAATTCGACACATGCCTGAAGTGTTGATATAAACCACAATTCTCTTGAACAGCTATTTTCTTAAGGCAGAGAAATAAAACAGTTCTGACTTAGACTGGGAGCACCAGACTAGAAGATTTCTCCATCAGTAAAATGAGGAGAACGTGCAGAAGATGAAGAGAGAAAACTTCAGAAAGAGTTGTAATGAATATCATGAAAGGAGAGGGGATATCTTAAAAAAGACTACAACAAATCTATTGACAATTTTAAAAACTGGTTTTCCGACTATATCAAAATGTTCCAAGATAAATGAAAAACAGTCCTGCAGAGCTCTATAGAATCCACAGGTAACAGTGACAGAATTAATGCTCAGTTCTATGGATGGACAGAGGGCTGAAAGCACACGTCAATGAGCTGTGTTGAGCTTCTCATCCACCAACACTTCCAAGTCTTTCTCCTCAGGGCTGCTCTTGATCTGTTCTCCACTCAGCCTGTATTTGTGCTTGGGATTGTGCAAGACCTGGCACTTGGCCTTGCTGAATACCATGAGGCTTGCATGGACCTTCCTCTTGAGCCTGCTAAGGTCCCTCTGGGTGATGTCCCTTCCCTCCAGTGTGTCGACCACACCACGTGTTAAATCAGGAAGAAACCAAAAGAAGTCCACTTAAAGGGTCAGGTTTGCTTGTGCTGTAAATGACACTGGAGATGCTAATCTCTGGTTCTTGGCTCCCAAAAGATTACGATTTTTAGATTCAAACAAACAAACAAACATTGAAGCCAAACCTAGTTGCCCTGACCTTTTAGTTCATTTAGTTTATGAATCATTTCCCCAGCATGAGCAGCACTGATGCATAAAAAGGTGTACTCACATCTAGGGCAACTCTATCTATACATTGTATGCAACCCCAAGGAACACTGTATCAGTGTGCACTAGGAACATCTCTCATAGAAATTTGTACAGATTCCTCCTGCATCTCAAAACCTGGCTGATTTTCTCACTCCTCATACAGTGACAGCACAGCAAGGTCCGGAGTATTGATTAGAATTAAACTAGCACCTCCTGCCATTTACTGCTTTGAGTAATTTCTTCCTATTTGGTTTCATGGGTGTCAAATTCAGCTTTGATTTTCTTGGTTCAAACTATCAAATTACCAAATAAAGGTATTTTCTACTCTTTCTCAGTAAATGGAAGGTTCCTCCTCAGAACCTGAGTGCTCCCACTTCTTTCAAGTAAAATAAGTGCTAGAATCAAATTGATCGGCTGATTTATATCTGTCAGATTGGCAGTGTACATGCCAGTGGTGTTTGTTCCTGTAACAGTAGCTATTTTGTAAACCAATAGTACACGATGCCCTGCTAATACAAACTTATCAAGAGCTAAAAACAACTGCAGTTGCAAGTTCTCTCAGTGAGGATTATTCAGCTGGAACACGTTTTACTTCAGAGGGCTTTTTGGTATTTACTACAGAGCATATAAAAGTAATCCAATTGTAGTAAAGATTCATGAACTAACCAAAGGTTTCAGATAGCATGTTTGCTTTAAATCACTTTGAAAAAGATTTTCTTTTCCAGAATCCTTCTTTGAATGTAAAATGTTACTCCAACACGGATGAGGGATCTATTTATAACCGAATGTTTGTGTGCAATGGTCAAATCCAAAAAAAGGAGGAATTGAATGTTTATTTTAGTCTTGATTTTCTTCCAATACCTTGTGCAATTTATCCTGAAACTCTAATTATATCCCCCTCTATAAACACTGCAAATATGAAAATTGAAAGGAAGTCTATTTGCTAGAGCTTTTTTCCTCCTTTTTCCAAAGTAAAGAGATACTTGTGGTCAAATTACTTAATGAAAAGAATTCAGTGTGTCAGCGATCATCCCAACAAAGAAAACATGTCCATTTACAGTATTGTTTAACTATTTCTATAGTTGGTGACCACATTAAGAGGGTATTTGAATGGAAACATGCCAGATGAATAAAAACAACCTTCACGGGTGCCACACATTAGCTCTTTCTACAAAATTAGCTAAATGTGTGCAAAATTACACACACCTACTCTAACTGCTGACCTCTCAGGCAACTCCATGGTCTATATCTGATGTGATTTTGTCTAAGGAAGCCAATAAAATACACTAGGTTTTATTACCAGCCCAACATGTCATCATCCAAGATTATATTGAACCATAGCAAAAAGATGCCTTGTAGCTCAGGAATTGTAACACAGCAATATAAAAATGTATAAAAATGGTTATCTACTCATGAAAGAAATCTACAGTTTAAGCTGAAAAGTAATTTTAGCTTGACAAACACCATAATAACCAGAAGCTCGGCAATTCTACAGCCTTTTCATAGTTGCAGAATAAAATGGAATGAAAGTTAATTTTAGGAAGTCACCCATTGCAGACCTCAGTTGAAGGTGCCTGGCCTGTAAAATAATGAATCAGAACTGTGATTTTTCTGGTTGCCAACAGTGATCTGGACTGCACATCTCTGAGAAAGGAGTAACAAAATTTGTAATGAATAGCAGTTGGCTCAAAATTCTTGGACTAAGCTCTAAACCATGAGGCTTCTATCCCCCATGATCCTTCCCTATCATCTGTTTTAACTACAGAGAACTTCATTGTCCTTATTTAAATCCCCTTCTATTTAAAACCCTGATTTAAAACCCAGCTCAATGGTAGTTGCTGTGGGAAATTCCACTGGCTAAATACAAATACCACAAAGAAATATGCATGTTATAAAATACAATCACTTAGCTTTGAGTTTGCAAACTTATTGGCACCCCCAGAGTTCTACAAGAACTTGGTTATGTTATCCCAGACCACCTCTTTTGTATTTTCCTTGCAAAATAGTAGGATTCTTTGCATACAAGCTATTGAAATCACCTACATGATTTTCTTCAGCTTATGCTTGTGTTTTAATGTGTATTTGTGTATAGACTGAATGCAACAAAATTGGAGATCAGCTGGTCACAAAAAGAAACCCCAAACACCATATAAGCTACTCTTACCTCTACCAATTCAAACAGACAGATAACCCAGGTCACACCAGATTAAAAACCTTTCTACAAACATATGGCAGGGGAGGGAAACAAAATTGCTAGGGGGAGAGAGTTCCACAGCTGGAGTATGTCAAATAACTGTCCTGCATTCAGCTCACCCTTCCCACTGCACATTTATACCTCACTGCTCTTCTCCACATTCCTGCACCAGAAGTACTCCATCTATCTGGAGAATATCAGGCTAGAACAGCTGATCAGTAGGGTAGCCATTACATGGGGGTTTTACCTTTTTTTTTAACCCAAGTAAGTTAATAATGACATTTTAGAATTACGAATGTTTATTTCAGAGGTCAGAAAACTTACCTGTTTCCTCCGTGTTTGCCATTTCCCATCTTAGCACAGCCATACCCTATTTTCCCCACTGGGGCTCAGTTCTCTGACTCATACAAGTCCATAGGAGGTGACAGGACCCATCTGAGAGTCCTGGCAGAGCTGGCTGGCATCATCGTGAAGCTGCTGCTTAATGTCTTTGAAAGGTTGTGAAGCCTGGGGAGCTTTCCCAACCATTTTAGAAAGGTAAATCATACAGCCAGGAGGACAACTCAAGGACCTACATGGAGGTCACTCTCATTTCCACGCCAGGGAAAATGAGAGGAAGGCCTCTTGGAAGCCCTCTAACCCGGTACATCTATGATTTCCATCTAACTCTGCAGCTGCCTTAAGAAATGGCTATCAGCTCCCCACAAAAGCTCAACAACTGCAAAACTTATCTATCCTTCTTCTTATCTGCAGCATCATTGTAAGACCGCTTGACCTATCAATCCCTAATAATTACAAAATGATACATCTGTGACTGGAATCCTGCCGAGACCTTTGAGACGCTACGGTTTTGTGGTGAACAAAATTACAGAAATCCAAAGGAAAAAAAAATTAAAATTGAGAAAGACATAAAAAATTGGGCTACAAGACAAAGCTGGAAGTAAGGAAAGTTTAGTTTCCAGTTTTCTGTCTCATGGCACAATGTTGCATTGTTTACCTGAGATCTGCCTTTTCC
>VZTZ01046751.1:636655-740718 GCA_013400955.1 Drymodes brunneopygia | reverse complement strand
AAACACCAAAGAAACAACCCTACAAGCATTACTTGCAGACTTCTGAAATAGCTTGCAGTGTATTACACTTTTATACCTCTTTTACTGCACAATGTTGCACTGATGACATGAAAATAATGTTCTGTGTGAACACACAGATTTCCCAAATCAGGGGCAAGTACCTTGACATCAGTTTTCTGAATAACCAGATACTCTCTAACTTTCTAGAAGAGAAGCTGTGGTTTCTGGTTACTACAGATTTCAGACTTCTGCACCAGACTCACAAAAAAGGATTCTTGAACTCTCTTCTATTCCATCATGTTTATTCCATGTACTACCTTACTGACCAGATTCTGTCAAATAAAAACCCCATCATGAAGTCCTTTTTGTAAACACTGCTCATGCACAGACCTTGCCTTCTTGGACAATAAATTCTACATATTTAGATAAACTAAATACTTCCATTGCCTCAAAAAGTTGCCTACAGGAAAAGTCAGATATTCTGGCAGTACTCTATTCCACCTTTAAGTTTTTATACCTTGAACCTTTACGACAAAATCCTAAACAGAGAACTGTCATATGTACTAAGTTTATTTGCAACACATCATCCTCAGCTTTCTGATTTATCCTCCATTACTGTTTCTCTTCACAAAAGCACACAGCTGTCTCTTTTAGCCTATTTGTTTTATCTACTTTGCTTTTCTGAGTTCAAGATTTTATCTTGTAGAATAAAAAAAAAGAAAAAGTGACAGAACTATTTGCCAATGTTGACACATTTAGGTCCTGTAGTAAAAGCCGTCAGCCCATGCAGCTCACTCAAGGAGACTGTCTGAGAACAATGCAACTGATTGCAAAATAATTATTTAAAATATTACAAGCTGACTTATACAGGTATACATACTGAAGATCAACACATTACAGCTTTTGTTAATTAGCAAATCTCTTGCTGTATTTTTAATGTCTTGCAGGGATGAACAAGTAAATATATTACTGATTAAAAAGATATTGAGAAGTTGATCTTTCTTTGTTTCTGCCACTTACCTTAATGTTAACTGCATAACACAATTAAAGCCTAGACATTCATCACATTTTTTTATCTTGCATACAATCTATTTCATGTGTTCTCCACACACAGAAGAAACTGCTGTGATATAACAACATTATCGGGTTATGAGTTGAAACAAGCAAAATGTAAAAAGTTCCATAACTAAGATCATCTCCTCAGCTTGAATTTTGAACCTTATTAGACATTAGTAATGATACAGCCCTTAATTCTGCATATTTTGTTTTTCCCCAGGACTCCTGCCTTAATTAATACACAGAAGGAATAACAGGCCTATGACCAACTAGCCAAGATATTTGATCTACTGTATCTTCAAACTGGCTAACTGAATATTGCTCAGAAATAAATCTCAAACAAGCCCATTCACTCATCCAGGCTTTTCTAGGGCATCCTTTATTGTGGCATTATTGCATCCATTTACCTGACTGCCAGTGTCCACTATTTGGTCCACTTGCACTTACCCTCATCTCTCCAGACTCTCTTCAGTTTCTACCATTAGGGATTTTGCTCTGCCAGTTCAATATTCCCTCCATCCTCAAGCATTTTTTCCCCCCAATCCCCATCTCCCCATCCTCTCCTGCAGAGTTTAGCACCTTCCTCCTTGTCTCCTGAACCCCCAACCAATAGTCCCACCTGTTTGCACAGATCCCTCAGCTCTATCTCACCCCACAGCTGACTGATCCTTTCTTTCCCATGCAGATAAATTCCCTAAGAGTCTCATGGAAAGCAGAATTCTTCTATAGTAAACAAATTCAACAAACATTTTCTTGAACAACAGAAAGTACATCCATGAAATTAATACCATCCAACTGCTAACACACAAGACACCATATTGAAGAACTGGATCAGTAAATCTTTTCAAACAAGTATTTTTTACGAGTTTGTTGGACTGTTTTGGTTTTTGGTTTTTTTCCCCTTTATTCTCTGTGTTGGAAAGAGCTGAGACTTTCCAGCTAAGCACCTGGAACCATTTGTGCAGGGTATGAACTTTTCAGACAGATACCTCACTTGGCAAGCCTCCCAAGTAATTTTATAAAATTATCAGCTAAAAATAAGGATTTCTTTATGGGAAAGGTCAGAAAACCTTTAAAAGAAGAAAGGATAACTAGGCAGGACTGTAAACTGGGAATATATAATAATGCAGATAAATAAACCCTATACTACTGCTTTACCATAATGACTTACTTTTTTTCTTTTTGCTTTCAGAAAGGGAATTCTGGCAATTATAAAATAAAAAGAAGTGGAAAATCTTGTTTAATAATGGCATTAAAGTAGCTGAAAAACTCCATTAGAAACTCAGAAGAACAACAACAAATATAGTTAAAATTCTTATACAGAAACTGTACTGACAATTTGTTTTGAATACATTTATATATTTTTCACATATTGATTTAAATTGCAATGTATTTATAAAATTTTGATATTCTTCTGCCTAAGAATAATAGAAAAAAATTTCTTGCATCCTTATATTCAGTAGAAGAAGAAAAAATATAAAATGCTTTCAAGCTACAGTATTTCCAGCTCATTAAATATATTTAAGTCTATCATAATAATGTGTTTTCTTTTAAAATTTTGTACAATATTAGTATCCATGGTGAAATTAGGGACACAATTTGTCACAAATCAGGTCAATACAAATAGACAAATACCAAATAACTTACGTATAGGTCTTCACAATTCAATTTCAAAATGGACATATAATTGCTCCTCCTTACAACTTATTTTGTGAAGTGTAAATTTATTAAAAAGAGAACAAATTAGTAGCAGCAATTAATACCACATACTCATTATGATTGAAGGTGCAATCAAAGTCCTCTCAGAGGAACATAATGCATAAAGTATGCACACAACACCTAAAAAGAATGGGCTGCTTGAACAACACTCACGCTTCAGCAGAGAAGGTAAAACTTGCTTTTATGGGTTGATGTAAAAGGTAATGATTGACTCTCAGCTGACATTGATGGATTGGAGATCACACCTTCAAACCCAGCTGGAGGAATTCCAGTTTTCATAGGTGTGATATCACTATCAGTATTGCTGCCACAGTCAAATAATTGACCAGTGACATCACACCCAAATTGTAAGATTTTATTTCGAGGCCATGGGCTGCCATGTGTTTAATTCTACAGTGTACCATGAGGGCCCTTAAAGCATTTCCTTTTGATTTTTTTCCCTCTGTTAGGTGGGTTATTAACTGTATTAGCAGTATTTCCTACTCTGCATATAGGAAATACTTGCTCGTACCAGTAATACCTTGTCAAACTGTAAAAAAACTAGAAGGAAACTATCCACTATCCTACACTCCATAAATACATCAAGCTCTTAGGCACATAAAAGTGAGACCCTGCAATCCCTGGTTAATACCAGACAGATCTCTGTTGCAGTACTTTGGCTCCTTCTACACACACACACACACACCACCATTAAATTTGATTCAAATTAATCCTGCCTAAATTTACAGTAATGCTATTATTTACTATATCGAACATGAATTCTTATTATAAGAGAAAAAAAACTAAGAAGAAGTGACAGGAATTACAGACATATGAAATGCACATATTTGTCACTTTTCAACATATAATTATAAGATTAAAATATAAGGTATTTTAAAATTATATTTATTTGGTGACCAAAAAAATGGTTTTGTACAATGAATTCAACAGGTGTACAGCCTTATTTCTTAGGACAAAGACAATTCATAAAAACACAAATATATTTTATCTTCCTTGGACTCCATTTTTTGTAAGTGCTTAGGCACAAGAGTTTTTCTAATTGTATGAATGAAGTAAAAACACAAAAGCCTTGGGGTTTTCTCGTTTCAAAGGTAGAAAGCCCAAACCACCTTTCAATCCATTTAGTTACACCTCGAGATCAACACAGTCTGTAAGCCCAGCTAACTCCATCTTTCCACTGATATTCTATATTTATTATGTATTTGAAAGATACATCCTTATTTCTACAAAGATTACTTATAAATAATAGCAACTTCAAGAATCCCTTCGCTGTAGATATTGAGAATTGTAAAGAACTTTCTCTTTTCCTTTTAGAGGACCATGGAGAACCATATACATCTGAAAACATTTTTATTTATTAAAATTTAGTAATCTCATTTCTGGATTTTTGGGCCACAAACAGATGCAGAAATGTATAATATTCAGTGTAGACATGCCTAAAAATGAAAGGCACCGGAGTATAAGCCAGAGTCAAATTCTTTCCCAGCATTAATTCCACCCTTTTTTCCTCCACCATGCATTCTTGCCCCTTCTACAACAAGCCTTGAAGTTTAGCAGCTTGAAATCATATGTCTGTCCGTTAAGCTGCTGGTATGTGGAAACAAAGTTTTTAGGAGACCCATAAAATCAAACAAGATCAGACTAAATTATCTGCTGCTGATCTGCAGTGATACATTACCGCCAGTCACTAAACCAGTCACTTCGGGTCCTCAAAAAAATTCAAGGGCGATGAACCATGATGTGCAACTTCATTGAAAGCTAGTTAAGCACATTATCAGATAGAAAAAGCATTTTTGACCCCCTCTGTTGTCACCCTGGAAAACAGTAACAGTGATAATTACCTCCTTAGCACTGGTAGAGACCAGCTGAAATATTACACAGCGAAAGCCCCTTCATTCCACAAACTGATCTCCTACTGACTAGGAATGCATCCAATTATTTTTTAATTCTGGGATAGAAATTATGCTCCCAGAGGAGCATAGTGCAGAGGTCTACCTGGAGAAAAGAAGGCTGCACTTCAATCACTTTCTCCATGGTCATGCCTGTACAGGTCCCTTATCATACATGCCAAGTATCCGAGATCAGATCAAAATGGGGTTGCTGAGCTTCCATCACCACTTCTTTTCCTTTGGGAAGACACTGTGTCAGACACTGCCTTCTCTACCTCCCACTGTAAAGCTGTAGCTGGGCAACGGAGTTTTCTCCTCACTCCTCTGCTCTTATTCTCGTATCACACACACAGAGTCTGTTTTGCTCTCAGGTTTATAATTTTTAAGACAAAAAAGGGACTGCAGCAGTCATCTAAACACGGTGTTATGAACATTTTCAAATCACCTGCTAATTCTAATTGAAAACAGAACTATCCACAAGTGTAGAATTGACCACAACTCCTTTATACTAAGTATTAAAAACTATGAACAGGTATGTAAAAACTAAGTGTTGAGTACGTATTTGTGCATGAGCTTCCAGAGAAAAGTCTTGATCCTGGAGGACAGCAGTGTGTGGGTGGTGAGCAAGTTCAATCATCCGTACTTTATAACAAAATTCTTAACACTTCTCCAGGTCCTTTGCTCTGTGTAATGACCCTCACGGCTAAAGCCACGAGAAAACAACTGGTAAAGCCAAAGAATCCCCATGACATCATGCATAACATGTCATCAAGTGATTCCTTCAACAGATGCAGAATTTTTTGTTTAGCTAGAACAGTGTATCTTAAGTGAAAGTTTCCGAATGACAGAATCCACCACAACTTTTTGATGTTCAGTTCTCTTTCCAGTTGCAAATTTCTCTCTTATCTTCCCTGTTAATTGTGAGTGTCTGAAATACATGCTGCAATTAGTTCCATCACAGTTTTCCAGTCATCCTAAATGGCTATTGACAATTTTCAGTCCCTGAATGCCATGACAGTGTTTCTGAGCACTTCATCCCCAATTTTCTTCTACAGACATGACTAATAGTTTTGCCTGATTTATACTCTTCCTTCACTCAGACTCCTTTAAATTCTGCTTCCTGCAAGAGTGTATTTCCAATTTCCACATTGCTCTCACTTTGCAAAATACCACTGAAGAAAGTCTCCTATCCCTGTGGCTTCCTCTGTTATATTTATTATACAGTAAAGTAAAAAAAGGCCACTGGCATGCCCTGATTATGTAGGGCTTATAATTTAAAATATGACAGTTTGTAGGTTAAAGGTATAACTATGATAGTTTTGATCCACATTCCTAATCATGAATCTTGCAATCTGCCATCTCTTCTAATACTGAAATATCCACCCTTGTTATTAATATCCCAGCCTTTTTGTGGACTCAATTTAATTACTAACATTTGAAAAATATTTTGGCTCTAATAAAATTAAATTTCTTTATTGTTGTTCCAAGAGATATATCCTCAAAGACTCCAAAACCTTTGGCTATGAAAATAAGCATCTAAGTCTTTGATTCTTTGGATACTTTTCTTCTCTGAATACATCAAGGAAAACAAGCAAATAAATAAATAACCCAACTTTGAACTGGTATGCTTGAGGCCTCCAGGTAGCAAACAACAATACTTGTCTGAGGTATGTTACAGTAAGAACCCGAACATCACAGACACAATACCATGGAAATGCTTAAAACAGGGCAAATGAAAGCCACTATACACAAAAATACTATGTTTTTCAATTCTCTCTAAACACTTGAAACATCTTATAAGTCAATATGATGCACATTAGATATATATACCCTTTTTTCCTATTCTGCTTTAGATCATTGGAATATCTTTTTTTTTTTTTTTTAATTTCTAAATATAGGGCAAAAGCAAAAGCAATAATTACAGATTGGTTTACAAAGACAATTATCAGCCAAGATCAGTGGAACCCTTTCATGAACTAACTTTCTCAATGTCTTGTACTTGCATGGTTATTTTCAGTGCCATTTTCAGCAGGTATGAGGCAGGCACAGTAACAAATTGAAAAAAAAAATAATTCCACTCCTAAATTCTGAAAGTTTTTCTCACATCTAATACTTTCTGGGAGACATCACTTAGAGGAGGCACAAAATGACCCAGGACTAAACAACATGCTCAGTAATCTAAACTATGCATTAATAGCTCTGCTAGGAGTGCACAGTGAATATCTACAGGGATCTCATTAAACTGGGGATCTCAACTGACCAAGCTCAGCCTCTTGTTTCAGTTGTCCTTTCCTCTTTCCACATTTTTCACTGAGAAGAACTATTCACCCATCTGTAAAAAGGATAACTATGATTATAGTATTCCTCCGACATTTCAAAAATTAGTAGTCCTTCTATGGTTTATTAGATAAGGATTGACTTATCTTCTGTTATGAGCAAACATTTAGGGTGCCTACAACATAAAAACTGCAAACGACTATGAACAAGTAAAAAAAACTATCCCTCAGAGACAATAAGCCTAAACAGCAAAACTGAGTTACTCCTAGCAATTTACACTTCCAGAAATACTACAATTTCTACATATGCTTCCAAAAAAAAAAAATGGTGAAGTATATTGGGTAATGATGGCTTCTGGAAGAGATATTCAGATGAAGTAACTATTTGCCCCATGCACCCAAAAGTAATAATAATTGAAACTTTTTAAGGAAGGTGGGAAATTACCTGCTTCAGAGCTAGAGAATGCAATGGCTGTAAGGGTGAGGATGCAGCTTTCCCAGCTCTCCAAAGACTGTCACAATCCTTAGAAATTGTGGGGTAAAACTTCCCCTACCCTCTCTCCCCCAAAAAAGGGTCTGCACAAGAATGGCCAAGAACTCCTGTTTTATAGAATTGCTTTCAATAAACTTCTCTCAGTGCACATCTCCTGATTTGTGATGCCCAGTGATTTACGGAAAGTCAAAATTCAAAATCACACAGATCATAACACTAAGAATTTGTGATTTCTATTACAATTGTACCTATTATCCATTCAAGGACTTCAGTCCCTTTTGTCCAAATTTTCACAACTTCAGATAAAATTATGAAGAAAAAAATAAAGGTCAGATGAATAGGAAGATACAGCCCTGACCTGAATGAGTATTTATCAGCTTTGCTCATCATCTGACCCTCTTTAGTCAGATAGAAGTGAATAGCCTTTAAGGATAATTATTAGGGATTTAAAGGCAGGCATGGTAGTGAGGTTACAGATTTGTACATAGCTTCCCCTCACCTTGAGGAAATATGTGAGAAACTGATGGTGTGATCTGCTAAGCCATGGGGACTGAATGCTGACAAAATCAGGAGAAGACACCAAGTAGCTACAGCACTTCTAGTTTATTTCTTCTCTACTCACAAAAAATCCAGGTTGTGTGCATTATAATGTAGATACAGGTCTGTAAAAAAGGCAGCTCACTATAAATTGTCTCTGTTCCTAGAACAAGGCACCAGGCCCCAAACATGAACAAGTTAAAAGAGGTAAGTTTGTCACTGCATTAAACAGCTTGGATATTCAAAGCACCTCACCTTGGAGGAGATGGAAGAGGCATTGATACTGGATGAGATCACCCATTAAAAGTTCTAGTCATAAGAGAACATATCTTTGAAGAACAAAAGCAGCTGCTTGTACTGCTGGGAAACATTACATGCACATCTGGGGCTTCATACAAAAAGATTTTATTTGTATTTCATGCAAAAGATTTTATTCCAAATTATTTACCTAGTTTAGTAGGGACTTGTATTCAATTATTATTTTAATTAAAGAAGTAATGAGGTGACTTAGATCTGAAAAGCATTCATTTAAAATTATGCAGTTTGATTTTGGTAACGTTTTTAAATACACATCTTGAACAAATGCAAACGTAAGCTGCCCCCAAGCCCATCCCAGCAACCAGATCTGCCAGGTCTCACATGCTAAACATGAAATTCATTCTTTTGGCCCCATCTCATGCTCTCCTGCTGCAAGAGCTCATGCATTTACTGCATGGTGCTGCTTCCTCTCTCCAAATCCATCACCTAATGTGCTGCACACCACTGACAGGATGATCAGCCAAGTTCATGCAGTGGGACTTAGATGGCAGTGGGGAAGTGACAAGGGCAGTTCAGGCAGCTGAAAACACGTGGGGCTGGCATGGGCTGGGCTCTCTCTGTCATGGGAGAAACACCCATCTCCTCCTTCACTCACACAGCTCACACGTTGGGATTCCAATAAACTGAGAGGACTGTGGCATGTAGGAGGGATTGACATGTGGAAAATCAAATATGGAGGGGAAACGCTTCTTTTATGATGCACAAAACCCATTGGTGTGGTCAACAGATGGAATGTAGCCAGATGCTCATTACAGCAATACTATTGACATTGCTACAATTAGGGTAAGAGTCACTGTTTCCACTGTAAACTCCTGTTTGCAAGACCTTATAAATTGGCCGTAAAACTTCACTTCAGGCAGAACCTTAACACACAAGGCCTCAGCATTAAAGTATGTTTCACATATATTAAAAAAATTGTGTGCCTTTCAGATTACACAGTAGCTCAAAACAGGTTTCTCATTCTTGTTCTAGTATTCTCTGCATTCCTTGCACTCAGGAAAACCTTTATGTCTACTGAGTTGAATGATGGAATTTTCCATTCTAATTACAATTTTCCATAGTTGGGAGCAGTACCATTTCTTATTTTACTATCGCATTAATAAGCTAAGTTGTTAGCATTGGAAAACTGGTTATCATCTTTTGAAACAGTATTTGTAACTCACAAATTCACCTCCTATATATTCATTTATCATAATCAAAAGGATGCATTATAGTTTTTGAGTCTGTTTTCCTCACATAAACATTCTCTCTCAATGTAAAAAAAAAAAAGTCCACTAGTTAATACAGTATGTTATCCTTTGTCCCTGAAGTAAGAGGGGAAAAATTCCCTTGGATTTCAACAGGAGCAGATCCAAGCTTTCAAAATACATGGGTACATAACACTATAATTACTTCTTATTTATGGAGTGCTGACAGTAGGCTCAGTGCTGTGCAAACAAAAGAAGACATGGTCCCTGCCCCTTGGGGCTTGCAATCTGAAAACACAACAATTGAGGCACATAAAACATCAAGTGGTGATACAGTCCACAGTGGAACACTGACGTGCTTGTTTTCCCATAAATAAATTGCTTTTTGGGGGTGGAGAGAAAAGGGGCAGATAGTCTTCTTCAGTTTGCTCTTTAAGATAGGATGTGAAAGAAATCATACTCCTAGCACCCTGTCTTCCAAATTCTCCATCAAGTACTACTGTGAGAAAAGCAATAGATATTATGCAAGGACTTAGTAGACATTATCACAGAAAACAATAAAGTTTGTATTCCCTTTAGAACACTCCCGTATGTTTGCACTGAAGAGCACACATCACTCTATTTCTGCTCAGAATGTATCTGCCTTTACACACACACAGCTGCACAACTCACCACAGCTGGGACTCTGACCAGACAAGGGGCTTTCCAGGAGAGATTCTGTGCTTGTGAAACTTGGATTGAGATACACAAACCCAGTGCACTTTGTCTTTAAAGAACAACTGCAGGCAGGTTTTCTAAAGCTCAGGAGTGACACTGGTCTAAGTGCTCCAACACAGGGCCCATTTCTGCAGCCCTCCAGGGGACAGAGAACATTTCATTCCAATCCCTCTGAGGCACATTCCAGTGATGCTCGCAGCAGACACAGAGTCAGACTCACCCTGTACTACAAAGCAAGTTCTTGGTTTAGAACAGTGGTTTTAAACTTAATTTAATCAGACCAGCTGTAATTCAAACAGTAGTGGAAGGCCAACCACTTCTTTCTCCTGACTTTGTCTCCTCTGGCCAGTTAGAGCCATACAACGGGCCCTGTATGTCTTCCCAGTGCCAAATTAAGCAAGGAAAAATGTTGCAAACAGGAAGACTTTTTGGCACATGCAACACAATCCCAGCTAAAATGCTGATGTTAATGCTCCTGGAGCACTCCCCAATTGTGTATATGACAAAATCCAGTCAAAACTTTGTAAGAGCAAGATCCTGCATCTTGTAAGCTCCACAGTGCAAGTGCCTGACTACGGCCTTGCATTCTTCACATAAACTTGTTATGACCTGTGGCTTATGGCTGGATACAGTTTTTAAATTAATCCAGCCTGGGTTATTTATCACACTGGGTCAGTGACAAGTTTTTAAAAAACTATTCCTTAAATAAACATTTACACTGTTAACTTAATAGACTGTAATGTCTTCACAGAATTATAAGGCAGTAGTTTTGTTGTGGGTTTAGTTTTTCTAAGACCAAGGCCTAAAATTTGATCTATCCTAGAAGTGATCCTCCTTTCTCTCTATTTTTTTTTCTACCCTGCCTGTCACTAGTGAAATTGAATTAATTAAAGGCAAGTGATATTATTAACAAAAGAATTAATGTCTAGGGAGTACTACAAGAAACCATACATAAGAAATAACAACAATAAACCAATATGAAATCATGTGCAAAGTTATTTGTTTGAAATGACTCCCCAAGGGGAATCCTGGGGCTTGGAAAATGAGCACATTGTAACTGAAGGGAAGGATGTTGGTGGAGGGGAGATGACATCCCTGCTCATGGCAGAGGGACAAGGACAAGGCGTTTGAAGGTCCCTTCCAGCCCAAACCATTCTATGATTCTGTGATAAAGGAGCTATGGCAGACTAACTCAAATTTGCAGTTTTTCTCATCCAAATAATGAAATAGTGTACTAAATAAACTTCATATATAAACAGTATAATTACAGTAGTGTTGAATATTTTAGAAGATACAGTGGAAAATCGAGGGGGAGAAAAAAATGAAGCAGCATTTAATTTTTGACCGCCCAACCACAGTGAAGTAGAATTTGTGCTGACTGCACTTTGCAAATAGAAATGTGAAAGAAAATGTAAGTGAACACCCTCCCTACATCCACACTATAACACAAGTTTCTGAGAGTTCTTCCTCTGCTATCCCCCAATATTATGATTAAACCCACTTATGCTACTTAAGACATCTTTGCACTGTTACTACATTCAGAGGCGATGAGGAGTGTTATTTACACACTGAGTGGAGGTGGATGTACATGGTGTCTAGAAATATAAACTGTCATGAGGGACATCTTAAGGATAAAAAATGAGATTTAAGTCAACACAGATAAGACTCTATCCAGACTTAACTACAACTCATTCACAAAGAGGTATTTGCAAGGTAAGAATAGACCAATTTTTACCTTGAAAATATTACAGAATCCTTAAACAGCTTGAATAGCAAAGAAAGAATGGGAAAACACATGGTGGGATTGACGACACAGAAGATGCTTTGTGCCTTGTGAGTGCATTTGCTATGGCTGCACACACACTGCAATCCACAGCCAGCTACAAGAGCGACACGAGAGTCACCCCCTGCTCTTGCTGGCCACTGTCCCCTGCCTCCTCCTGCTCCTGGCAGCAGTGTGCTGGGGGTGAAGGTCACTACATTCTGCTGACCTTCTATATGGTGAATCTTTTTTCCCCCTAAAAATTCTGACACTTGCATTCCTTACAGACACTCCCCATTAAAAACTGTTAATCACACATGCAATATACATAAATGGCTTTAATATAAGCACTGGGAAAAGACTCATTAATAAGCAAACAATGACTAAATCAAACCACTTCAAAAGAAAAGGACAACAACCATTTGGTCATTCTCTTGTAAGAACACATGAAATAATCTCATGAAAATTCATGTCTACAGACTTGCCAAATACCATGAGTTGAGTGTGGGTTTCACGCATCTAAGCAAAGCAATTTAACTGTAATTTTCAAGACTATTTTTAAACCTGTGACTTCAGACTAAATTCTGTCATATTAAGATAAAAGAATCAGTAAATAAAGAAATCTGTGTAAACTGATTTTTTTCCTAAAAGATTTTTTTGCCATTTGGAAGACCTATAAAATTCAGTATTGCAATGAAGCACTTCTCAGTTTGCATCATCTCAGTTGCCTTTTTCTCTTCCATAGGGGATTGTCATGGCAAGCCAGGGAGTTTGCTGTGACTTCTATTGTTTTTATTGAGTTCTGCAGGACCAAGGCTTTAAAGTGTAGGTCACCTTTTGGAATGTAAATTGCAGCAGACCAATGGCTGTCACTTCCTTGTATATTTTTGGCTTGTTTAAGTTTCAAATCCTCTTTTCTACAATTGGAATGGCCCATTATGTAGAACTAATTCTATTTCCCTATACTTTGACTTCACTCATTGTGTTGCTCAGTTTTCCCTGAAAAGTCTGCACATATTTATGATTGTGACAAGCAGAAAACTTTCTCTGTGTTTAAAATAATAGATATTTAAATTCAATCCTAGTTCAAGTGTAAGCATCTTTAATACATTTAAACTTTAAAATATTTAATGCATTTCTACGTAAAGACATCTGTTGCCAGGGATTAATCTACCACTGAAAGAAATGTTTTATTAATGCCAACTGAAAAGCAATTGACTTAACTACCTGGAACAGGATACAAAACTCTCTTACAGAACTCCCCTTTTTGCTCCTTGCTGGGGTTGGCTCAGTCACAGGGAAAGGAGGAATCTTATCTTTTCTTTGATAAAAGGCTATTGCAGATACCCTTGTGATATCCAGGAAATATCATGTCTAATGAATAGGCACTTTGTTACTGAAGTTCAACCTCTGGTTAGGAATAATTTTTCAAGTGCTATATATAAGAAATGACAACTGAAATCTATCCAAAGAAAGACTAGTCTGAATGATTTACAGCTGGCAATAATGGGAAAAATCCATTTTTGTTATGCTGAATCAGTAAAGACACAACGGGATGAATTTGTATTCGACCTTAAAGAATGGGTTATGTATGTAAAATGCAAAGACCTCATGTTAGTGAACTGTTTAGAGAAAAAAAAACAACAAACAATTGGTTGAACACATTAGAAATCCAAACTCCTTGGACTATTTTTTGTTTGTCTTAGCAGCATCTTCCTAAACCAGCACTAACATGCAGTAACTCTGAATATTTCACTGGATGCCAGTGGACATAGTTTTATAATTGCCTTCAGTTCATCTGCTCTTCAGCTAAAAGTGGACATCCTGCCTTCCTATGCCCCCTCTCCCTGAGCCTCCCAGGCACAGGCTGCAGTTCTCATCATTGACCTTTTTTGGCTTCAATATACTTTTGGCAGCTGGTGAGCTGGATAAACTCACAGATTAAACAGAGCAATCTTTTTGGTTTTTGGTAAGGGTGAGTGTTCAGCCAGATCTGCAGGCCGAGCATGAGTTTGAATAATGGTAAAAAGGACCCAGGAGTCAGGGAAAGGGCAAGAGCCTCCTTCACCAGTACATTAGACCAGCTTTCACATTCTGTACTTCTCCAATACACTGTTCTGCCACTCCTTTTTCATGAATAATTGGTGCCTTCTGAGAGGTATTTTTTTGGTTATTCATATCACATGGCTATAAAATAACACACTAAGATTAATTACAATGTCTTATTCTCCTCTAAAAATATTAAAGAATTTTGCAAATTCCTTTGATTTCTGTGTTATGAAGGTAGGAAAATGGACAAGGCAGGCTATTGATAAAGGAACATAATGCTCTTCTTTAGGTAACAGATTCCAGTTAATAATTACTGCAAAATTACTATAGCCTAATAATAGCCTTATAGCCGGATAACACTGAATTAGTTACAATCATCTGTGATCTGAGGTCTTAATAGACACTAAGTAGTACCATAAAGTTGGGCAGTGCAGTATTATTAGAAATCTAAAGGGAAAAATCAAGGAGGGAAGACAAAATTCAGGGTTTTCAAATAGGGAAAAGAGGTTCATTCATAGGGTTCTTCTGACTTCTCTAATAAATTCACGCCCCAAAGTGTATTGGCACTCATGGCGTCACCAGGAAGTTATGGACAAAATTCCCTTCACAGCAGCTCAATCTCACATGGAAAAAGGGCATTTAATGATCTCTAGATATGCAAGATATAAAGGTAAGAGTGATTCTTGAATTCCCTGTTCCTGACCAACTGCTGATGAACTGAAGTCTCTTTGATACAAGCCCCAAGTTCTCCTGCTGAGAAGGCTCATTTAAATTTAACTTGTGATTCCGGCAAAGACCTTTCAGCTACATCTGGTACTTTATTATAATCTCTGAATCTTTGCTTCACCTTTGCTTGCATGAAAGGCAGATAGACAAATGCATACAGTATTCTCATTTCTGTACTACCTGTCTATATGTGTCTATAAATTTCACTGACCATTTGCTCTGAGGTCTTGGTAAAAATATCTCAGTCAAAACAAGCTTGATCTAACTCTGAAGTCAGCACTGCTTCAAGCAGGAATGTCACCTTAATTAAAAATCTATTTATGCTAACATATAGTGGAAAAAATATACAAAATATTAATTGCTAGGTTTTATGTAAAATTTTGATTTATCCATGAATTCTGTCTGAATAGGACCAAGTGCCACAGCACTCCAGACCATTAACCAAGTTTGGCTCAGGAAACATTTATTCCCCTTTGTTCATCAATGAACATGCCTTTAAAAGTGATATGAGCTGCCACTTGGTTGAGAAGCACCCAGACATGAGGATGGTTCACATACATCTGCCTATTATCTCAGAATATAAATCAGCAGTAATTTTTTTATATTACTCTATATGCATGTGCACTATTAAAGAACATTATTTGAGGAATTCCCTGGAGCTGCTTCCTACGTGTTTGTATGCCAGCTTTTACCCTTGAGCTGAGCTACTCCTTTCCTGCAGCACCACCTGAACCATACCTGCTAAAAATTGTCACTCCCATGTAACATAATCCCAGCTAAAATTCACATGCAAGATGTAATCTCAGCCAGCCACTTGGAATCATCTCTGAAATGAGTAAAAGCCTGCATTCTTCCAAGGGAAGGAATCAATGCATTAACAGTGTCTCAGATGGATGTCTAATCTGTCCACATGAGAACCTGCCAGGAGTACTCTCACTCACAGTGTAAGATTAAACCACCTTCATAATCTGTCATTAGAAGGAAGAGGGATTCATTCATTTTCCAAAGCTTCTCTTAGACTCTCAGTTAAACCTTTCACATTTTCGTGTCTCTATAAAAACTCAGAAACAAAATGCATTGCAAAAAGTAAAAACATCCCCAATTTTGTTCACAAATTCCTGTTTAGTTTTGTCTCTAAAAATCTACTCCCATTCCTTCCTTCACCACAAGTATATAAGGTTTAACCACTTACACCTTTAAATCCATTGTCTTTAAGTTGTGACAATTTTTCTTTTAAATTAACAAATACATATCTGAAATACAACGATCACCTTTGTGCATTAACACAGATCATATGTCCAAGAAATTTTTGACAGTAATATAGAAAACATTGTACATCCAAGACAAACTTCAAATCAGGAATCCAGTTATTAGCCTTATTTTAATGCAGCTAGTTAAAGTTCCACATGAAATAGCATAAACCAACTAAATAGCTAACCATATCTTTAATCACTGAAAAGCATGTATTTCCAAGAAAATATATCTACAGCTCAGTGTAACCACAAATATTATTTCATAATGTCTTCTGCAATCAATTTTTTCAAATTTTACTTTAGAAAATCCTTTGCACTGACATTTTTCTCATTACTGTTACTTCAAAGGTAAAGAATTTTTGCCTCAAAAACTACCTCCTGGGAAGCAGGGATCTCTGCATTGTCTCCCCACAGGAACAGGAGAGGGTTACCAGTTCAGAATTAAAGAAAGACAAGTCAGTGGCTAAAAAAAGGCTTTCTAGAGGGACTAAATATAAGCTAATTCTGACAGCTCTGCTAATCACTTGATAAATCATCTTCAGAAACAATATTAGGGCATATGACAGTAGTTTATCTTTGTAACATCTGTCATCCACACGGGTATCCACCCACCCTTTAAATCAAGTATATATGAACCAAGACACTTCAAGCCACACCTCATTTTGAATAAAATCAACAAAAGTTAAATAAAACTAGCAATGTGATTGAATAGTTTAGGAAAAAAAATTAAAACTAACTGACTGCAGCAAAAAATACAATGGAGACTTTTAAGTGCAGCAGAATATCAAGAAAATGACTGCCTTAGATTTGACCCTAAAGAGCAGAACATTAATGAAAAATGTGGTAATCTGAACACAAGCTGAAAATTGTGACACACCTAATATGACAGCAAACAACCTAACATATTCTTTTGTCCAAATCAGTCTTATCATCATGATTTCACAATGAGTAAAGCAATATATTGGCATAAAAAGGAGCCGGCTTGGATTCTCCATGGTCAGAGCAGAACAGCAGTAACCAGGCTTTGTCTCTCTCATCTCACACATCCTTTACAGCACTGTGCAACCCTGGTGCTGTTTTACCATCACCTGAACTATACAGGCAGCAGTTTTTGACTCACCAGGAAGCATCACACTTTTCTCTTTATCTGTGACTCTTGTAGTCAGCACAGTACAGACAAAGTGTCCCCTAGAATGCAATTTGGAAATTCCCCATCTATGCCTTCTTCTAGCACTAAATACCAACCCCAGCTTTCGCTCTGAGCCAAAGACACACCTGTGTAACATAAGGTAATACCTTGCTGTTATTAAGGTTTTAACCTACACCTGAATGTTTGACCACCACCACCAGAAGCAGCACAGCTTTGCAACCTGACAAACATCTCAGGACAGCTTGTGTCTCTACTGTCACAAAATTTTGTCTCCATAAGGTATGAAATGCCTGAAATCCTGCATTAAGTTCCTCATTCATTACAGAATCACAGTTTGTGAGCATTAACCTTGAGAATTACATAAATTTCTGCTTCAATAAGAAGATAAAAATTAATAGCTTGTTGGAAGAACAAATTGTTGTCATTCACTCCACCTAGGGGGAATTCTTTTGTGGTCATTATTTTAGGCAGTAGAAAAAAAAGCACACAATAAGCATCTTTCCTTGCTCCAAGAAACTCACTGAAATATCAGCTCCATTTCATTAAGATTGATCCCATGGGAATAGTTCAGTTCCCCATGGCAGAGGCTACCTGGGAAAGTGGGGTCCAGGTAATACTTAAAAATGTCTCACTTATTCCAACAGGATAGGGACCAGTCCACAGTCTGCAGTCTGTGCAGCTGTATCAATTCCCAAATAAAATCCAGCAGGATGCTATTTCTAAACCCTAAAATCAACAGTGTATCACTTTCCTCTAAGGATCCCTGGTATAACTTATCCATGATACATAAGATTTCTTTTATTTTGACACACATCTGCTTCTAGGTTTTTTATCAGCCACTCCTCCATACTGTGCACATTGTTAAATCATCAAAAATCCCTGATTTGTGTTTCAAAGGAAGCACCATACTGCTTAAAAATTATGCTAAAATATGAACATCACAGATAATCCTGCTAGCATGAACATATGGCTTTTTGATTCCATGGACTTTTATTTTCATAGTTTAAGACACAAATATATTTGACCAGGGAAAAAGCAAATAGAGGGAAAGAAAATGAATGTGATATCAATGCTACTGAGTATAATTTTTTTTTAAAAGCACCACTATTATTTACAGCTTGGAAAATAAAAACCAGAGTCCAACTGAGGTGTCAGTTTTTTTAATTCACAGTATGACAAAATGATTACCAGGTGTCAATCCAAGTATGCAGCTGATGGGCTGGACTCAGAAATCAGGTGGGAATTTTTGCGAAGTGTTTTCAGAAATTGAGATGCATTACTTTATCTCCATGAAGTGAGGTCCCACCAGAAAATGCTGCCAGCCATAAATGCAACAAAGACTTGAAAACAGAGCCTTTCAAGACTAGGGTCACACCCAGGAGCAAAGCAGGGGTATGGACCTAAACTGGGTGGCAAAGTTACATACACAAGATTTCAAAATGGAATTTCAACCTTAAATTGTGACACTGATTCAGCTTTGGAAATAGCAAACAAAACAGATATTTCTTAAAACAAGGTGTGAATGCTATCAATAAGAGCGTGAATTGTTTTTTACACTAAAATATGCAAACAAAATAATGGGGTTTTTCACTCACTTGGATAGAAATACAATGTAATTAAAAAACTTGGGACCATACAATGGATTTAGGTACTCAAGCTAGCAATCTCCTTTCAGTACGTTTAATTATTGCTATTATTTAATAAAATTACAAATTTGAAAGAGACTTATTTATTATTGAAGAAGATGCAAACTAATTCAAATTTAATTTTTGTTTAAGAAAACAAAAAAGGAGCACTTGCTCCATCTTAGCCTCCCACCTGGTAAATAAATAAATAGTAATTTTATGTTTATGGCAAGTTGCCAATGCTTAAATTGGCCTCCTTGAGGGGCTGATAGAGCTGTTTAGTCACTACCACTTTGTTTGAAAAACTGAATGAAAACCAGGGAGGCTAAAAATGCCTTGGTTTACATTCACTAATACCTAAGTGAAAAGAAAGAGTGATAATGGATACAGTGAGCATAGCTATGCCTAAATACTTTAGTCTGTCTCCTTAAAAACAGCGTAGAAGGAGAAAAAAGAGTCTGAAAAGTCTCTTTGCAAACAGGGATGTTCTAATTGCTTTTCATGAGGCTAATTGGTTGGAAGTGACACTGGAGCTTCTCAAAAATGAACTAGTCTTATTAAAATTTTTAAAGGATTTAAAATAAAGCAGAATTTCTTTATGCCCTCTAAATTTATTGTAAATTCTTTGCTTTCCTATAATGACCTCACAGTATTTCACCAAATACCTCAGGATTTTCCCACTATGGTGGCTCTAGTTCACTCCATCTTTTCCTACCCCTTAAAGCCTCTGCATAATATAAAGTTGTTTAAAGATAACAGGCTCTGGGAATCCCAGAAAGAAGCAGAAGGAAGAGCCTTGAGTAGAATTCTTGCTTCAGATTTTTCGTTTACTCTGTGCAGCCACTCACATGCTTGAGTGTACTGCAAATTTAAAATATCAAAAAGTTATATACTTCTTATTTTAATTGCAATAAGAATATTAGAAATAGATCATTATGGAGAGAAACGAAGCCCTACTGAAAACAAACTGGGTTTTTTTAACTTTGACTGCAACTGAGTATAAAGTTTTGTTATTTTGAAAATGTTTTGACATGTGTTGAATTAAAGCTAAAACACAATTTCAAATGCAGTAAAACCTGATCTAGAAATGAACTGAAAAATTTACTGGTCCAGTGTCATAGCAAGAAAATTTGGCAATGATACATATTTTTTAAAGTCATTAAAAAGCTTGGAGATTAGTTTCTCACCTGATGTATTGTTTCAAAATACACGTTATCAGACCCATTTATTCTTAATGCAATTTAAATGACATCCAGTGGATTTAAACAGACACTAGAAGCAGTACTGCATTTTTAAAAGAATGCCATTCATCATTGTACACAACCAAAAATCAAATGAGATCAGAAGAAATCAGATCTGACCATTTCTTTAGCCCTACATACATCCTAAAAATCTTCAGTATGTGCCAGAGCACTTGTGGGCATACCCCCAAGAGATTCTTTGTCCACTCTACTTCAAAGCATTTAAAATTAAGAGACAGAAAGTTTCCTGTAAATTTTCATGTATCTTCATTAGTATTTTACATCAGTAAGGCATACTTCCCATTGTGGAGAATATAGAAGTTAACTTGCTATAAGTAATTGTTAATTATAAGTATCACAAAGTACAAAATGGGCTGTGAAAGAAGGAGTCTTTGGCAGCAACTGTGAAAACTGAACCAAGGTATTTGAGAATTAATCTGCTGCTGAATGTGGTCCTACAAGTGCAGCTTTGGAAATGAAGATAAAAGCAGCTACTGCTGGCCAACCACAAATCACTTCAAATACCAAAAATAAAAAGAAAAAAAGACTAATAAATAATCAAAAAGGCAAATCATAATCATAAGGAATGGCAAGAAAAAATCCTACAGAACTACTAGCTAGGGTCAGATGATGCCCTCTTATTCCATGCCTTTTATTTCACAATGACATGGGTGTATTTTGTCTCAAGAAGCAGAGCTATGTGAAGAAAAATTTCTTGAGATTTACATCACTTGTAAGATTTTAATTTAAATCAAGTACAAAGCTCAGTTTCAGCATCCCATTAGCAGCCATGTTACAAAGACCAGCAAACTGGGAGGTAAAGCTGCTTTAGCAGTGATGCTTATCTGACTTCAACACATCTTTCTTCATGTTTCAATCAAGGAACAGCTGCTGTCATCCTCCTGAGAAAACAGCAACAGCAAAACTGGGAGCCAGCCTTAAAACCTGCTAACACAGGAGCCTTGTTGTGGAAATAACTCGTCTGCCCTTAAACTTCACACACAGCAAAGCTTGTGACAGAGGTGAAAGGATGGAGGTGCCTGGAACATTATTTCAAAGCCTTGTGCTCCTTTTTCCAGAAGGACAGCTCACAGCAAGACCTTGCTCTCCAGCTGCTGCACCTTGATCTCCAGATAACCACAGGGATGGTCTATCAGCAGTCAGAATGATCACAAACTACTAAATCCACCAGTGCCCCATCAAAAAACTTCAGGACAAAGCATGGTGTGTCTTAATATTGACAATAATATTAACAAAAATGATTTTAAAATAAACTATTAAACTGCAATTTGGTGTTTCTTTGTTTTGACTGACAACAGTTTTGTGAGTTTTGGGGTTTTTTAATAGGTGTAGAAATTAAGTCTACTGTTCAGGGAATTATTTGGAGAAACATGTCCCCTTAGGAAAAAAATTTAAAACACAGTAGTTTCAGTAAATATTATGTTCTAGATCAAATGCAGTAGTGAAAAGAAATCACTTTAATGGTAGGACAGTGTATTGAAACATGTCCATGAGCAAAAGGAGGGAATTCCTTGGACTTGCTACCTTAAACAAGGATCATCTGCAGTTTTTTTATTTGGCACAGGCAAGAAGAAAGTGAAAGGTTCATAAACATAACGCTTCAACAGATCTAATTTTATTCAGCTTTTATATGAATGAGATCTGTGTACTTTTTAAAACATAGTCACACATTTTCTTTAATACAAGCAAAATATTAAAGTCCTCAAAAGTTTTATAAAATTTGCAACTAAGGAGTGAATTAATTTTAGGAGGCTGAGTACCATTCTCCTCTCATAGGAAGACAGGGAAAATGAAAAGTGAAAATCCTTCTAGGATTTCACATCATTCCTATAGCTTCCAGCAAATAACTGCTAATACATAAAAACTCTAAAGATTTAAACAACCAACCACAAGGACCAACACATCAGCCGTCAATCAAAAATAACTTTTACTGTATATTGACCTTCCTCATATGGTTGTTTCTTTGCCTTGATAAATAAAACAGAATATTAAGGATGCTGCATACTGTACCTTTGTTAACACAAGAAATTCCCATGAAGGAATGTGCCTAAGGAACACCTCAGACCTGGATGTGCTCACTTTGCCAACTGCTAACCACTCTGGTAAGTAAAACTTCCTGCCAATATGAACAACTCGATCCTTTGGGAGGGAGAACTGGCATGCTCTGCCTCCTCACCCTGGCCCTCACACCACACAGGCAGCTAAAGGGACATTCAGCAGCCCCTGTTCCAGCACACACAGGTTCTGCCTGAGCCCTGGGGAGCAGCAGCTGGGGCACTGCTCCTGAGTGTGCCCTTTATAAGCCCTTCCTTCTTCCCCAGCCTCACAGAGGATGCTCCTGGTCAAGCTGGTCTCACGAAATAATAAACACTGTTTGACTAGGCCTGCAAGAAACATGCAACCCCTACAGCTCAATATGCAAATGAAACGGGATGGGTAAATGCCAGATGGATTTGCATTCATGTGGGTTCAGCTCAGGTATGAGTGATTGGATTGATTGACTCTGAAAGCTTCCAGTCACTCTGTGTAAATAAGGATGAATAAAAATATTGGCACCACTGCTCAGTCCCCAGAAGGAGAGTCAAGCCAACTGGCCAAAGGAATTTAGATCTGGACTTCCTTGAACATGTCAGGATAATAAAATAGCCCATTAAAAATATATCTTAATCACTAAAGAAAGAGCCATGACATGCATTCTTTCAACCTCAGATGTTGATATATTTATTTTCCAATGACTGTTGAATTTTCAAGCTTTGAGAAAATGAAATAAATTGGAAGTTGCTAATCTAATTAGTAGAATATATTAACAATTCAGGCTTAGAGTGTGCTTGCAAATATAAAAATAAACCAACAAAACACAGCATATATGTCCAGGCAAATAATGAGTTTTCTTTGAAGTTGCTGTAAATAGGAAGCAAATGCAAATATGCCCTTACAGAACCAGGAAGTTGTGACAGAGGGCATCTTGTAATTTTTGAAATATTGTTTTAAATGAGCAGATTGACCAGTTGATTGAATTCCAGTGATGACACTGCAGGTATCCTGGGGTTTTTTTAGCTCAATGGCCATATTGTAATTTATTGAGTGCTAGATAACCTACCAGATTCCTACCTGGAAACTCAATAAACAGCACTGTCCTAACCACAAAACCAAAATAGCTGAGTTTATACTTTTAAGACTTCTGCACAACAAGCTGCCTTTTTACTAAGTGGCAAACCCTTGGGAAAACACTACAGACCTGATCTGGAATCTGGTACAGCAGATTTCTGCCTGGACATAAAGACAGCTTAAATTTGGTGAATCAAACCCTCTCACAGTTTTTTAGCATTGGGAATTCTATGGGCATTTTGGTCACGTTCTTTACCATGATACAGCTCTTACACCACAGTAATGCAAATAATGCCCAATTCTAAGAAAATTAGAAGAAAAGGGAAATTTAGTAGATGTCAAATGGCAAAAAAAGCAGCTACCAAAGAGTATATAAGTTCTTATATAAACATGAGAGCCCTTCATCTGCTGTCAATGACAGTTTGTAAAAACAACATTATAATAAATATAAATTTACATGTCATAGTAATTTAAAGAAATCAATATATTTCAAATACAGATGTAAAATTATGGGCACCAAACATACTGATGCTTAACTTACATTTGATTCATTTTTTCAATCTGCATGTGTGTACTAGCCTTTGTGTTCAGAAAAGGGGACAAAAAAGGATTTGGACATGAAGGCTTGGTGCACTACATCATACTGCACTCCAGTTTCATATTGGGATTTTTTTATTACATGTTAATTTTGGTTTAAAATGGTATTCTTTCTGCTAAACCTGTAAAGCTTTTGATAATTGACTCTAAGTAGAGATTTCACATCGTAAAGTTATTTAAAATATGTGCACTCCCTACAGATTAATAAGTGTGAAATTCTTCCATTGTTTCCAAATTTTTGTCCTGTTTTGGATATCATACAAGCTGTCCTATACAATATAACACTGTCTCTGCCAGAAATTGCTAAAGTGAGAACAAGCGTTCAAGACTGACTTCAGCAGTTGCCTTGGAAATTGGCAATAAGGACCCAAAATTCTTTCTCTACCACATACCCTAAGTCTTGAGTCATTCCTGATTTCATAGGAGTAAATTTACACTGTGCACTCTGTATTCACAGATTCTTTCTAAAACCTCTTCCTTGTGCTCTACAGGAAAACAGACAAACAGAAATTAGGGTGCATCTGCTCACTTGGAGGGAGAACAGTAGGATGGATTCCTATGACTGAACTACATCTGCAGTGGAGTTGAAAGTCTGCCAAGCAGCAGCCCTTGACTGTCTTTGTGGAGTGGAGAGACCAGCAGAGAAGGCAACTGGCAGACAAGGCCCTGCCACTTAGAAATGAAAAGCAGAGTGTCAATGATGCTCCATTCATGCTGAGGGGAAAAGTAATTGACTTTATCTTCTCTACAACTTCCTACACCTTTCCTGATTATTCCTTAGCTCCTGAAAATTATTTAGAATTTGTTACATTCTGTAAAGACTTTTCAAACTCTCTGTTCTACCTCTCACCAAATGGAAAACAGAAGACAGGGTATTATTAAACTTGAAAAGTTGGGGTGTTTGATTAAAAAATTCATTAAGTAATAAAAGTGAATCTCTAATCCTATTATATGTTATATTTTATGTTGTATATCTAATTGCATTGTACATTTCTAGTTGCATTGTACATTGTGTATTTCTAAATCCATTATAAATGTCAGACATCTCCATCCAATAACGGACAACTCTTAAAAAAAAAAAAACAAATTCAAAACCTAAATGCAGCCTGCCTGTCTTATTGAATTTAGACATCTGACAAGAAAAATCAGATGTTTGTTCCAGTAGAGTTTTAGTTAGATGTGGAGAACAGAAGAACAATTTTTTTTGTCTTTCCTGAGGGTGTAGAGCTTTTGCAAGAATTGACAAAAAGCCACAAAGAAACAAGAAAAGTTCTCACTGCTCATGTGATTTCAGTTACAATACTATTGGTTTAATTGTTTGTTGTGGGTTTTTTTTACTTAAAATTTGATCTGTTCTTCATCTACTTTTTTCTATGCTCTGTTCTGTATATGACTGAAGATAATTTAACTCACTGCGCCAATTATGACTATTTCTTACTGCCTAAATAGTTTTTGTTGTGCTTTATTGTAGTAGTGTAATCAATATAAATTATCTAACTCAATTGGAAGAGCTTTTCAGCAGATTATTTGGGCTGGCAAAATGCTGTGTGTGGTACACCTCCATCCACATTAAATCCCAGGCAGTTTATTTTGTATTAAAACTTTTGTGTAGTGATATATGTGTTAGTTATAACCTTTAGCAATGAATAAAACAACTGTTTTCTACTCAGAAAGTCAGTTTTCTAAAAGGGCTTTCACATTCATAGCCTGAAGTATTCATCAGAACAAAAGCTGCTTTAGCACTACACAGACAAAACAAAGGCAGGAGGAAAACCTCCTCCTTTGTGTTCTAGACTTCACCTCCTTGTCCTTTCCTACTTTAATGTTCATTTTACATACCTGCAAAAGTAAATTACAAATTGTGGTAATTTGACTATTAGGGGAAACTAACCAAATTAATTAAAATAAACTACTAAAAAAGTTAAATTATGAAATAAGGAAACAGAAGCAAAAGGGAGATGAACTATTTTACATGTATTTCCTCGAATTAATAACTGGATACCTAAGGTTGCAATAGCCATGATTTTAATTGGGAGAAAACAAGCTGGATCTGGGGTAGGAATGCAGATTATGAACTACAGCAAAGCCACAGTAAATAAATTGTATTTTCAAGTGAGATTATCCAAAGATAAGGGCAAAAAAACATGAGAAAAAGAAAATAAGAGGAAATGAAAACAAAAGGAATTCAAAAGAATGATGGAGAAAATCAACCAAAGAATAACTTGTAGAGTTGAAAGAAACAATGACTATTTTTCTATTTCAGTCCTTTGCTGCTCTCCCCATGTCCTAATTCTACCCCTAATGCTCTTAGCACACAATTTACCTACCCCTCTCATCAGACTCAACCCAAATAACCTGTTTTGCCATTCACCTTTTCACTCCATCTCAGAAGTTCAGTCCTGCCAAAACAAACTATGTCCTGCCCTAGTGCTAAAGCTAACCCAGTTTCCTGCTGAAAACACACTCAGGACTGCAGATCTGTCTCTTAAACACATATGACAGTCACAGGTTTGGAGAGGGCTCTTTTCCTCAATCAGCAGTCCCAGAAAGCCAATTCCCAACTTCACAACCAATCCTTTCCTTCTCACTCCCATCTCAACAAGCCAAATCTTTCCTCCTCACTCCTAGCAATGGGAATGAAAATGCTGAAGAAAGCCAGCATATTATTTAGCCAAAATTCCTAAATCTTGATGCAAGTACAACTGTATACTTTTTGGATGAAGTTTCAGTTCTTTTATAAGAATGGCAAAACCAAAAATGAATTCTTACTCTATAAGGCAGGAAGAATATTTTCTGTCACCTCATCACGCTTCATTTCAGTTACTGGGCATAGCAGTGTCTTCCTGCAGTAATTTTGATTCAAGGACACAACCTCATACAAGCTGTACTGCTGTCACAGGCATTGAAGCATTTAGTAATTTCACAGAATCTACACAATTCTTCAAGACATTAATTACCTGTAAGTTTTAAAAGATCATCTGCTACCAGAAACTACATCTTACTATGTTACTCATATGGTGACCCTAGGAACTAAGTCAGCAAAACAAACCAAAGAGTCAAACACCAAAACCAAGCAAAAAAACCCCAAACCATAAAGGGGGACAAATTTTTTTTAATTAAAATGCAGGTTTAATATCATATTGTAATATAAATTTGAACACATCCCATCTTTAAAAAGCACCAGTTGTAACAAGATACTTGGATACTTCCTGTTAGTGGTTTCCCCCCACCATTTTCATTCAGTATTTCAAAGCAGCATCTGGGTGAAATATGCTCTAAGTATAGTGATTTATTTATTGCCTGCAACAATACTTGGCAATAGGAATATGAATAGAACCCCAGACAACACTTGCAAAGACTCTGAGAAAAGCAAGCTCTTGTAACAGACAATTAGTTTGCTAAGCAAGCAGGCAGGTAGCAACATGCATTTTGAATGACATGTCTAAGTTTCAACGGCAGCTTGCAGGAAACATTTACATTTGAAAAATCTCTACTTTGACCTCTTTTCCCCAGTTTGCTTGCCGGCAGATAGGAGTACATGACAAATGAACCTAATTGAAGTGGGCTGGATGCCAGATTGCCTGTTAGAAAAGAGCACCTGATCGTGCTTTAGGTGAGAGGTCAGTGACACTGAACACCAGCAGGTGTAATAACAACCGCAGGCTTGCTGGAAAGGAAATGCAAACAGGAATTCAGCCCCGGGACAGTCGGGACAGAGCCGACCTGCCCAGGGCTCCCGTGATTGGCAGCCAGGGCTGTGCTCAGGGGATTGGTGATGCTTTGTCACAACTGTGTCGTGACACGGCTTTCTGCAGCGCCACAAAAGATAGAGTCTTGAACTAAAATCATGAAGCGACATAAAACTGGGCACTGAAGAATAAAGCACTTTTTCTACTTTCAAAAAAAGCCCCCAAATGCACAGAATAAATTGTTCCGATGCTCAGCACCTGTTTTTACCTTGCCACAAAGCCTTTATCTATCATCATTTAAAAATTACAGTGCTGGAGCAACCTAGCCATCAGCCTTGGAAATATTTGGCAAGAGACTAACTTGCTCTTGCAAACAGTGCACACTCTACCCACTACTTCTGGGAAGAATACAGAAAAACAAGATGTAAATAACATTTTAAACCAATGTTATTCCATCTTATTAAATAACATTAGTTTGTCAAACACCTCTCCTGCAGATTTGGACGTTTTATATTCCAACTATTACTTTGGATCTAAGGCAAAGTGATTGGCTGATAAACAATATTTTTCTTATATTGAAGCTTGCTAAAATGGCATTGAAATACCAATAACAAGGCAAACAATTTGGACCAACCACAGTGAAGTCTTGCAACAAAGCCAATAACCAGTGCAGCTTTCATAGGTTTGGGAGCTTTATTTTTTAGAATACCACATCCACACTTGATTTTTGGAATATTTGCATATTTTTTTGTTTTAGATTTATATATTCCATGTTGTTTTAGAATATGGCAATGGATTTCTGTTCATTTCAAAAATTCCATCATGGTATTAAAAGCATGTAAGAGTTCTTGGGCAACAGGATAAATACTTTAATTAGTGTTTGTAGGAGCCTAGTAAAAACCATCTGTGTCATATGTAGACCTACATTTGATCTCACATAATAAAATTATGAAAAAAAATACTGGGCTTCATAATTAGCTGAGTGGTCTCTGAATGGAGGTATTTGGTAGATCCTGCTTGGTGAGACAGATGCTTTTATTTTCTTTCACATAAAAAAAATCTACACTACAATTAATTCTTAATAATTTTTTCCTAAGATTATATTCCATCAGGCAACTCAAGTGAGGCTACTTATTGATAAGATTTTTCTATCCTACTTGGAGAAGAGTACAGCAAAGTTGTGCTATATTTAGATTTTGGTCACTGCATTCTGATTTATACTGCAAAGAGAGCCAAAATCATGAAAATGAGAACAGCATAGCTGACATTCCCTCCAAAAGTTCTGGTGTGAAACCTTGTCCTCAAAAAGTCAGCAGGACAATGACAGAGTTTACTGACATCAATGTGTTGCTGCACTGTGAATCTTCCAGGATGGTGGAACTTCATGTGCTACATTCTCCCTCTTCAACAAACACGTATTTGGCACTTAATAAATAAAATATGATGAAACCATGAGAAAATAAAGATTTCTAAACCCAGTATTATAGTTTCAGGGGGGAAAAAAAATGGAAACACCCACTGTCTTTACTTCTGAAGTAAAAACAGTCTGTGGCTTTCAGATCTTCCAGCTGGTAAAGTCTGTTTCTGAGCAGCTTTTATGTACAAAACCATGTACCACCACACCCTGCAGGGCTGTTGCACCATACTCCAAATTCATGGTGCAGCTGACTATTAAGGAATTTTTCCAAATATAGAAAACATACAGAAATGAAAAATATGCAACCACTTGCATGTGGAAAGAGCTTTTTTTCTTTAAAAATAAAAATGCAGTTTCATAAGGTGCTTAGCAATTCTTCCTTTACAGAAGTTCCTATTCTAAGACATTTTAGTGGAGCTTACATGCATCAGGTCACATACAACCATGGAACTGAATGCACAAAGACAGCATTTGAAATATTTCTAACATCAGTTATTAACTGAAGGTTGCTTCATGGGTGCTAAGCAGATGCTTAGCTTTGTCCCTCCACCCATTTAGGGGAGAATGTAGTTATGTGTTAATCACCTGCTGGGTGGTGGTGGGGAATCTCTCCATTGATCAAAGGGAGACATACTGGTTTTACTTTACATCCTGTCTCTCTCGCTCTCAACTGGCCCATAGCTGGAGGGATTCATTTCAGGATTTTTCTTTATTCCAAGTATTCTGTTACTGCCTGCATACCACCACTCAAGGCATCAGGGCTAAAACCAAACACTCTTTGTGGTACACCCATATGACAGACTTCAAAATGGAAACAATATATAAGTTAAACCTGTAAGATCAAGTTTGCTGAAACCCTGCAATGCATGAAGCTTTTGAACACCAGCATCAGATCAAAGTTTGACAGACAGACTCAAGGAAAGAATCAGTACATTTTAACCTATCAATCCTCAAGGAAAAAAAGAGCACACTGGTAGACACACAGTTGACAGCATTCATTTTGTCTTGCTGCAGTCAAATATAGCCAGAGAGCTCATGGCTTTTTCTCTGTACTGTACCCTTTTTCTGTAACTATGGCAGGGTTTTCTCACTCAACTTGTTTAAAGTACATTTCTGGAGCCACACTGCTTTTAAGAGGGAAAGAAAGGATTTTTTATACTGATTTTTTTACTGAAGGATCACTCCCAGATAAAACTTTTCAAACTTCCTTCAAGCAATAAGACTGTATCTGTGGAGGATTCACATAGAACTTTAGGCGTTTTCATAGTAAGACCTCTCTTTCCCACAAAATCAAAAGAAAAGGTATCCTAAGACACTACAATTTTTGAACAAGTTGTCTTCACTTCTAATTAAAAAAATTATAAAAGTTATTACATAAAAGAGATAAGTTAAAAAAAATAATTAGCACTCTCAGCTCTTTTCTCACTTGCAATCAGTTGCAGGCATTTTTGTTTGACAGGTTCAATTCTAAAGAACTATTACTACTAGCAGATATTTTTGAGGATTATTGATTTTCCTTAAAATTAAGAGCCATTCTAGTTCTAAATATGCTTCCACCTATTAATTACTCAATGGAAATAGATTATAAGCCTCAAGATAGAGAGATTTGCAACACTGCAACTGCAATTGGTTTCAATTATAAAACAGTTAACAATGCAACAGTTTCTTTTTAAAGTTTTGGCCACTGACTTAAGAAATTAAGCAAATTTACAAATGGAGAATAAGACCTCTTAGAAGATGAGTTGTGTAATAGATGGATTAAAAGCTGAATGTGGTTTGGTAAAGAAATCTGGTGAAGAAAAGCAGCAAGCAAATTTCAAGCAGTTCTACAAGTTTTTTTAAAAAATGTTATATCACTTATTTTAGAAATCAATGCTGCAGGAGCTACGTAAATTTCTCAACAATTTTGTCAGTCTCAGACCCAGTATGAGTGTGGGTAAATTAAATAGGGTGGATAAGGAGTTATGTTTTCATTAAATCTAACCACAGATTTATATCACAGCTACAACATTGAGTAAGGCACACAAGAGAATTTAGAAACTTGGTAAAAAAAATTCTTTCAGCAGTATAACATTGGAGGCAAGAAACCTTTATCATTTTTTGCCCTGGAATTAATGCAGGTAAGGATATAATACTCAATTGCTTTAAAAAAGCATAAAAGCAATCTTGTAGCACTTTCAATGCAAAAGGCTTGAACACAATTCAATGAGAATGTTGGAATCTGTTCTTACTTACACAGGTATAAATTCCTGTAGGGCTATAGAACCAACCTAAGTCAGACCTAAAGCCTCTCACTGCCATAATCAAATTCATTCTAGCTAACAGAATTCCTAAATCATTAAAAACTTTCCTCAGTGTTTACATTTGACCCTCTCCATATTCTTAGAGCTAAAATGAATCCTCATGAAAAGCTCACAAACAGGCCAGGTCAGCAGATGTAAGACACACCACAAAGGATGTGACTGTGCTGCTTTGATGGCTCCAGCAAACTCAGATTTAGGCCTCAAGCACATTAGGAACAGTAGCTATTTGTAAGCTTCCAGCTTTGTTTGAGATTTATCACCTAATTTCAAGGTCCTAGAACCATGTGTGACAAAATTAATCATATTATTAATATAACTGGCTCAGAAAAAGGTTGCTGCAAGATCTATCAAAAATCCTAACAACAAAAGAAAAGTTAGAAAAACCTGTTTTCCTAAAATGTAACACAGATTTACTCTCCAAAATTCCAGCTCCGTGGAAAATATCATTTATTACTGATCTCCATGCTTTCATCTGGTAGAAATATGTCTATCTGCAAAATGAACAAAGAGTTTCTGATTTGGATTAGTTAAACATGAAAACTGCACTGGATAAATTTAAATTATTTTAATAACCTGATTATCTAAATTGGTGCCATAGCCTTTGAAGATAAAGTGATTTCAGGAAGGGTCCTTTTGTTTTTAACTTACAGATACAGTTCTCTTCCAGACTAAGTTTTTCCACTTGAACATCTCCCCCAGCCAGATGCTATCCCTGCTCCTTGTGCTCCCTTATCCACAGCAGCAAGGACAGCCAGGCTGCCCTGAGGAATGGGCTCTCATCACTACCTGTGCTGACCTGGCTCAGCTGGCTTGAAGTTGAAAAGGGATTCATTTCTTCTGCTGATGGATCTGGGGGGGGTTACAGTCTCAGCAGAGGAATAGCAGCAAGTGGATAATGGTGGGTGGCAATAATGCCCTCAGCTGGCACAGCTGCATGGCTTAGGCTGGGGACAGAGTGCCTCATCCTTTCAGTTGGAAGGAATCCAGATTCTCATCCCTCTCCCCTATGAGACTGTGACCTCTTCAAACCATACAGTAATGCTGTTCAAGTTAGTAGCTTGCTCATTTTAGTAAAAAAAGTTCTGATTTAAAATAAAACAAGGACATGAACTGTTTAGCTAGCTTGGCTGACTTTGGTGGAACTCAGAGCCAAGCTGAAGAAGAGCTCATGGTTTGGCCAGCCAGATGTGCTGAAAGGCTCCAGGGGGGAACCAGAGAAATCATCACTGCTCTTCTGGAAAACAGATCTCTACACATTTTCCCTGGCTAATTGTCTATAAAGCAAAGATCAAAACAGAAACAAAATGAAACAGCAAGGCTCTGCCATTTCTGATATGCAGGGACACTCCATCACCACTGGAAATGAGCAATTAGCACAAGAGATTTTTTTAACAAGTAATAATATTGATGCCAAAACAGATGACTAATTAGAGTGAAATATAGTAAAATCAGAAATATTAACAGGCATTTCCTAGCTATTTCTAATGCACTACATTAGGATTTACTACCAGAGCAAAAGCATACAAACATCTTAATATTGTCAAAACAATCCCAAGATGCTGAATACTGAACCTAATTAAATCACACAAACGAGTATTTTTCTTATATTTCTGCATTTTTACTCTGTGCTGTAGAATTACTTACAAATTGTCAGGTTTCAGCCACTGATTTGAGGCTCATACTCAAGACATTCCCATCCTGCCCAAAGCCTTTATTCTGTCAGAAAAAGGGAAGGAGTATGCAAGGACACCTGCTGGAACAGCCAAATACTTTTGTTTTCTCTGTTTCTTTGCACCTACACCTCCCCCAGCTCGGCCTGAGCTCTCGACATCCCTCCCTGAGGAAGTGCTGCCATTACTGAAGGTGTGTGATCTGAAAACCTGCTTCCATGTAAAACCAGTGCCAGAGGAGCAGAAAGCACAGGAGACAGTGTGGATGTGAGTCCAAACTGGCTCCAGGCTTGTGGCTGGTGGGATGGGCTCTCTCTGACAGCAGGCATCACCTATCAGATGTTTTCCTTGAAAAAACCAACAGACAAATGCAATGACAAGTGGTATTTCATTGATGTTAAGTAGGTCAGCACAGGGAGGTTTTCTTACCTTTTTTTCTTATTTTTAAGGTGGCATTATAGCATTCAAACTAATAGAGTATTATAAATAGATACTACAATATTCTAACTACATATAAATTTTCCATCCTTTGATGAACATTTTCTCTTGTGTTTTTTCATAAACTTCCCAGAACAATTTATATAAATCTCGTTCATTCAAAATTGGTTTTTTTCATCTTTTAGTATTCAATTGTAAAATCTTACATTCAAAAGTTTGTCATATGACCTTTGATTAGGTCAGGAGGTGCTTTTGCTTCCAAACAAACCAGGACGTTCCAATCAGAACGATCTGCAGGCAGTCCCACAGTCACATACCCTAATATTCACTAACAATGCTTTAAAACTGTTTCCAAGACAAATAAAATAATAGTAATTTCACACATACACATGGTAATTTGTAGAAGTGAAATCCAACACAATGCAATTCATCACTGAATTCATATCTTTAGAGCAGATTTTTGCTACTTTTTGCCAAGATGTCAGCTTAGCTTCAGATTGTAAACAACAACTAGATTATTTGATTACTTGTGTGGAATCAGTAATCAACTTCTCCAGTTTACAGCAACTATAGAATTTCAAAACAAAGATGAAAGCTGTGAAAACACATACAGCCTTTTGTCACTTTCTACAGTGTATAAAATTGCTCTGGTGTGTTATTTATTTTTACTAAGGAAGATTATAAAAGAGCACAACTGATGATGATGGTAGGCCCTGTGATTGTTGCCTTCAGACTGACTACATCAAAAGCTTTGAAGTTCAGTACATCAGCTACATTTTCTCTTTTTTTGTACACTTTCTGCACCTGCAGTGAAAAAGCTGAGGCCAAAGTTCAGGCAGAATTCCCTGACTCACACAGCTAAAATACAAGTGACAGACAAAAAACTATTGAATTTATATAATACATTTCTACAGCTAGACATGAGGGTGATTTGGTGTCTCCTAAATACAATGTTTAAGATGAGATAAATGCCTGTCAAAGAACATCTATTTCATGCAAATTATTTTGAGAATACATTTCTGTATATGCACAGGTGCTTTTCTGAAAAAGAAGAAACTGCTCTGAGTAAAAACTGAACAGTACTGAAATAAATAACAGGGCTTTCATTAACTCTAACAGGCCCAGGGTTTCAAATTCCAGCCTTTACTCTCATGTCAAGTGATTCACATATTTCCAGTATATAATCAATAAAAAATAACCACATCCACAGAGTATCTAAATAACTACTTTTAATGAAAACCCTCTGTCTTCAGCAGAGAGCAATTAATACCTAAAAATACTGGCAGTAGTAATGAAATCTTTAAGAATAAAAGACAGGTGACTTTTTAACTAATATAAAATGTCCCAATAAAAAGAAAAGTTATAAATGTCTTCCATTAAGAATAAAAGTATTTTACCAGGAATAAAGACCAGTCACAAATCTGTCCATGGTTTGTAAAACAAACATTGCTTGGGAGGTTCCTCCTTTTGTTTAGTAAAAACTAAGTTACAATAAAACTACAATCCTGACTAAAAATTCAAAAATCCAAAATGCCCTTGGGCTCCAGTCATTGTAGCAACACCCATTTATCTAATTAAGCATAGAGCTGGTATTCACACACTCAATGAGAAAATTAAAATGAACACTGCAAACAGTCATGCTCCTTATTTTTCCCTTGCCTTGCATGCTACTGATGCTCATTTCAAAGTTAGCATGTTTTTTCCAAAGAAAAAGAAAAATAAATTATTTACAAAAGTCATGGCTTGAAATAATGAAAACAAAAAGCAGAACAATAGCTAATAGTCAGTGTCTTTAAACATATCCTTATATAGCAACATGACCAAACTTTGTTGTGCTTTGTACTGCTGTTAGCAAGAACATCTTGAAAGGGAACTGCTCACCACATCTCAGCAAAGACAAATCTAGGCACCACATTTCGTCTGTAACAGCCTCCTCCTCCCTGAAGCATATGAAACTCATCCAGCAGTGCAAAGTGAACAGTGAATATTTGCCTGAGCAATATTCTTTCATCCATGTGGCAGACAATTTCTGTTTTGAAGGAGATTTTTACTGAATGGCACTGATGCCTCATGAAGAATGCCTACACAGTGTCTTCTGAGGCCAAATTTTAAATTTACAGACTTTAAGGGCTGCTCCTAAATACAGATTTAGCAGACTAGCTTTATGATCCTATTTTCAAAAGCACTAGACATCAGCTGCTGCCAGGCACAGGCTTCAGTCACTCTGTTTCACATGCAAAGGTAACCCTGTTCTGAGGATGTAACAGACAATAAATTTGTCCAAACGCTCCCCAGCATCTTTTCAAACATCCGATCTGCTTCACATCTGACACAGAACGAAGTCTGCAGAACTGTACAAACAAAATACTCTACAAACAGGTTTTGTGCTGAGCTCTCTTACACACACATGGACAGTTTGTGGCAGAGTCAAAACTGTTTTTCCAGTGTCTGCTGCACTTCAGTGGTTGGAACTGGAAAGGGAAAACAAGCACTCGTGTTCTACCTGCACTCCTCAGCTGTGCCACAAAACATATTTTCTAAGGGTCACATGGCTTCAGTTACCCATGACAGATTGCTACACAGGCTTAATTCTTAAAACTTATCATCACCCCATGATTTTCTTTCTTTTTTTTCCTCTGTAAGGGTGAGGAGAGGGGAGGAGCTCCTGTTTCTAACAAGATTCGAGCACTGCAGCTCCATTTGCTACTTAAGGGCTGGCCGGTGGGATTTCCCTGAACACCCTGTCTGTTCCTCACTGGGTAACCAGCTCTCTATAGCCTTACAACACTTTCTCATCCTGCCACTCTGCATCTCCACCAGCATTTCATGCCACTCCTATGTAGTAGGTGAGCACTGAAGTGGAAAAGTTTAAAGGGACTTCACTTATTTTTAAACATAATTAGATGACCAGCCTGCACTGTCTTTACTGAGTCAGAGTCCCACCTCATGGCCTCTGGAAAGGTTTGATTGCATAAATCAATCATAACAAAACACACAAAACAAGTTCAGAAGATAAATGCTTTGGTGTATCAGGCACTTTTTGTTTTATAGGAAAAAAATCCTCTTAAAGAAAAATCAAAAACAATTCAAAAGCATGTAATCTATTTTACACTGCTCTAATAAATGCAAAATAAATATTCCCTCAGTCTCTTGTCAGCCAGCTTTCAAAATCATTGTACTCTTTATGCACAAGTTTTCTTAAACCAAATCAAATGTGGTTTTGAGACTCTAAAAGGGCAAAAATGTGCTTTGGTTCATAAACATATTCCATGTTGCAATGGAAATGCATTCATAGTTTCAATAATTTAAACTGTATAACTACAAATTATGACAAATATATAAAGTATAAAATAATAAGGTGAAGATTTTTTCTACAAACCCACATTCTTGCAGTTAAAATACTTTTAAAATTAAATTGTTTCTATTCTATTTTCCTATCCAACATAAAATATACTCCTCATGCTCATTCTTATTGGGTCTCTTGTTTTCTTCATGTTCACAATTAGCTTTTGATAGATGTCTGCAGTAAGAAAACAAATACATGGAAGCTTTTCTAAATAAGATGGATATACACCCAATTTAATTTTGTTAATGTTGTGTTTTAATATACAGTAAGTTGACAGAGATTTGATTTTCCTCAGCCATTCTACTTGTTATGAAAATCAGCAGGGACTGTGAGAGGTAGAATGCTAAAATGCCAAAAGCAATATAATGTTTGGAGGCTTTAATAAGACATTAATCTTTACTGATGTGAGTAGATTTTGCTCCTCTGAACGGGCCCATTGTAGTCAATAAAATTTTTCCTGTAAGAAGTAGCGAGCAACATTTTCTACAGGCAGGCCACCAGCAATGCTTTTTGATTTTGAGCTACAAATTACCCACAGCTTCAAAGGTCAGACCCAAACAAGTGGATATGCATCAACCAATATCTGACACACCATGAAAATATAGTATTTACTCATAATTTGAGAGACAATCAATACAACCTGCACTTCGTACTCTTGAATCTCACAAGCAAATTATTGTATGGATGTTACTCCATGATAATATTTCAGGCAAAGAGCAAGTATTGCACAGAGAGATTATACTTTCCTTATTAAACATCTGCTGCTTCTTTTAAAATTTCACTAAAACATTTCAGCTTAAGAGGTAGTCTCATGTTTTTCCATGCATACCATAAATTCTATTCTAGCAAAACTGCATGCTTAATCTGTGGCAAAATTTCTAAAGTATCAAACTTTCATCCACATTCTGCAAAGATATTACAGTGCTCATACAGGGATTTTAGAGATGATATAGCAAATTAATACTAGTTTAATGAACTTATCTATTGAAAAAAAGAAAATTGTTTAGACAGATACAAATAGATGTCTTTTAAAGTTTTGCACCCACCTACACCTTTAGCCACAATAAGTTATGAAGAAAACTAAACCACCAGACCATTAAACCACTAGGCACAGTTTCTCATTTTTCACTGCATATGAGAAAACATCCTTACAGCATTCACAAACACACTTGGTAAGAAACACACAGCTCCATGCAGTGTAAAAGAAAACATAATATTTAGACTGCAACTTGAAAAAGGCAGAAAAGAGAGTTTCTCACCCCTCAAAACAAAACTGGAACTTTGGTTTGTAGGAATGGCTATGCCCATATACCCTCCTCATCATCCTGTGGGCCAGACACGAGCAGATGCACAGAGAAGGTGTTGGCATTGGAATGAAAGAAAGAAAGAAAGAAAGGTTAGTTACTTTGGTGCATATAAAATACAATTTTCTTGGCTGTTAACAACATGACTTTTTTTTTTAATGTAAGCCAGTGAACACAACTGAACAAGTTTGTGTTACATATGCAAGAATCTGCATCTATAGCAACCAAAAAAACAACAACAGTGATGTAAAATTTTTTCCCTCCCACTTAAAACTGTGTAGGAAGATGATTATAAGATTAAATATTGAAAGATCATCTATTTTTTAATTGCACACAATTCAAACCAACATTGAAAGCAATGAAAAGGTCAGAACTTTTCACAGGCAAAAAAGTTAATCAAATTTTCTTACATTCTGTTAAAAGATACAAAACTGCTGAATAACCAAAAAATTTATCATTAGCAAAGTACAATTTTCCAACATGCTATCAATTAAATTTATCTTATCAACAAAAGTTAAATGTTGCACATTTTTGATACTATGGAAGAGTTCTTTCCCTTTTTTCCAGTTTGAACCATTAGGTTTATTCATTTAGTAGGAATTTTTGTGATAAATAATATTAATGACAAATACAAAAATTCATAACAATTTCTTGAATTTGTTTTTAAAAGGGATTAATTTATGGTAGATAGGCTGAAAGCAGAAAGTCTTTCTTCACATTTACTACAAACTTGAGTTAATAATAAAAATAAATTTTAATTGTAATAAAATAAAAAAAATAAACATGAACTAAACCAGAAGCTTGAAATGTTCTTCCCCAGATACACTAAGATTGTAATTTTGCAATGGCTCTTTATCCATACACACAGAGATGTGCATGTGCACAGCCATCTCTAGATATAGTTCTACTGTGCCCAATGATGTGATTGATACTCAGCTTCTAGAACTTAGAGAGGCACAGCCCAGTGTTTGACATTTAACTCAGCATTTCAAAATCAACTAAAATCATATAATTTTATATATCCTTAAAATTCACCCATTAATATCTTAGAAACACAAAAAAACTCCATTCTATAATTTCAAAACCTTGAAAGTTAGCTGGTGTAACATATTGCTGACACTTAATTAAACCTAAAAATTAAATAAAATTAATGGTAATTAATTATGATTGAAATGGATAGGAATTTTAGCCTGAAAATATACACTTCCAGTATCACTACTGTTCCTAACTCATTCTTGGAATAAAAAAGAGCTCCCAGATGTCAACTGTTATTAAAAACCAGATGTTCAGATAGATGTCTTGCATGTTGCTGAATTAAGTAAAGAAATCTGACAGTCCACTATAAACTGAGCTATCATTTAACGCAGCAGAAATGTGGGTAAATTTTTTACAGTTAACTTGGAACACATCTGAGTTACAAGGTCTGACCAAATACACCACAAAGAAAAAGCAGAGTAATGCCTGAATATCCTTATTAATTTTTGAAACAATGGGACAGGTTCTGTAAAACTTCCAATAAGCTGAGTTTGCCTCACTGAAAACACAAGTTATTCCCTCTGAATTCTGCAGGAGCCACTCCTGGTCAGGTCCACTAATGCTAATTGAACTGACTTTCAAATTGACAAGAGTTTTTGCCAGAGTAAAGGTTGAAGAAAGAATGAAGGATTTCTTTTCCACTGAGGAGTCTGATCCTATTTCACTAACAGAATGTGTTAGGTTAATTTTTGATGATATCCTTGCAAGACATCAACAAAAGGGACAACACAGTAGGTTTCCAAGTAACTCCTTCCCTAACTACACACAGCTGCTTTGCTGTTTGGAGTATTGCAATTCTTCAAAAAGGCAGACATTCATTTTTACTTCAATTATTTGTGTAATCTCCTTTTGGCAGAATTCTGGAAGAGTTGAAAAATCAAATATTGTCAAATATTTGTAAAGAGTTTTATGGGAAATTAAAGACTATATTGTTTGACACTGATCCTGATATACAGTAAGCAGTAAATTAACAGCTGGAGCTCAGTTTACGTCAAACAACATGGCTTTATTGAGTACCAGTCGTGTCAAAATAACTTTCTATCTTTTCCCAGTTACAGAAAGACTCTTTTTGATAGGGGAAGTGCTTTGAAATAATATGCTGAGATTTCTGTAAGTCATTTGATTATGTGCCACATTACACAGTGTCAGAAAAATTAGCTCTAGACTGAATTAATGTTTGCTGGAGAAGGAAGGGGACCCATAGATATTTTTCTCATCCCAAACTTGTTCCACATTCCCATGATTGGAAAGAAAAGCCTGACGAAGTCTTTTCCAAAAAGTGAACAGATTTGGAATTATCTGAATAAATGTTATCAGACACATACACATATGCCTGAAATCATGAATGCACTATCATAACTGGAAAACTTATAGGGCAGGCTTAGAAAGGGAACTGCTTCTGAAATCAGGGACATCAAAAAGTTCTTTAGAGGTCATGTGGAAATGAACACGTGGTACAATGCTGGATTTACCAAGACAAATAAAGGCAGAGAAAGAAAACTCAGAACATTTGCTGTATCTCTCTACAGTAGCATAAGACCATTAAGAGAATTACACATCTGGTGCTCATGTCACACTCTTGTGAATATTTGAAAGACTGTAACCAGATCAGGAAACAGCTAGAAAATTATTGAAAAATAAACTTGGCAGTGAGAAGAAAGAGACTCAACCTAAATGATCCCTCAGAAAACATTAAAAGATTTTCTGATCATTATTAACTGACAGAGAGAAAAGGAGGCAGATCTTTTCTCTGGTAAAAAAAAATCTGGATAGAGATTTAGAGGATGTAGTTACACTGCAAATACAGTACATTTTATTCAGTAACTCATCGTTTCTGGATGATTTAAAGATTTCATAAAGTCTTAGGTATTTTCTAAGATATGGTTACATACAGTTAATTATATTCAAACTAACTTTTTTAAAAATTACTGATTTTATGAAGAAATTATTGAGTAGTCCAGATTATGATTATGGTCCGCTTAACATTCAAGAGCTACAATTAATAAAAATCCTCTTCCATCATTTTTTCCTCACATCTGTTTCAATGAGAATATGTGTTCCATGATCCATCTTTTCCTGTACACAAAAAAATAACAACATCTTTTCCAAATTTTTAATTAGCAATTTCATAAAATTAAGCACAGTATTCTATTTTGACATAAAAGTGAATAAAAATAATTTTTAAAAACCCAAAAAACAAAACAATATCATCACTGTATTTAAACTTTTAATAGCAAGAGGAATCTCAAAACCAGTCTCAACTGGTGTAAATCCTAACTTATAGTTACAAATTTTTCTGTATGGATAGGAACAAGTACCCAAAAGCACTGAATAGAAAGCACATATTTTGACTGTAGTTTTGATAGGTTCCATGAATAAAGTATTATATCAAGAAGCGAAGGTTTGGCACCTCAGTGCTAACAGATAATGGAGGGAATACAGAATATTTCACTGAAGTTCTGAGACAAATGCTACTTATTTTTGCATTCTTGACATGCAGTGAAGCAAAATAAAAGCTGCAGTTATGCCTTATCATTTATTAATATTGGAACAGAGGATTCCAGAAGTATGCCTAATTTTTCGTATCGTTATGTATCCTACAGAATCATTAATCTATGACTCTTTCAAACAATAAACTACAATCAAGCAATTTTTCATTAATGGTTGTGTACATTAACTGCTTTTTAAACTTGGATCTTTCATTGGTTTATAAGGTCAAGAATAGCAATCCAATGACAAAAACTGCAAAGCAAAATCTCAGTTTCTGACAAGCGAAACAGGAAAAAAACCAAAATTTGTGAGATACCATTTGACTTGAGAAGTTAGTATACATAGTTGTTATGAAATTGTTATCAACTCAGAGAGTTTAAAATATTGAATGCCTTGAATTTTTAGGAGTGGCATCCCAGTATCTAACTTGGATCAGTATTTACAGTACAGTGGAATAATCTCAAATACTATCAAGGTCTTCTACAAATCACTGATTTTATTTCATCCTTTTGCTAGTTCCTTTTTTTTATTTCTGTGCTGCTATTTACCATAATTGCCTACTACCTTAAAAAGAAGTATCTGCTGTCACTAAATGTGATTTACTGCTCTGATTCAATTGCCACAAAACCTCAAATATGGCTTCAAAGAATCAAAATAGTGCTTGGAAAACACTGCATACAGATGTAGAAGGCTTGTATAAAGACATTTTCTGTTTTGTTTTTGGAATATATCTCAATGCAAGCTTTGTAGGCAGATTTCTCAGCCATCAGTTCTCTAAGGCTCATCAGTGTCAGCAGTAAATTTGAGACAGTCCAACAGCAACAGATCTACAGCCACTACAAGAGTCCTGAGAGTCACCTCTGTACAATACACCTGTCTTAGGGGATATTCTGAATTAATTTCACCCAAAACTGAATTCCTTTCAGCAATTTCACAGTGCTGGAGGACCTCCTGGAATGTATCTTTCAGTTAAGTTGAATCAAACTTGGGGTGCCCAATCCAACACCACATCTGGATATGAGCCATAGTGCAAGAGGTGGGAATGACCAGGAGGATTTGATTCAAATCTCCATTCTTGATCAGAACTAAAACCCTAATGCAGGTGCACTCAAAGACTGCAGAAGTCTGCATTACAATGTGGCCACCTCATGAAAATATGTGTATAAAATCTGGTTACAGCACAATCCCCTGCACTTCTGTGGCATGCAAGTATTTTTATAAAATCTATTATTAAAAAAAAAAATCTCCTTTTAGCTTTTGCAACACAGGCAACATTAAAAACTTGATGAGTTAAGCTTTTCTGGCTCTCTTCCCACACTAGGAGACCCTTCCTGACAAGGCTCCTCACATTTCCCTTTCATGTGCTGCATGCTAAGAATTAATGTCTTAACTTAGGTTAAATAAATCTAGCGATAACCCGCTCATCTCTGCAACTTTCTGATGACTGATTTATGCTGCTCTCCTTATTATCTACGGCTACAAATGGGTCATTAAACGTGTAACTGCTGGCTCTGAACTCTGAAACTGTCCTATTTACAGCAAATACTTACATTTACAAATATAATTTCCCCTTTTTACAAAGAAATCTACCTGCTAAGCAATGACATTTCTTTCAAATCAAGAACTTAGTCTGAAAATCAGAATCTTTCAGAGCTTAGAGAGACTTTTATCTGCTGCTCAGTTTCTAGGAGCAAATACAGCTGACTACTAATCACACAGTCTCCATGCACAAAATACTACTTAATTGACTACAGAAGAGTTTTGTGCATGAATGATTTGAAGAACTGAGACTGTAGCTAAAAAGTGGAAAGACTAACAGTGGGTTCATTTAAGTGTTTGCTGCATAGAGCTTTAAAAGGTCTTTATTTTATGTTTCTTTTGTATACTCAAAAAGCTGAATAAATCTTAAAAATCGCTTCAGCAATATGTATTTATGTCAGGGGTCTATTTTCAAAGTTATCCATAACAGAAGGGGTCACAAGTGACCATGCATCATCCAATTATGAAAATGGCCTTAAATCCCATCTCACCATTTGTTCTATTTGTATATAGTTGGGTTAAAACCAGTCACAAATACCAGCCATGGGGGAAAGCAAAAGGTTGTTTCTGACCACTGACTTTACAGCACCCAGACTAGCATTAACATGAATAAGATGTTTCACCAGATACTCATGCATTCTAAAGTTTTATCACTAGATGAAGCGGAAACTCAATGCATCTTACAAGAAGTGGCCCGTGAAATCAGATTTGCAATGCAAAAATTTATGGTCCCCTTTGTAGTGAAAGCCTGTGACATGTTATCTCACTTAAGTAACCAGTGCCAGATATGCAACTTTTGTTATCAAGTTACTGTCTCCCAGAAATGCATTTTTGGCTCTCTCAGTTGGTCTAAAGACCTATTTTAGACTATGACAGTGGCAGATAATTTTTCTACTAAGAAACAGAAGATAAATGTAAATCTCTATATAAGTGTTGTATATTATAACACATACATTCGGGGGAAATGAGAGGGAGAGATTTCTATAGCTAAACATGATCTCAAAAAATTCTTCCATATGTGGAAAAGACTGGAAAGCTAACATATAAATAAAGATATATATAAATATACACACTGCTCAGTGTGTATACGTTTATATCACATTCATTAAACCTCAAAAATATAAAATAAATTCATTTCTGTAAGCAAAGGAGAAGTATAACTTTTCAATGCACAAAATCCATCTCCTGGAGTAGCAAAGACAGCAAAACCTATTTCCTACTTCTTGTTTTTAATACTACTCCAGTTTAGCTTGTCTTTTTGTAAATTAAAATTTTAATATCATTAAAAGATGTTTGGAAAGTAACCTGGGTACAATATAATTGCAATTAAGAGGCAGGAATAAGGAAAGCATTAACAAATATTCTAAATTTCTATTGGCTTTTACTTTCAAGTGAGAAATCTTGAGTTGCTCACAATGTTTGTAACTGCAAAATGGCAGCAAACCAAAATCAAGAACTAGACTATTCCTGAAAGATAAATTCAAATTCAGCAGACTCTTCCAAATTTCAAGGCTCTTTCTTTTCTTCCATCACAGGTACAATGTAACTCACAATGTGAGTTACCTTAGGTAACCCAAACCTCAAAATGTGGGCAAGCCTCTGTGGAAGGCTATTTCAGTTTTCTTTTCAGGATAAAGTAGACAGACATACCTAGATAGATGTGAAAGGCAGGCAAAATTCTCTGTATCTACTGAAATAAGCACATGCTAACACTCACTGAGTTTCGGGAAATGCTTAGACAGAAATTACATCCTCATTAGAAGAGAAGTATTTGCCATTCAGTAGCTGTTTATAATAAACAATATAGCTATGATAACTGCTTACAACTTCATTGGAAAATTGATGTTTCAAAGGTGACCATGATAAAAATAGGATTTTATTGCATTCAGTTCAACAAGTCTGAACAATGTGTGATACGAATCACAAGTTTGTTGTTCCAGAAGAATAATATGTGTAGCAAAGATGAAAAATTAGAGGAAAGATTAAAAATTTGAAAGCATTTATATGACTAATTTGCACAGCACTTTGGAGTTCTCAAAACACTAATTCAGCACAATACTAGTTATTTACAGTGGATATGTCTGGGATTGTTTATACTGAATGTACTGACAAGCAAATCTTGCCCTGCCCAAATTCCTAAATTAAATAAATCCATGTGACTCCAATGAGCTTAGGGCAGGCTCAGCTCCGTGCTAATGCAATTGCGTGCTGCCCTGCAGCTTGAGGCACCAGCAGAACAAGTTCACATCCATTTGGGGAACAGACAAGAGCAAGCTCACACCTGCCCAAAGACAACGTGTAAACATACAGGATAAAGAAACACACAGAATATTAAACAAAATCTGGGTCAGGGAGGAAGGCAATATTTACTGCATCAGGCAGCTGTATCATATTGCTCTTTTTATGTACAACGTCATTGGTTTTCTCCTTCTTTTCTTTTTTCTTCTTTTTTCCCAAACAACTAAAAGACAAAGTTTCAATGATGCAGAAAACTCCCAAACAAGATATTTCAGTTTTCCAGGTACTAAATTTCTGCTCTGACTGAACTTTCTACTCTCAGAAGAGAGAAAGTCTAAAGAAATTTCAATAATTTCATGCTTTTCAAATAACCACGGTTTTTTGCATTAGCCAAAATAATCTGTTTAGGTTTATGTTAGTATGGACTTTTGGTTTTGTTGTTCGGTTTTGTTTTGGGGGTTTTTTAAGGAAAAAATCTCAGTTTCTATATTCCTGAGGCTTGTGCAGGAGTTTGAGGTTGGCAATTTTCCAGTGTGGCCACAGAGTATAAGGCATTATGCTAACAGCCAGGACTGCCAAAATACACAAAGTAGCATACTCTCCCTTCCCCTGAAATTACATATGGATCAATACAGTGATTTGTAGATCATGATCCATACACTAAAATAATAATCCTTTTTTGACTGTCCTGTGGTTCTGATTTCCAAGTCATCCACCTCAAACAAAATCCCATCTGACCTATTCAGAGTTTTTCACGTATCATCTTTCAGCAACTCCAAGGATATTTAGCAGTTCCAGCTGATGAATAAAGACCTGTTGCCAAGACCAGTCACCACTTTACAAATCAATAAACACTTTTTTTCAGAGCACATAGCCTTCAAAAGGTTGATTTTTAGTGGCAGACACCTACTTGGCAACAGTCAGTTTGTTGTCAAGTTTCACACATCACTGCATGTGATTTCTTTTCTCAAATGCTGGAGTTTACCAGCATAGTTTTTAAAAGCCTGTTTAAAATGAGGCACATTTATTTAGTAGTAAGACAGCTACAGGCTCGTCCTGGAACAGTTGGCTTTGTGACTGGGGAGGAAGGGAAGCTTCAGAGGTACACCCTACCCATTGCTGTTTTGATAAGGAGGACTTTTCCTTTAGATAAGAGGATAGTTCAGAAATGTTGAACTACCTTTTAGGCCTCCTTGCTGAGATCTCAGAGGAACAGAAAACTTGTTGGTGAGTTTGTAACAAATTACTTCTAAATACTAAATCTTGTAGAAGGGCCATCAAAAATGTTTTAAGTAGGAAAAAAAACTTCTATGTAGCCAGACAGGATTAAAAGACATAAAAGGACATCTTTTTACATTCTTAGGCACCATGTGACATTCCATCCTCAATTATAGCTTCTAAGAATAGGACCAACTTTTTGGAAAGCAGCCAGCTCCTAAATCATGCCCTATGATATTCACATTTTTCTAAAAATCAGATTCCTTTCTATGAGCACATAATCTCTCATAAAACAAAATTAAAATCTATTTGTAGCCCTGGTGATCATAGAGTAAAGCATTCAGCTTTGAATCCACTACAGCTCAGGTATTTAGGAAACTCTTAGGAGATTAAGAACACTGTAAATTTTATTTCTTTTAAAATCTCCAGTACTATGGGAAGTAAGACGATTTAATAGTTGTTGCAATCATCAGGACTGACAATAAAATCTAAAGTATGAAAAGTCTTCAGATGTTATATCTTACACTATGTTAATGCAGAATCAAGTTCTTCCCCATTATGTCTCAAATAACCTAATTTCCTATTAAGAATGCAATCAGACTAACTGGAGTATATCTGAGACATATGCATGTCAGATTACCCACACTTCCTTTCCATGTAGAGATGCCACTTTTAATTTAATAATCAATGACAGTTTTTTACTAAGTAGTCCAAAAACAGAATCTTGAACTTAGAACCCTAAAACACACCTTAATGTTTTCATGAACTTGAAGAAGTCCTGGGTAACAACCAAAGGATCCTATTCATTATGGGGAGACCATCCTGGAGTTAGAGATTGGTCTCATGTGCCAGGAAGTTGAGGACTGTAGGGACTTGCAGCAGGGAGTGAAAAATGCCCACAGAAATGAACAGTAAATAAATATGGGTGACTAGAGCCTGAAACTCAGCACAGGAAACAAACAGGGAGGGACTGAGATGCTCCTGAGATCAGAAAACCAACGGGAACGAGATGTCACAAACTGACCAGAATTGTGGTTAGCAGGGCAGAATTCTCTGTTGGCTGGTAACTCACAGGCCTGTTCCCATGCTGAAAGGATACAACTGACAGAAGGAGAGCTGCTCAGTGAGGCAGCTGTGGCAGGGAGTACAAATGTGCAGATACCTAACAACTTTCAAGAGCATCAACAATTTGCTTCTAGAGCACACAGTCACTGGTGTGACAGAAGCAGGCACTTCCTGCAAAATATTTTCCATAAAAGGGAGAAAACTGAAAGATGATCTAGGCAACTGAAGCTAAGACAAAAAGGTTTTAAGGAATAACAGTAAGGATGTAGAGGTGAGAAATACGAGAGGCAGGACAGCAGGGTTTGGGAAGAAGTCTATGCTGGGGGGCAGGAGAGTTGCTAAACCTGGAAGTTCATTTAGCCATGGGTTGTTTTTTTTTTTTTTGTTCCAGATAGCTCTAGGATGCAACAATCCAGATTAGATTGCTGTAATGCACTCCACAGGGGGCTACATACTACAACTCCTTGGAAACTGAAGCTAGAGCAAAATGCTTATTAAGCTCATTTTCATGCTGGGAGTATTACACCTGCTCTTCAATGACACACACTGACTGCAAAATGTTTCCAGGTGGAAATTAAGAAAAACTGCCAGCTCTCAAGCCAAAACAAAAGAAAATAAACTTAAGTTTTTATGCAAAGCTTCAAAATTATCTTTTTTCCCTGGTTTTTTAAAGACCAGTTATTGACATGGCAACACTCAATCCCCAGAAATTTATTTATGTCAAATGAAAATCAGATGCAGCAACATAACCAGGGATCACATCATGACCAACTGTTACAAGACCATGTGGACAGATGAGAGTTAGAGTCTTCCTACTGTTTGTGAAGTTTCCTTACAACTTGACCAGAGTTAGGTCCAGACAAGGATGGTAAAAAATGGTCACCCATCTATGCCTCTTCCTAGAGAGCAAAAAAGGAGGGAATAGAAGCATGAAGTGGCTAGAAATCTGTCTTTGCTCCCTAGCAGCAGCCAGAAGACCTAAACACATTCACTGCATCTGAAAAAAGGTGCTCAACTAGTTCCTTCAAGAGAAGTCAGAGATCCTGTCCTTCACAAAGTCTAGAGCCATGCTGCCCATGGCAGGATAGGAAATCAGATAAGAGTTATAACAAAAACATTATCATTCAAAAACTGTCAATACCTGAACAGGACAGCTTCTCATAAAAATATGGCTATTTCAAGCAGGATGTGCATCTTCCAAGGTCTTCCAAGAACCTGCTGGTACACCTGTCTCTTTACAAAGGGTACAGAAATGTCTTACTCTCAAGCAGTTGGGAGAAAACTTTCAAAATCCCTCCCTAGCATTCACCAAATTAAATGGTATTTATGCTACAACATGCACAATTTCTTCATCTCCTTTAAAATCAAAAATGCCCTCTGATGATTTGCAGGTTTATTATTTTCTCAGTTTATTCTGTGCTTTTAAACCACATGTTAGATTATAGTTACATATCTACAATCTGTGTGTAATATTGAATCTGAAATGCAGGTTTCCATGGCACGTGGCAATCAAATTGCTGCACAAAGGAATGCTGTAAAGAGGGGTAAATAACAACAGAAAAACGAAAGAAAAAAAGTAAAATCCATGATTGAAAAATGTAAGATAAAGCAACGCCTAGAGTTCACTCATGATTACCCTTGACTGTGCTGTTCTCAAAGATTATTTCAGCAAGGATTTTGCTATGAATCTCCTGTTTGCTTCCTTTACAAGTAAACATATGCTGGGCCAATCCATTGTTCACAGAGCCTGTGGAAATTTTGGGATGACAGCACTTCAGGAGAACACCTGTTCTGAGTCCAACACAAGATGAAATAAAGCCATATTAATCTAACTTCTTCTTAAAAACCTCCAAGAAAGGACCTTCCATTACACGTATATGAAAGAATGTCCACATTTCGTTTCCACTTACAGATTCACTAGACTCATAGCGAAAAAGTTTTCTTTTTAACAACTAACCTAGTTATTCTTGGCAAAATTAAATTTACTGCTCCTACCCTTTCTCCACTGGGCACTGGAATATAATTGATCATCGTCTTCTTTACAACAACATTTTATGTATTAGAAGACTTATGTCTCCCCTTTGGTACTTTCTAGACTAAACAAACCATGTTCTTTAAGCCTTCCCCACAGGTCATGTTCTCTAAAACTTCTATCATTCTTGCTCTCCTTTTGTCCCTTTCTACTTTGTCTATGTTTCCAAAAGCATGGAGATCAAAACTAAACAGTTTTTCAGATGAGCTCTCAGCAGTGCTTGAAGGAACAGAATTGTTTCCTGCTTCTTCTCCAGTATTATATCCATCACAGAATTAGATGCAACTTCATTGCAAAGGTATTCAACAGTGCAATTCAGATTCCTTTTTCCATGCTATTACCTCATCAGCACATGTGACTTCTCCCCTGTAAGTGGACTTGTCTTTGCCAAATCTCAAATTCCTTTTTCTAGACTTTCTCCAGTTTATCAGGACTGGAGCAGCTTATTGAGCAGTTTGACTGCTCCTACTGTGCTTGGAGCTTCTCACAGCTTGATTCATGATCAACAATATTAATGGCATTTCTATTTCACCACTGAAATAATCTCTGAAACAATACTCCACAGTATCCACTAAAGGACAGATCTCTTTGGAGCCCTGCTGTAACTGGCCCTCCTGTCTGACAATTAGCAATGGAAAATTTGTCTATCGGTTCCAGACCCATCTCATGGCAATCTCATAATTATCTAAATTTTAAAATATTATTTATAATTAAATCTTTTGTTATTGCAATTCACTTTAGTTATTAATTACATTACAAAATCATGTATTTATTTACATATTAAAAATATCTGGTGGGACAGTGTTAAAGACCTGATGAATTAAAAGCTACCACTTTCTGCTTTAACCACAAAATCAGTCACCCTATCAAGGGAAATGAGATTTGCTTGACTTAATTTTCCTTGGCAAATTCAAGCAGACTAAATAGAGGATGGGTATGCTAGACCTGCACTCTTTTTTAGAGAAGGGTCCAAAACTATCACCTAGGAAAAAATCTGAGAGTACAAGTGCTAGGAAATACTAGTAAAATAGCTATTTTATGTACTCTATCTTTAATCATGCACCTGTTTTCACCATTCATAAAATGTCTTAATGTTCTTGAATATGTCTTGATACTGACTTTCATTATCCTTCTTATCCATTCTCTTCCTTGAATAAGCTGCTACCATGCATTGCAAAGCACTTGACTAAATGTTAGCACTCTTACATTGTCTTGTGCCTCAAATTTTTTTCACAGGTTCAGGTTTCTTGAATTAGTTGAAAACAATGTCTGGGTTTCAGTAACACTGTGGTGGTTATTACCTGTTTTTTCACATCTCTTGCCTTCATTCTGGTTTTTTTTTTTCCCTTCCATTCCTTGCATGAAGCCATTTTTTTTTTTCTTTTACAGATATTTCCATATAATTTTTCCTTCTTTTATAAACTCAGTCAGCTTATCTCTGTTAATCAGAAACAGAACCAAACCAAGACAGCAAGTCCTGAATTCCCTTCGCCTCTTTCTGACAGAAAAAGTTGTTCTTAACATGTCCCAAGAATTCAAAGGATTCTGTGTTAGGTTGTTTAGGTTTGTGGTTTGTGTTTTTGGTTTCTTTTCTTTGTGTTAGTATCCAAGAAATCATGTTTTCTCATTCTTACCTGTTTCTGACTCTAATACAATTCCACTGGTCACTCTGTAGAAAAGCGTAATTTGCCTCTTAGCCTCCTACTCCCAATTAAGTAATCTATCATACATCCCCATTATATTTTCATCCCTGTTTTTCCATTTTTTTGCCAGACAAAATTTTAAATAATTTCAGGGACAGAAAAAAATACCAGAGCTATTAGTTTCAGCTCAAAGAACACATCACTTGCTTATTAGTTCTTTGGAAAATTTATTTTATTCTGAAATAGCAAAATAACAAAGTCATAAAACTGAGGTTGAAGAAAGAAGTGACCAACCTGATCTGGAGAGGGTCTGTGGTTGTGTTGTGTCCTCCCAGGAGATCGATGGTGGTGGTGGTGGTGATGGTGGTGGTAGTGATGATGGTCATCATCATAGTTATCAGCCATCAGCTTCATTCTGTTTTGGGTCTGTTTAAGATGTAAAGCAAGACAATTTTATTACATGTTGGATTGTATTATTCTGACAGTGTTTTAGGAAGATCTTGGCTCTGGGGTTTTTTTGGGAGATTTTTTTGAGCTGAAGGATCTAAGAATAGAAATCCAGACTCCTGGCTCACAAAGGAAAGGAAAGAGAAATAGAGAAGTAAAGTATATGAACACATCCTCTGTTTCAGCATTCACAACCATAGAATGACATGAAGAAGTAAGAAAACTAAATGATCAAGGATGATGTGTTTGAAGGGCAAAAGACATTCAGCTTTTCTAAATTTATTATCTTAGAGCTGTTTCCTATTTTTTCTAGTCTACCATTATGTCTTAGCAATTAACTTTTTAAATCTCACTGAAAGGAATATTAAGTGTACTTCAAACATTTACAGTTAACTACCAAGGCAAGTCAATAACAATCATGAATAGTTGCTTTCAAAGTTCTGTTTTGGGTAACTGATTTTAACTGTACACCAGAATCACCCTGCTAAACAATAAGTAAAACAAATCTGAAAACTAAGTGATAGAGACACAGGTACTTAGAGAAATAAGTGATTATGGAACTTGGCACATTACTGAATGGAAGTAAGTTTAAGATATAGATCTTGAAAAAGAGCTCAACACTTCAGCTACAGCTGTGAACAGATAATAAAATCAATGTCACCATGGGATAACAAGATACATTGCTGCTCTTTATCACTATTACAATCCTTCCATACCATGAAATACATAGACTTGTATAATTCAAACATTGATCATAACACCAAAAATATCTTACTACCAATAGTCTGATACCAGTGGATACAGTCATTATTTTTTTTGTGGTACCAGGACTGAGGACTCTCAGGCAAACCTGTTAAACTGCAATCGAGTTTTATTTCATTTTGCACTAACCAAATCCAGAAAAAAATGCTGTCAACTCCCAAAGACCTCTTCCAAAATTAAGATAATCAATTAGAGACATATACAATTAATACCAGACAGATGACTGAAGGAAAGATAGCAGTCTTAACTCACTCGATGCAATGCTCCAAGGCAGCAGGATTCATGGCAACCCCATTGAGAATGGGGCCTAAACACTTTCCCCAGGACTTGGCCCAGACTAATGAGTTCCAAAGGACCAACTTAAGCAGATGAACTTGAAAACAACTCATTTGTTCAGTATGTTTCCATATTAACTGGTCTAACTGCCTTCCAGTGCAAAGTGCCCATGTGATAACTTGTGTCCCACAGCTCGTATGTGGGAAATTTACTTCCAGGACTGCTGTAATTTGATTTTCCTTTGACAATAATCCTATATCAAAGTCTCTGTTTGGGAAATTTCACTGGCAAGTATATTTTAACTGAAAGTGTAAAACTGAGAGATTGCTATTAAATTCACCAACTTTAATGTTTTTTGCTGAAGTTGAAAAGGGATTTGAAAAATACAAGCAAACTAAATATTCATATTACATAACATTTCAAGTATAACAAAGTCTAATGCAAGGAAAGCAGCCACAGAATCCTATGAAATCCTGATGTGTCTTTTCAGCAATTAATTTTTTTTTCAGATGTCACCATGTTTCTCAAGCACTTCACATGATGTCCATTACAGGATCATAGAAAACTGTTTTACAGAAGGGGAGCTTTACTCGGTTTAAGTAAAAACACCCAACTAACCCAACCAAACCCTCAAGGCATCCACAACAAAAAGACAGAGAACAAATCCCAGGTCAGGTGCGCACTGACAGACTTTCTGAACATCTCCATAGCACTGTAAGAGCATTTTTTCAGTGTGTTACAGAGTAAGAGGAATCCGCACAGTTGGAAATACTTCATTTTCTCCCTCCCAAATATGAAGATGGAAGCAAGCAGCTGTATGAATTTCAGTTGTGACTTTCTACTGATTTTGCTAAAAAGATCATCTCAATCTGAATCATCACAGTTGGTCTGTTTGTCTTTTGAGTCAAAGAGGAAGGCCTTTTGAACAAAAGAGTGGAAAAGATGGAGAATTAATAGACAAATAATAAGCCACTTACTATAAACACTGTCATACCCTACCTCTTTGGGGAAGCTCCTAAAGTTTTATTTGTTTATTTTTTTATCAATGAACAGCCTTAAATTTCCTACCTTTCAACTGTACTCCATAAAGAATGCAAAAGTTAAAAAAGATGATATATGCAATCCTAAAAGTGTCCTCTGTAATGAGGTGTTGGGGATTAGGCATGTCATGGGATAAGAACTGTAAATGAATGATGTCATCTTTCTAATTTGGTGCTGAAATATAAATAAACTACTTCTAATGTTTCTTCCTTTTGCATGCCAGATTGCAGTAAAATGTGAACAAAGGAATGTTAATGCTCTAGTAGCCTTCCTTTAGTGTACCTGTTCTGGGAGCAAAATGTACAAGAAATATGAAATGAGAATTTCTTTCCCACCCAAGTAACATTCAAACCACCTAAACTTTGAATGACTTGTAACTGTCATTAATTTCTTAAAATGATGCAACTTATCTGGCAAAATATTACTTTTAAAAGCTTTTTGTTTTCATTTGTTAGCTCTTCAAATGACAGGAAATACAATTTTTATGTTCTGTTTGTCTTCGATTTAGCTCCTGCTAGTGCTACACTTCCACACTGAACTGCATTTTCCATGTGTGCTGAGCTTTGACTTCACAAGTACAAACACCTTGTGATTTCAAACTTTTAAAAGCAAGACTTTTGAAGAGGAAAAGCATGAGAATTTCTGGAGAAGAACAAAAGTAAAGTTACCGTGAGGAACAATACAATCCTTCTAAACCAAAAGCTATAACATTACTTCTCTTTGCTCCCTTTGCTAGTTTTTGATATTTAGCAGGCTTTGAAAAGCCAACTATATTTTTATTTTAGGAAGGAATTAATTAACCACATTAGAATTTGGTCAGGATCCCAGGGCTTCACACCCCTACACCTACATACAGGCACCCACAGAGAGGTGTGCACGTGTTGAGACACTGGTTTATCAGTCAGAGGAAAATCCTCATGCTCTGGGTGACAGATCAACACATTCAGGGACTGCTTCTGTGCTGCCTGAGAGGGGAAAATACCCTGCAGTGACTTGGCAATGCCATCATTTCCTGCAACATCTTCAGCATGCCTGAAAAGTTCCTATTCAAGGACATCCAAGACCTTTTCTTACATCTCTTTAGAAAGCACAGCACATTATTCAATATGACTTTTTTTGATGATCAAGAACTTGAATCTTGAAATATACAATTAATGAAAGTTAGAGTGGTGATCACACATGCATTCAAACTGTGTAATATGTAATGTGCATCATTGGTTACTCTGAACAAGTCACACCTTATCTGAAATAGTTATATTGCATAGGTCAAACTTCTATTCACATTTTCCTCTCAAATCTGAAAATGGGTTCCACAAAATTTACACAGCCACAGCTCTGACAAAAAAGACTGTCATGCCAACAGTTCTTTTTGAAAATGCCTGGAGAATAAAAGGCCCACAGCTGAAAAGGAACAGTTTTTAATTTGGATTTGTACTAGAAAAGAAAAAACATGTTAACTTGTAAAATGCAACAATTAATTATCTCCTAAAGACCATGTATGGCCTTATTAGTTCTAGCCTAAACAGTGTCCTCAGATTTTTTTTGCTCCTAATTTATTGATTACATCCAAAAAATACTGCATCCCTTTTGAAATAAAGGAATGACTGAGGAATTAAAAGCAGCTTAGATCTACTTGCACAGGTATATTAACCCTTAGGGCTTGAAACAGTTGTCTTTGATCATTCAATATCACTATTTGCTAAGCTGTCAAGGTCATGAATGGTATGTGTAACTGAATTTTTAAACCACTTAGCAAAGAATTTATGATCTAGCACTGTAAGAAAACTGACAGAAATGTCTTGTCCTCCTAAAAGTCTGTTGAGTTTAAGGAAGGATATACCAAAGTGAAATGAAAGTCTTTGATTGACTGGTAACAGACTAAATAGCTTAATAGCAATCTGTAACTGTAAAACTGTAATATTAAAACTGTCTTTTAAAAAATATTTTAGCAAGGTGGCAATCGGGAACTATGCTTTCATCTGTCATCTGGATCAAGTTAACAACGAAACTCATGAATGAGGTTCAAATGAGGAAAAATAGTAAGATTGGTTGCTCTGGGATATAGGTGTAATACAAATCAATAGCTATTACGTTCCTTTGGATTTTCTTCTCAATCTCTCTTCACTTCATGGAATTTGAAATATTTCCAGCATATTTGCTTTCAATAGGGTATGATTTTTCCCTATATAATATGAGAAGGAGGCAGAAATAAGGCCTGCAAGCTGTCCCAGAGCTATTCTGGGGTCTAATTCTTAAAGCAGAAAATTTAAAATCTTGAGACCCACATTCTAGGTTTGATTCTGCAATGGCCTCTTGTTGTCTTCAATGACACAGAGACTCTTTTTCTTGCAATCTCACTGTCTGAAAATAAGCATTCTAATATTTCCACAAAAAACTCTGAAAGTTTCATGTAACAGGCATTTAGTTCTAGTCTTCATGGTTTTTAATAATACGTGACTTTATCTGAGCTTCTTTTCTCCTGAGACAGTATTTTAGAAAACAGAAAAGGGCAATGATCTAAAAAATTGCATTCTTCAGACTACAGAGTTCACCAAGTTTTTCCAGAAGTTGCACAAACTTACTGGAATAAATCTAGATTTAATGAAAGCATGTGCAACTGCAATTGGTTTTTCTGTACGAATCCAGTGCTTCAGGTCTGAGTCACATTAACAGAGGGTTAACAAAATGTTTGCTAATTAAGCCAGCTCTGGCCTTACGCTCTCCAAATAAAATCAGTTTTCACATTAGAACAATATTTTTGCACATGTTTTGAAAATTGTTACTGCCTGAAAACAAGGGAAGAATTTCTTACCATTTCTACTGCTGCACAACTCAGAAATTACTAAGTGCCATGGAATACAATTTATAGTGGATTTGTTATTTGGCAAGTCTCAGTTCATTAAACGTTGGACAGCAAATGCTAGACTTGACCTCAAACATCCCTAAAGTTTGAAAAATCATGTTTGTCACTCACAGTCTTTTAAGGGACAGTAAAAGTTTGCAAAAAATCATGACTTTATAAAAACAGTGTATTTTCTTATTTAAAAAACCCCAAAATATTAAAATAAAACAACGTAAACTACCACGTCTGTGTAACAGAGGAAGACAATCTTGGAAAGTAGCTAGAAAAGGCATTTCAGATGGCACCACAGAATCCTGTGCCTCTAAGTATCTTTTTGATACCAAAAGAGTCATCACAAGCTACAAAGAAAACTAAAATTAAATGTCATGTAAAGCCTGTATTTCCAGAACTTAATAAAGTTCACTGATCCTTTTGTAATTTAAAAAAAGAAAACAACCTAAAACCCTCTTCAGCAAGTTTTGCTTTATTCCACTTCTTTTGTCTCATCAACATTAAATATTTTTCTGAGATCAAAAATAATAAGTTCAAGTTCCAATCACGGAGCCTCTAAAAAATCACGTTCAGCCTCACTGTCATTGTTCCATCTGCTTGCAGCATCTCAAGCTTATAGAGATACCTGCATTCTACACAAGTGATGTGAAAAATAAGCCAAAGAGAGAGATTATTTTGCCATCTAGGAAAGGGGAGAGATTCCTTTGCAAAGTTTCAGTTTAAACTTTTGTTAAAACTTCTTGATATACTTTGGGGCACTGTTTCACTAACTATCCAGCTGAAGCAGAAGAGAAAATTCCAAAGCTGTTGTTAGAAAGCCAAACTTTGAGACTGCTCCATTTTTAATGGTAGCACTCTTGAATCCACACGATTAAATGAGACAAATTGTTAAAACATATCCACCAAGTATGGTTTTGACCAAAGTGTCATTTTTCCACAAGCCAGAGGATCTGTTAATCAGTTCCTGCTTTGAAGGATCTTTTGCCAGTATTAGAGCTGCAGGGAAGAGGTGGACTTCAATAGACTGCCAGAGATTGTATTACTTTATGCTAATTTTTCAGGCCACTTTTAACAGCGTAATACTAACAACATCATGCTAATTATTTCCAAAATAAATTATACTCATCTTCAATGAGTAGAAATACACAATAATATTCAAATCAGGCTCCTTTGTTGCTTATGCGGGGAGGTTTTAGACACCAAGAAAATTCCAATGGAAAAAAATAAGGTTAAGACTCCTAAGTTTGCAAGCACTCATCAGTAAGCAGAAGATAACAAAAACATTGCAGCATGTTAACTAACCAGCAACTCCAAATGCTAAATAAGTATGATAATCATAACTGTATGGGTGTTGGAATGCATCACTATGGGGCGGAGTTAGGTTTTACTAAGTGCTTTAATTGTGTATTTTCTTTTTATAACATCCCTGTAATGTAATCTGTTTGTATATTCTTACTCTTAACTACATTTTAACATGGGTTTTTCTGCTTTGTTTCCTGCCTCTATTGAAGAGCACAAATTTTTCCCTGTTAAAATTCCAAATGGGCTAATAAGCATGTTTTTCTTTTCCTGTTATAGTGTATGACTTGTCTTGGAAAGTGTGAGAGACAGGATGCATGCAGGCTCAGAGTGTGAATGATAGCTTACTGCAGAAAAGCTTGGCTACTCTGCATTTAACTCTTTTTAGGTTTTACCTCATTAATGATAAGACTGTTCCATACCATGTAAGGAAGACAGTCCAGGTTTTATGCTAAGAAAGTATACATATTTTTCTTTTTCACATCTACATTTAGTAATATACTAAACTTAATTCACATGGTGTTTTTACATTTAGATCTTGGAATTGTTATCATCTGTACCATGTAACCCAGAGCAGTTGATGTTTAGGCCCTGTCTGCCCTCACAGGACAGAAGACAGGGATTAAGAAAAGGTACTGACCATTTCCCAAGTTTTCATTAAATCCAACATTTCTCCCAGGGAAAATACAAAATCAATTGCTGGACAAATTTATACTCTGACTCCGCTGCAGCAGTGCAAAGCAACTTCCATGTAAATCTTCTCAAAGACTCAGGTCTGGTAATTTACTGTTGAACATGAGCATAGAGGATTTACAGACACTTCAGTTCTTTTTTTAATTAGAGCACTATTTAACTGGTATGAACAACCATTACACCTGCTACTTTGCAAGATTACAAAATGTGTCTGACTTGTCCTGAAGGAAGGTAAAGCTCAGAGTAAGCCTCCCTCTTCACAAGCTGAAGGACAACAGCCTTCCAAACACCAGCTGGGATATTGGACACTTGGCAGACACAGACAGGCAGCACTTTCAAGTGCCAAGCAGACACTTATCTAAAGTACTGAGGCCAAACTTCAACTTTTATGACATTGTGATTAGACAAAGCTATGTTGAATTGAACATGACCCATCTGACTTTTTTTGTGCGTTTTCCGGCATTTAGAGTTTGTGTTTTTGAAGTATTTTAAAGCTCTGTGAATTAAAAGTATGGCTTGAAGTGCAGGAAATATCTTGTAATAATACAGCATACTCAGTAATGTATAGGCTCAAGTCATGCTAATGGTATTTGTCTCAGCCCTACTACTAAACTTGGTAATTACATGGAAGTATGTAAGAACATAGACACAAAGTGAGTTAAAAGCATAATTAAAGCTCTGAAACAGAAGCTGCCTGAGGACATCTCAGGCCAGGTCCGACTAAAAACAGACAAGCAACAGAAGAGGGACAGTTCCCTTTTTTCCTTTTTATAAGAGGAAATAACTCATTAAAAAGATACTTCCCCATAATAATTATTTAAAACCAGACATGAATCAGAAACTTCAGCAGCTAAATAAGACCTTTGCAACTGCAAACCACTGGTTAGCAGCACTAGTCATTTTTCACCATCTTTAATATCTGAATACTGAGTTTCAGCTGTAATTTTTACAATTTCAATACCAAGCCCAGGTCTCCCATTTATATATACAAAATGTAGTTTAAGTTGAAATTACTACATTTCTTACACTGTATGCAACAAAAATTGCTAAATAAAACATACATTTTAATGGTATATTTAAATATGGACTGAAATGGAGATAACATCACACCACTCTCCTGATATGCTTTCTAGAGACACCTCACCTACAACTAACTTCTTTTTGATCCTAGATTGTAGAAATAACAAGTTTTATCCATCATTACAGCAGCAGAAAATTTGACACACAGTTTTTACAGTACCTTTTTTAATAGCTGGCTACTTAGCACTGTATTTGAGATCAAGTGTTTAATTACATTTAGTCCTATTATCATGGGGTACGTTGTAGTAGAACAGAAGGATTTGTTTAAAACATGTCATGTGGAGAAAAATCCTTTTGGCTTGGAAGTTCCAATTGTAATAATGGAGATATTCGCGATTCTTATTTGAGATACTTAATAACCATTTTCACTTACCAAGCAAGCCAGACCCAAAATTACAGAAGTTCCAGTGTTAATATATACATTGTTTGATATCTGCATTACCTACTTTTTCCATTTAAGATTTTCAGTCTCAGTGAAGTTAAACCATTTTTCTGAACAAAGCTCTAGGATAAGTTCACAACCAGATTATCACCAGTAAAAAAAGGCTGCCTTGAGCCATGGCCAGGCTTAGGCTGTGACACAGATTCTTCAAGAATCAAAAAACTCTGAACAGAGAACAAACAGAAACAGATTTTAAAGCAGGAAAGGACTTATATACCAAGCCTGTGGTGCTTTCAGGATCTGACTGCTATAGGCAAAAAAAGCTCCTCTCATTGGAAAAGGTTTGTGTAAAAATACCATCCAAAAGACTTTGGATTCCTGAGACCATACAGAGGAAAAAGTGAGGCCACATCCATCTATGACCCAAGTCTGTCAAATTTTATAATATAAATTGTCAAGTCTTACTGAAAATATGTGAAAAGTCTTATGAGAGCACTGCCAACATTTTCAGTAATTTTCCAACACAGAATGTCTTTTGAATCAACTCAGTTGTTCGGGCAATGGCTTTTAGTGACACTCACACATTCCCTTTCCTACCTTGTGCCCCTCTTGTGCCCCCTTCTACACAAAGAAGTGGCACTCTGCACTTTCACCCCCACAGGAATCCACACTTGGCAAAATTGAGATGCAATTCACTTGAAATGACTGTTATGACCCATGTTCAAAAACACAGATTCAAAAATCAGGTTGAAAATTAAGATAATAAATCCCCATGTTAAGACATGGAGAAAAATTCCTTTAGGGTATTTCTAATTAATAGAAAAGTATAAACTAAAAAGCTTTTTAAGATAGTAAGGCCACTGAATGTCTTGTGTTGACATAAATGGGATCTGAACAGCCACATTTTAAATCAGAAAGTAAAAGCCATTTTACTACATTTCCTGAGAACTTCTATGGAAAAAATAACCAGAGTGATTATCATCAATATATGAAGTTATTAGAACATCCATTCTTCCCTGTCCAAAATAAACAAAGAACCTGTGTACCATAAATGTAACTAAAGCTTAAGGGTCTCAGACTACTCTTTTGTTCAAAATTAGGTGCTTAAAGCTATCAGCAATAGTAAACAGCATAAACAGAAGAGGTAAAAAAGCAGCAGAATGGTCAATTATGTCTGCAGTACTCATGTGAATGGCTTCTCAACATGGATTCTACTCATTGTGCAGTAATACTCAGATTCAACTGCACAATAAATCTCTTTCTGAAGCACATCTGTGTGTAAACAACACAGCAGCAATACAATAGCAGCAGCAACAATAATAACAACAAAAACAGCAATAATAATAAAACTATGTGGTCCGATAATATTCACATCTGTGAAATTCAAGGCAATGAGAAAGATTAAGTTAGTATAGCATCAGAAACCAAAGCAACAGTGACTAGGAGCCAACACTGGAGTTGCTGCTGTTCAGAAGTGCTACAGATGACAATGTCTACACTGTAAGAAAGCACTGCATGACTTTTATGTTCCTACACTGTTTAAACATATATAGAGCTTAAATGCAATTAATATATTTACAGTGTTGCAGAACAATGTTTTGGGCTGCCAGAATAATCGGAATCACAACAACTTCTAATCATTTTCTTTTACTCATACAGTAATAGAAACACTTTCAATATCATAAAATACACAGTGCAATAAAGCTGAATTAATCTATCAGGGAAAATGCAAATTGGGGTATTTGTTATTCTTGAATGCCTGATGTCACCACCATAATACCACAGTAGCAAGGTTTCTGAAGTACTTAACTAGAACAGAACATGGAATGCAACATGCTGCCTCCAATTCCACTTGATCCATTTGCTGCTGAAAGAGCTCTTTAAAATATTTACAGGGTAGTTAGTAAGAAATAATTCTGTGTATTGCATGAAGGAGAATATATTGCTAGTTGTTAGTTTGCTGAGCAAGTGTGAATACACACATTTTTCAAATTCCTTGATTGTTTCTTCCCTGTTTTGCTGCATTAGCAATATGTTGATGTGATGAAACATAGAACAGAGAACTAAAAGACAGAACTCTGCCAAACATCAGCTTTGCCTCTGGCCAGAGTATTCTGTACACCTGCAGTCCTGAAAGCACTGGAAAGGTTTCTAATTTCATGTTTTGAGAAGAAAAATAAAATGTTCTCAAGGAGTTAGAAGACCTTGCATTTTGGCCAACTGCACTTAGATTTTTGGCACTATGTCCTAAAAGTGAAAAGAGACAACTGGGAATTTTCTCACAGTATCCAAGTTCAGGATGAATCCGTAACATAGCAGTGTCTTCTGCTCTTACCAAAATCTCTTGAGATGTTCTAAAAATTGACTTTTTAGCTAATTATTTCATGAAGGATTGCATCACTGTACAAATTTATCTAAAAATAGCTTCTCAGAATTCTCGAAAGGAATCTTGGCCATCAGTCAGCCAAGCCCACATGGTAATTTTGTTTAATACTGTATTACTGAAAGGTTATTTTAAGCCTACTACAAAGTTCTACAGCTCTCAAAATGCAGAATTTGGTGTATGAATCAAAGCAATTCCAGTGGTTTTGTTTTGCTGGGAGTGTATTACTATGCTTCCCATTTATTTAAGTACTAAACAATAAATATTTAACTGACAGATTGCAGCTGCTAAATTGTATTTAAATCATTACAATTAAATATGCTTGTTTCTTGTGAGAATGTGTTTGCAACACAGAGGTCAGCATTATTACTACTAATTTTACAGCTGAATACACTGTGATACAAATAATTTTTCTAGGTTAACTAGCTTTTGACATAAAAGTAATTCTCTTCTTCCAGCTTAAAAATAAAAGAACTTTTACTTAAGCTCACACAGTCACAGTCCATAAGAAGATGGTTCAACTCATTTACATAAATAAATTTTAATCTTTAAAATACGATATGCCTATCTGTGGCTTTGTTAAAATACATCATAAATATTCTCACTTCCTGATACAGGCAGGATACTTAATTTCTTTAAGATGCCTCTTTTTCTTTTGCAGTGTGAAAAATTATGACAGATTACTTTAAAATCAATGTCTTAATAGTAGTTTATAAAGTTTTTGACATTCCCAAAGGCCAGCAAATGTGGATATATATGAGAGGAATATAGATTTTTATCATGGATCAACATGTTATTTTGCATCTCAAAGCAAAAGTTCCTCTTACAATATAGAACAGAAATGAATTTAGGGCTTTATGTTAATGTTTAGCATTATTTAGTAAGTAATCTGATTTATAAATTTATAAATATTTCTCCTTTGATGATCACATTAGGCTGGAGAAGTTGGGCTTTTATGAATTCTCTCTTTCAGCAGTGTAACAGCTGTGGAAATGGAGGATGGGACAAATAAGACTAGAAGAAAACAAGTTATGCTGCAGCTGATCATTCACTGAAGTTCTCGTGAATCAGAAACAGCTTGAGAGACAACGCCTGTCCAGGAAACAGAGGAACTGGGGGGATGAATCACAAGGGTGGATTCTGCCACTGCTCCCCTACCCAGCAAAGTCAGAGCAAGCCTCTGTGGTGCAGGCACATGAGAAACCTTTGGGGGTTGACAGTGGTTCTCCCCAAAGGGATTAAAGAAGTATGAGTGAAGTCTACAACCTCTATTATCAGATAATTCTTAAGTGTAATAAAGGGGTGACCTAGTTAAACCACATTCCTGTTCCTGGTGACTCTTTTTTGTGGTGTCTGAGATAACAGGGAGATTATTTTGGCATCAATTTAATCTAGTTAAATAGCTTTACTGAAGATCTTTATCACTATAAATAATGGAGGTATTTGAAGTATTTGGTTACAATTCTAACTGAAGTTATCCAACACAATGCGTCTCTAGCAATCCTCTTCTGCTGTTCCTTCTCTCTGCCTGAAGAAAGTTGTGAATGTTTTGAACACTTTCCAACAGTAGTTTAAACACCAAACAAAAATAAGCACAACAGCAAAACATTGCCCAGGTCTCTGATGAACATTTCTTAAAATATCCATGATAGGTATCATAGAACATGGTAAAGTGGTGTATACATTTACTCTTCAGTAACCCAAGATGAAGGTAAAAAGGAAGATATCTAAAAAAGAAAACAACTACCCTCTCTTTTCCAAAGGAAACCAAAATAAAACTCCCTACAATTATTTGGAACTCAACATCATCTGCTCTGCTGCAGCACAGTGGGATGAAGTGATAAAAAGCAGAAAGCACAGCTGCCTATTTATCATATAAATTTTGGTGAAATGTCTCCTGGCCAGCTGACAGACCTGAGACACAACTGTATCATGGCTGGAAAATATGTGATAATATCTATTTCAGGAGGATTTTTAACTATGTGCTTTTTATTTGAATCACAAATAACTTACAGTGTTGAAGACAGAGTGATTTTTACCCATTTGAGAATTTATTTTAAGGACAATCACAATTTCTAGATAACCTTTCAGAAAACCTGAAGCCTTCTGAAAACACAATTATTTTACAACAGATAAGCAAATAATTGAACAAGAGGAGGTCAAAAAGAGTCAACAGAACAGACAGATCTTGCTTTATGCAAAGAGCATCTGCTCTCCTCTCTCACAGAATTATGAAGGTTGGAAACTATATGAAGAGGGAAAACAAAATGTACTGGCTGCATATAATATGAGCCAAACAAATGTGCAGCTAATTCTTAACTCCAGAGAAGCAATAAACACTTCAATGAAACACATCCTACCTTGTGCAGCTGCTGTCACGTGTCAGACCTGGCTTGAACACTTCCAACAGGACATCAGAATAAAACAGTAAAATGAAAATAATGCCAGTTTTCTGTTGCCATGAAAGTATGAAAATTAATGTCTCCCCACCTGCTGTTTTAACTGATGTACTAATCTGTCCTTCTCTCGTTTAAGAGCCATTACTTCATCTTGAGTCTTCTTTTTCTTTGAAGCAGACAGCTCAAGCAAGGCAATATTTGCATCTTTTTCACTAATTGCAGCAAGCAAAGCTTCCTGTCTGATAAAATAAAATTAAAAGTGTTACATTCTCATTAAAACAGAATATATCCTACTATATCACACTATGTGAGATGTTTCTTTCAATCACTAGGAGAACAATCACCTACCTTCTGAACACTCTAAATAGCAAACATTGTCAGATCTCACCAAATCATGAAATAAACTGATTAGCCAAAAACTTCTCTTTACAGACTTTTCATTATTTGCTTCATAAAACATTTATCTCAGTTTGTTTTACTACAATGTGATAGCTAACAATAGTTCTTTGAAATTTCTTGCTTTTAAAAATCTTTGATTTTTTTTGCAATTTGCTTTCCTGAATTCCAGAATACCATACACAAATCTCTTTTAGCTTTTTCAGATCACAGAGATTGAATAATAGAAAGCAAAATGATAAAGGTAAAACCAATTTTTATATAATCCTGTTAACTTGATACCCTAGGGTCCTCAGTGCAGGAATCTCTTGATACCTTCCTCATATTTACTTATATGTTTTCCTATGGATTTATTCTTATTTGCTGTGTCAACACAAAAATATATTTCTAGAAGTAAAATACAAGTTTTTTGATCTGATTTTTCATGAGAAATCATTTCCTTTGCAATCTTGACTCCTCAGTCTCAGAGAATCTTACAGCACTCAGATATATATGGGCTAACATAGACACTTGCAGAGGCACATCACAAATATTTTGTGAGGACTTAAGACAGAGGCAATTTTTTACAACATGCAGTTGAAAGCACAGATCTTGAAGTATCTTATACCCTAAAATGCTCATGCTCTGGCAAGGCCATAATCTGTCCCTTAATTTCAGAAATAAAAGAAATATATTCACCTTCTGCAATGCATTCAGTGAAAGACTATGACTTATCAGCCAAGCAAAAGCACATAATACCCAATAGCTTTTAGAAAATAATATGTTGTGGCTTGTGCCTTTTCCCAGAACTATATAAGATCAATCATTAAAATATAAACATGGATAAGTGAATCATAAATTAACCATAGGCTCTAACTGCTAATAAATGTAAGAATACGACTCATGAACTTCATACAGTCAAGGTGAGCTAAAAGTTTGGAATTCTCACAGTCCTTGGCTTGCCAGCAAAAATGTCAAGAAAGTTATTTTACTTTTATTTCAAAGTTCCTAGTGTATTAATATAAATATTTATAGGACAATATTTCTGATGGAGTCAAAGAAAAACAACACATTTATTTTAGTTGAAGTTATGCGACATGGATCAATTTTAGATAAACAGTTGCATTTTATTCATCCACTTTAATAGTCTCATTTATTATTCTGTCTTCTTCATTCAAATCTCAGTTAAATGATGTTTAAAACAGAATGTCATAGGACTCCAACAGTCGTAATTTAAATTATAGTTATGAAATATTTTAAATAACCAGTATTAAACAAAAAGTATGTATCAGAGGGGTTGCATATACATAATGCTAACTTGAAATTAAATGTAAGTATATTGCTTTTCTGTAAACCTCATCATAAATTGCTGTGTAGTAATTTGTAGAAGACTGTCAGTTTGTTCACATGTTGTGCTCAATACCTATTTCATAAAACTTTAATTAAAATATTAAAATTTTAATGCACCAAAATAGAAGAAAGGTGATTTGATACTCGATTCAATTCCTCTCAACTTGCAGAAAGCAAGCAATTTATCATAAAACCATGGAATGGTTTGGGTTGGGTTGGGAGGGACCTTAAAACTCATTCATAGCCAGCCCTGTCATGGGCAGGGACACATTCCACTGTCCCAGGCAGCTCAGAGCCCCGTCCAACCTGGCCTTGGACATTTCCAGGGTTGGGGCAGGCACAGCTGCTTTGGGCAACTGGTGCCAGGGCCTCACCAGCCTCACAGATGTCAGGCATGATAACACAAGTTCTCTGACAGAAATAAATGTATTCTGTGACTTTAAAGCCAAAGAAAAAGAAACAGCATATTGCACCTAGACATAAAATACGTTATTTCAAATTAAATAAGGTTAGCTCCTCTACAGTTTTCTGAGAGCACACTGTCATAAAATTACAGAGAAAAGTTAGTTAGAAGTGTAATAATGTTCCAGTTATAATGTCTGAAGATAAATATTGATATTACCATCACAAACCTATGTATTTTCATTGTGAGCGTGTTAAAGAAATCTACACCTCAGAACTTGCAAGGTTTTAGAATATATTGAGGTTCATTCTTAAGTTGTGTAGATTAACTCCATGCCAGCCAGCCCCAACATAATATGTCTGCTCTCTAATAGCAAATTCCACAGTAAATATTTGTCAGCCATGAGGTTTTTAATGATATATATAGTTATTTAACAATGAGTAACATATAGTACAGCTGTAAAATGCCAAAAATGGAATAAACGGTTTAAATTAACTTGAAAACTAGACAAAGCTATACTGAAATTTTACTTCTCTGAAGTTTAGATCATGTCACTGCCTCCAAATTGGCAATAAAAACACAAACCTGACTAGTGAGGAAGCAAAGTCAGAACTACTGAATTATTTGGTATAATTTCAACATCTGATAATAGGATTCAGTCACATCCATATTTTTTGTACTGCCAGCCAAAATGATCGCACATTCTTGTGATCTTAACTGTCCAGCTGTGCAACATTCTCTACTCCACTTTAAAGTAATGAGGTGAAACCCTCCATGGGAGAGAAGAGCCAGTCAACATGCTTTGAAAAATCTGCACTCTGGATTCTGCAGCCCCAAACCCACAAAATTTTGCAGACCCTAGCATGTATTTTCTCAGCTGATGGGGATTTTCCTATCTTGGTAAATGCTTGGGAAAATATGTAACCAAACACTTTATTCCAGGAAATAATTACTCATATCAAGCACTTCCAGGAAATGATGGTTCATAGTCATGTGAAATAGCTGCTGTCAAATGACACCACAAGTGGTCCACTGAGACACTCCGAGATTTGAATCAAACCCACAGCACATATATGTTTGAACTGGCCCCACAAAATTATTACCAACATATTTTTTTAAATCTTATCCTTGTAGTTAAGTGGAGCTGGAAGGCCTTAAACCTATGAATGTGGAGAGATGACTGCACGATAGGAGGGTGGGGATTCCTGTGGAAGTGCTTTCCCAGCCACGTGGAGTGATGAACACATCCATTGCAAACTCACACTGCCAGCACTCCTGGAGCCACCCAAATGTGAGTCAGCCTCCGTTCAGAAGCTGTAAAGCCTCTCTTATCTGAGAGACAAGGTGTTTTAGCTCGGGCACAGTGCCACACAACGTGCTGATGGCTTCCAGACTGGGGCTCGCTCACACAGCCTGCCCGGCGTGGGCACAGCATCTGTCTGAACAGACATATTCTGGATGTGTCAGGATATTATCCATGTTTAGTATCATGGATAATCTGAACAGCAGTAACCTCAAATACAAGTGGCATGTAACCAGGCATTTGGGTTAACAAGAAGTCAGCATAGCTGGACAGTATATTCTACCAAATGATATATTGGTTGCTTTAATTCTTATTAACTACTTCTGTACAGAGGGAAGACAGAGAAGCCCATCAGATTTTATTATTATTTTTCAGAGTACAGAATAAAGATGCAGGTTGTGATAGAGCATGTAAGGAAAGCCATGTCCTCCTTTACTCCAGCGTGGCCTAGGATCCAGCCCTCACTAAGTCCCTGGAAGGCAGAGGTTAAAAAAGACCTTGCCCACATTTATAAGGCATTGGAAGCGAAGAGAGCCAAGCATTTATGGAGCTTCCTCTCAGGAAAGATTGGGAACTCTATGTTATCATATCCTATTTATTACATATTGGACACTAGTTTACCCACACCTGTGAAAGTTATGCTAGCCTGTCATCAGACTTCAAGTTTCCTATGGAAGAACAACACTCATGGACAGAAGCAATTTATTTTAGCTATCCAGTGACCTTGCTAAAAAATTAACATCACTGTTTCTGCAGCAAAACTTTGAAATGAGATTATCTGGCCACTACGAACAAGGTTAAGATGCCAGCAAAGTGGCCGACAACAATGATTTTCTCACCTACAAACATGAAGTAACTTCATTCAAAATTGTAAACCAGTGGCAAGGTTTCTATCTAAATCTCTCAGGTAAGTCATACACTTCTACTTTGCTGCTAGAAAATGAAACTCATCGTGAGTTTCAGTGCAAGAATTTTTGAAAATCAAGACCTGAACTGGCACCAAGAACAACATACAGTCTGATATACTCTCAGCTAACGTGCCTAAGAGTGTAAGCATAATTTATAATTCCTAATTATCTATTGTGTCAGGATAAAAAATGACTATTCAAATACAGTTCTACAGAGATGTTATCACTATTTGCAGCCAAAATGTCTCCTTATTGTTTAATAAATTATAGCAATAAAATACATTTTAAAATAATTTATTAGAGGAGTGACATTCTTTAACAGTAATATTTATAAAGAGTAATCCCTTTTGTTATTAGTAGTTTTTCCTCTCTTTTTTTGGCAAACTAATCTGTTATACAAATAACAGGGTAGTATTTTTAACACCAAAAAAAAATCACTCTAACTTTTCACAATAAAAGTAAGCAAACTCTCAAATTAAAAAGTACATATTAAACCTAACAGCAAACGCTCCACATAGGTAATTATTCTGTACATTTTATTTTCACCTGCATGAAGTAATTACCAGGATTTGCAACTTGTATGTCTTCCACTACAATATGCTGCTCATTGCAAGAAGAGGGAAAACTTTTCCCTGGAAAAGAAAAACATATGCATTGAAATTTCTCCTCCCCTGGCAAAGGCTGATGGCAACAACCCACAGCAACCTCAGGCGAGTCTCCTTAATACAGGGTCAGTGGATACAACAGTCTCTTAAAAAGCACACTCACAGCTGAGGGATCTGGGCTGACAGACCAAGTGCTTCCACTAAGAATTACCAAGAAAATTTGCACAAAAATCTTACTATACTTTCTGTCACTCCACATTAAATACAAAAGAACAGATGAAAGAAACAGTCCTACCCTAACAGCCAGGAATTAATCTATTTACACCAGTTGTGTTCTATCCGAAATTCCAGTTTGTATAATGTTTTCATTAACTAATGAATGATGGACTAGAAAATTTACTTATTACATTTCAACGAGGCTTCCGAATGGGAGGATTATCAAGTGCCATGAAGAAAAGAATAGAATTGGTCTTTGCAAACCAAAGATGCTGTCTGGAAAAGTAAGGGGAAACTCCATATTAATGACCTGTTGTTAATAAGGCAAATAGCATATTTAGAAGTAAAAACAAAAAGAAATTGCAAGGCAGAAGTGAGTTTTTTCATCTACACAAAAGGTCTTAGCTGAAATACTGAATACAGTACTCTCTGAAAAATGAGGGAAAAGGCAGAGAAATGATTGATGACAAAACATTGGGGAAAACTACAATAAACAGTCTATGAGGGACAACATGATAATGGGAACCTAAAATGCTATGTCCAATTGAAATAGAATTTTTTTCTATATTCATGGCACACAGAACAAAAAGCAATGTCCATAAATTGCAGAAGAAAGCAGCAAATTTTTTCCTCCTAATATCTAGCCAAGGTGTAATGACAATGGCCATTCCTCAGTGATCGTCAAATACAAAGATTCCTTTCCTTGGAATATTGATCAATTATTAATCAGATGATAGAGAGAGCTTTCAAACAAACAGAAAGTATAAAATAATATAAATCTTTTAGTAAAGTTACTGGAAGTAGTGTTAAAGAAAAATCTGAATTAAAAAAAGAAACAACCTTACATCGGATTAGAGAAAGCAGATCATAGCAAAGTAACTCAATTATAAATGTTGCCTAAACCTGAAAAATGCAATCCTACAGATCTCTAGCAATACATACACAGAGTTTGCATTTGTGAAAGCATCTGTCCTGGAGTGAAAAAATTACTTAATATGAAAAGGAAGTTTTAGCATACTAGAAGGGAAGATAAGATAATGCAAGAAGAAATAAATCCGTGAAAGTCTCTGTTGAATGCCAAACTGAAAAAGTATGTTGTATACAGTATTTTATCAAACTTCAGGCTAAACAAATGTCAGATGGAATAATTTCTTTAACAAATATGGGCAACAACTGAGAAAAAAGGGTTGCTCACTAGCATATATTTAGTCAAGATTAACTAAGGATAAAAAAAATGTACTAAGAACAGATTTAATAACCCTAAACTGTCATTCAGCTAGTAGGAGGTATTCAAGATACAGCTAATAAAACACAAAAAAATGGTTCTAGCCACCCACAAAAAATCTCAGTAGTATGAAACACTGAAGGATGACCACTAAGATAAATGCTTTCTTTTGAGAGCTGCCTTGCAGTTAACCTTCTTAAAGAGTCTCCCAGAAACCTCTAATCATAATACATTGCATTGCCACTTATCACAGTCAATTTAGAAGTGAGCTCTGTAAACACTCCTGCCTTACTCCCCACCTCTGTTAGTCTAAGAATAATTTTTTGAGCTTTAATAAAAGAACCCATGACAACTTTTTGGGAGGTGAGGTGAGTTCTTAGAAACAATCCAATTGTAACCTAACAGAATTCCTAGATTAAGATTTATAGAAACAAGACCTTCTAACGAGAACTTTTACTGCCTTTACTACTTAAGCTGTTCTCCACAAAATACAGAAATGCAATTTTAGAAGTCACTATTAAAGCTAAATCAAGTCAGAAATGTTTGAACTAATGATATACAGGGGAGTACTCAGCCAGCTTCTTACATGCTAATCATACTGAAGGACAAAAAAACCAGTTCAATCAACTTTTTCACTTTAATTATTGTTTTCTTTCCCTCGTGACCCCCAGTATTCAACCTTAAGTTCAGTAGGAGGTGACTAGAGATAGACGGTGATGAGAGATCCTGTTTGAAACAGCTTCTCTCTGTCACTCCTAAAGCAAATAAATGGTTTGTTAAAACATGCTGTTAATCCATTATGGATGTGCATGCATTTTAGAAAATAAACTTCAGAATATTATTGGTATTTTAAAGCTTTTTCTGACAGAAAATTTATCTCTCCATTTGCTTGACAAAAGCATGTTTATAGATTACTCCTTTTAAATGAACAATTATCTTGCACTGTATTCAAAGAACAAACCCCTTTGAAATACTTTCAGAAGGAAAAGACACATTGAAATGGCATTTTGGGCTGTCCTGGTTCCCTTAACAGCAAACACAGACAACTGTTGTTGCTCCACAGCCCAAACACACCAAAAGGAAAGGGCTGCTCCATGAAGTGTGGGGCAGAAAAAGGGGGGCCTGCTCTTACACACCCCACTCCACACTCCAGCCCACCAAGCACTTTTCCTCACATTATCTGAGTATCAAATCTTCAGTCTTCCATCTGATCAAGTCTTCTGCTGGAAGCAGGTGTGTGGATGAAATATCAATGCTTACACGATGTGAGACAGACAACAAATAGTCTCTATATTATACCTGCATTAGATTTATATTAGATGTAGATTAGACTAAAATTAAGGAGAAAAAGGAAGATTCATCTGTTTCTAATGTGAAATTTCAGAGTAAAGGGAAAGAAGCAAAAGAGAGGACCTGATTCTTATTAATCTCAGAGGAGTTTCTTGACAAGCCAGAATCCTTATCCATCTGTCCCTTTCCTCCATTCTACCTCCCTAGAGCCACAGTTCATTACTCCCATAATCACATCTCTACTTACATCTCCCACATTGCCTTTACATTGGCAATTTCAAGTTATTCACTTTTTTCCTCCTCAACAGCAATTTGAAATGTGCATATAGGTCCTTTTCTAAGGAAACAAAACTAATCCAGATTTTAAAAGGCAAAGAAGAAACTTCATGCCCATTTTTTGGGGCTAATTTTCCAGTAAGAAGTAGCCACTCAACTGCCCTTTGAATTCTTGGAACTTTTTCAAGCCCTGTAGCATTGCACTTCTGATGTCTCAATAATTTATATTTTAGAAATGACAGATAAGTAAAAAAGATCCCCCAGAAAAGACACTGTGAAAGCAATTACATCATAGTTTCATAGATCATGCTTCCATAACCACTGCACTATTATTTCATTCAAATAGGCAGCATTGCTCACACAGGAGTAGATGTAACAAGCTTCAGATTGTGTGAGCAATGCAGAGGAAAAAAAATAATTCACAGTCCTGCAAAGTACAGCAGAAGAAATCAGATGACAATATTTCCTGAGTTTTGCAGTTTTTTTACTGGAACTTACTCCTGTTGTTCATTTGGCTTTGTTTGATTCTCCACAGGAATGACACCAACACTTGGATAAAATCCCCCTGCCTGCTTTATGCCACAGCCCAAATTGGTGCAGAAATGGGGGCTGCTGGGAAGAAGAAGAATGGGATGTGAGCACATGGGATTCTGTTACAGCCCAACATGGCACTGCACAGGGTCCACCAAAGTCACACAGGAAAACAAAGCTACAGGTAATCTGTCATTGTCAGCCCCCTCATTCTTCAACACCACTTTTTTTGTTTATAGAAGACAAAGATAAAAGTGCTTTGGGGGAGGAATGGTTTGATCTTTAGAATATAGTTCTTGGTAATGTTTTTGAACTGCCAAATAAAGGTTTAAGCTTGAAAAAAATGTTAAGAGTTATTATGGTTTTAATGAATTTGTAGAGAATTCAAAATATTTGAGTCAAAGACATATAAAACTGAGATGCAGAAATGTGATATTAAAAAAAACTCAACCATTGTTTTTTAACTTTTGTTAATTGAAATCTGTCCTTAATTTTGAGTTGACAATATTTTCCAAATAACCATTTGTTACAAAGTAGACTATTATGTTAAGTAATTAGTGGGGTTTTTTCCATCTTTTAATAAATGCTGATCAACAAAATTATCCACACAAACAAAACTCTACTTCCTTCCTTTCCACTGGCAATTTAAGAAAAAGATTAATCTGGTTTTAAAAGAAGTAATTTAAGATCTTCCTTCTAATTTTCACAATACTACAAAGAGTTGCCCTTTGAACAAGAAATATAAAACTCATAAAATCCAATGTAGATCACATTGAACTTGAAAATATGTCACAAATTAGCTCCATTTTGAAACCAAATATAGAAACCAGTATGAATATATTAGAATTTAAGTCTTGATCTTAACAGTGCATTACAAGGCACTTTTGACAAATATAACTGCCTGAGGAGCTACAAATAACAGAATTCACTGTCTTGGCTGTGCATAATTCATATTTGATAAGTGATCTCAGGGCACATTTTAAATGCTCACCCACTAAATAGGGTCTCAGACCAGTGTAAGCCCCTGCCACATGAATTCCACCAGTCACAAATACATGTCAGAATATAAATGTGAATCTGAAACCAAGAAACCCCTTGGATGTTTGACCAAACAGCCCTGACACACACCCCCCAAGAAGGCTGATATTTTTATATTTTAATTATTTAAATTTCAATCTATGAAATCAGAAACATCATTACCATTATTAACATGATGACATTCATTACTTATTTCTAAATTATGAGCATGTGTTAAAAGTTACATAGCTTAATCTGATTGATAAAGGAAATTCTACCAATTATTACAACTCAACATTTTCATTTTGTACAATTATGTTTTTTGTTCAATTTGCCTGGTTGATAAGATATTGCTAGGTACAGAAGAAACTTTAACATATCATTTCTGACAATTTCATTATATCTGGAACTACTGGGACAAGCCACAGAAAATCAAGTATTAACATCACTAATTATTGGAGCTAATATTAAAAAAAACTAGTTAAATGCCTGGATAAAGAAGATAAGTTATTTCTTCTCTAACTAGCAGGCCACAAAATTCCTTCAGGTGCAGGATGTCTAAAGACCTAAGTGCCTAAGAGCATTTTATCAGAGAATATTTATTCAAACCCCACCACCATTACTTTATCTCAGTGGAAAAAAATCCCAAACTTCATTTTTAATAAGATATGCACACCCAAAATACAGCATATGAAATTAATAACTGTAAAATAGAAAAGAATCAGTAAAGACAATGAAAGCCTGGAGTAGGAACAAGATATTTTATAAGGAATGAGAGAGGAAATTAGGCAGCAGCACACAAATATTTCTCTAATTAGTGTCTTAAAATATTGGGAATGAAAGAGATAGGATACCACATGATGTTATTTAATTAAATGACTTCCCTGCTAATGGAGCTATTCACAAGCATTGCCAGAAGCATGAAGACCTCACATGATTCAGCTTTGCATAAAGAAGTTTCCTCATTGATCTTCTTTGGTGGGTTAACTGTTCCAAAATCTGTTTCCGACTAAGGGAACATTTTAGAAAATGCATCTGTAGGGTCTGGGAGCTCTGAAACAACATACACTGGCTCACAGTGAAGACACTTTGTGCTGACTTTCTCAAAGCAGACTGAAGAGCCATAAACCATACCTGAGCTGTATCGGGGGGTCAGAGCCCACAGGACGGATGCTGGAACGGCCATAAGGAGTCATTACAGTGGAAATAACAGTACTGAGGTATCTTAAGACAGTTCCACAATTAATTGTAGTATGCTTAGTCTTGATAAACAATTAACTTCTTACACATCATACCAAACCAACACATGAAGTTCCTATTGATTTCAATAATATTTCTGACAGTCTTCAGCAAAGCTTCTTAAACTGAAGGACTTTTATTCCGGGCAGAAAAGGGTTTGCTTTCGTGCTAACATCAAGTTAGTTCAAATTCGACAACAAAATGGATAATAAATTACTTAATCCATAGGACTACACTGATTACTGAAAATCAGTACTTGGTTATATTTTTAAAATTATTAAAATCAGTGAACTAGAATTAAAAAACTATATGTCTCTTACTGTTCCTTGGGTAGGTCAATCAAACTGTTTTTTCTTTCTTGCCAATATTTTAACTATCACCTCTCTCCATTGTTAGAACACTCCCTTTTCAAGCTGTCAGCCAGGTCTGTGTCAGGAATTAACTGGTCTAGTTGGGTATTCCCATTATATGTTAAAATAACTGAGGTGAATCTTGGTGAAAGAGGGTATTGACAGTTTTCCAGAAGCAACTACCAAACACAGGTCAGACAGCAAAACCAGGTTTCCCCAGGGATAGTCCCACAGGAGGTATGTTTGCAAGAACATTTGAATTAATAAAGATTGCTACATTTCTACAGTGGCTATGGTACAAAACCCCACAAATTCCTTCCAAAACATAAGGTCTGGACTGTCCATCTAACACAAGTCAATAGTGCTTTTGGAAAAATAACCAAATTCAGCAATTAAGAAAAAAAAACCACAAAAAAACCAACCAACCAACCAAAAGAATCCCCAACCTTCTTTAGAATCAAATACAGGATACATTCTAGGGCCTCTGCATGCCCATGGTTGATTTTTTTTAAACTATATACAAAGTTGTACACTTACTGCAACCATGGATGAGCTCTAGAATCCAAGACAACAAAAAAATTAAATATTTCTGAGCAGGATTTTGAACTTTACCTGAATCAACAGCACATCTGGAAAGAATTGTGGCAGAATCAGCCTAAGAAGGAGTTGCTGAGGAAAATGCTGGCTGAAATTGCTATCTGGGTGGCCTTGTGACTCACACAAATAATGTGATCCATTTTCAGATGAGCTGTCTCTAGAAGGAGGAATGCTAATAGAAGTGCCATTGCTATGAGAAATGAAACAGCAGCTGTTAATTTCCACAATTATCAGAGATTCAGTACAGGTGGGAGGAAATAATGGCACCTCAGCTGTTCAAAGAAGCCAGAGGTGACCAAATCAAAGTCTAGGTACAAAAGTAGGTGTAGGATTTTTTTCCTGTTCCACAAAAGGGACCCACTTATTCACTACAACTCAACTCTGCAGGTACCTCTGCTGCTGAATGCTCTCCAGTACATAAGAAATGCACACTCTCAGAACACAAAATTACGTGAAATATTCTCGACATTACTTTAAAGCATGTGAGAAGCATGCTAGCTGGCTACAACAATACTTGTCCAAATAAGAAAGTAACATGAAAACTTGCCCAAAAAATGCTGAAAGAGAGAATGCAGCATTATCCTTTCTGGAGTAGTAGATGAATCAAAATAAACCCAAAAACTCACATCAGGATCAGGCACTAAGAAATTTTATCTATGTCTACCTTATATATTCCAACAAAAGAGAAAGGCATACAGGCTATTATTGTATTGATTAGAAAACCCCGTGATTTAACAACAGAAAACAAAGTTTTAGTTAACAAAGAACTGAGGTATTTTTAAAAGTAGGAAACACGATGTAAAAATCTAATAAATAAAATATTTAAAACACTTAAACTACATTCAAGTACTAAAACCTGGCAAAGATATAATTGGTTTGGTTGTTCTACTCATTTCAAAGCTTTTTGAACACTGCTCATGGTTCTACAGTTAAGGCTGACTTTAGTTTATCCTTAAGGCAGAGATTGGTATTATACAAAGTACAAAGGAACAAAGTATGTTTTTCCCCAAATTACTTCCATGCTTCTGCACATTAGTGGAAGTTACTCTGTAATGAACAATTACTAACAGCTACAATTGTTTGGGAGGAACAGAGTCCATATGATGTTTATAAAGGCTGACATATTCAGTTCACATTTACAGGAAGCAGAGTAGCTTGAAGCAAGAGAGCTGAACAAGGAACTGACTACCTAAGTGAAAAGCAAATCAGCAAAGTGTAAGGGAACACAGTTTCACATGTGTTGACAACCCCTCCAAAAGATGTTTTCTAAGAAAACACTGTCTCAGACACTAATACAATAAAGAAAATTATTTTTATTTCTCCGTAATCAATACAGTGAATAAAGACACATGCACAATATAACAAAAGGAGGAACTGCTAATAGGTATTTCCTCAATAGCTATTTTTCCAACAGGTAGAATAACTCTTACTGGTTACAATCAAATCCTGGTGTTAGCCAGTGGATTTTTGATGGATCTGGAATACTAAATGAAGATTAATTTTTTAGCTCATTCCATTTGACTGTAACCAATGTCACTAGGTGCCAACCTTTTTGCATCTGAATATCTCTTGAGGAGCAATGTCCCACTGAGTGATCCAACTTGACACCCTGCCTGTCACCACCCCGTGCTGTCCCCACCTGTCTTCTGTCTTAGCAGGTGCTGCTGCCACTTCCACTTAATCTCAGTGCCAATAGCTCCTCTGCACCCTGCAGCTGTGCCAGCATTGGCACTCAGGCCAGAAAGGTGACTGGCTTGAAGTCTCTGTCCCGTGCACTCCAGCATTCCCAGTTGCAGCCAGCTGACACACAGACAACTGATGGAGACAAACTGCATAAACCTAAAACCTACCTGGCAGAGCTTATCAGAGCAGTTTACTCTGTGTAGTGCCTCATCATTAAGTTACTATCATTATCTGGTAACTAAACCAGCAGTCATAATGCAGTAAAATGAATAAAACAGAGCGCAATCAAAATCTGCAGAAAACAGTACCCAAAGTTTAAGACTATATTTAAAAATTACAAATTCTTGAACTGAAGGATGGACAGAATCCCAACTCCTTTCCAGAAACACCTTCAGTTCCTCCAAGGACCCAAGCATGTTTTGATTGCTGAGAGAGGCCTTAGTTTTTCAAGTAACAGAACAGAGACTCAGGAACTATTTCCAAGTCCACAAAGAAATGATTACTGAGAATGACTACTGCACCTCACTGGTGACTTGCTAAAGATGTGGATAAAATTTGCTAGTTAAAAAGCTGTGGCATTCATTTTCTTAAGACCAAGCTAATACAGAGCACCTTAAATTAATGGATTCCAGCAGCAAAACCTCAGCTGCTGCAGGATAGGAGAGAAGCTACCAAAAGAACAAAAGCATTTCCCAACATCTACCAACTTACAGATCAATTTTCAGTTGTCACCTTCAAGGTGAACTACTGGTTTTTAATATACAATTACAAACCCACCAAATTTCAAATTATTTCATAATGTACATAGCAAAATATGTGCCTATATATTCTTAAAAAAACCTGTAACTTAAGCCTAATTGATTAAAGAAAAATGAAGTTATTGAAAAACATTCAAAATATCCCCCAGATCATTTTTGCACAGAAACTGAAGTGGTGAGAAACCTACAAAGGGCCATAAAACTCTTGGACTGAGTTCATTGTTGTTTATTCCAAACAGCTAAGACCACAGTTTAGGAAATCCTAGTCAAGAAAATATTTTATTATATCTCATTAGCCATAGACTGTGTCAGCATCCAGCACAAAGTCACTGCTTCCACGTGCTGTGTGATTATAACCCAATAATGAAGATGACCATAACCATCTCTCTCAGGAGCCAGATCAGATCACCTGAGCAGAATGTCCACACTGAAGCAGGGAACAGGAGACCTTGCTGGCAGGTTTTAGAGCAACAGGTAACACTCACACACAAGAAATACAAGTCCTTTGCTCCTTGCTTGATCTATCACTGGCTTATGGACCTGTGAAAATGCTCTCCTGCACCTTCACAAGCCCTAACCACAGTAATGCACAAGCTAGTCTAGTACCACAGAGCTTGAGGTAAGGATTAAGTTTTGTGTTGCTCCTGCCAGGAATCCCCAGAAAAAATTATCAGAATGTGTCTCCTGAGTATAATAAAATAGAGATGTTGAGAATTCCAGGCATGGCTTTTTCCTATTCAATACAGACAAGCAATAGTATAGCTAACTAAACCACAGCAACCCTCCAGAGTAAAAAAAATCCAGCTGCTAGATTTGGTCCAAGTGTAATTCTGAAAAGGGACCCCAAGGGCTCTAGTCCTCATAAGGTCACCATGTGGTATCAATCGGCCTAAAGTGCCTTTCCAAGCACCTTTTTTTGTCAAAGATTCTTGGTTCCCCATGCTACGTGCAGCCTGCACAGCTGGTGCACATTATTCTTCAGCTCATCCAGACTGAGGGCCTGGTTTTAGCAAGGTCACAGGATCAGAGGGCACAGCAACTCTCCTCTATCTCATAGACTCTAGAGTTTCCTTCCTGTGGAAGTTGAGCATAAAGGTGAGTTGATGGGATTACTCATAGATCTCATCCTGCCATCCTTCAGAGGTATTCTCCATTCACAGATTTTCAGCACTGTCCATCAACAAAAGCCTCTCTTGGAGCAGAGCAAAGCTCTCTTTTAAGAAAACATGCATTTCAAGGTGCCAAAGGAAAAGACCACTTGTGTCCAATTCATCCCAGTTCTGGCTTTGTCCTTCCCTTGCAGGCTCTCCAGAGAAGATGCACCTCATGTGAAACTGGGAAGGCAGTGTGTCCAACAACAGATCCTCTCCGACCAAGAGGTTCTCACTCTGGACATGGTCAGTTTAAATGAAAAATACAGCCAGCCTATCAAGGACATCCGAGTGCAGAAAACCTAGGGACTGTGGAGATTCTGGCAATACTACAGTAGAGGTGCCAGGGTCATAGTTTATGTGTGAATCAATGCAGCCCTAAATCAAGCAGCTGCTTCAGATTAGAATCACCATGGGCATTATCTTCTCCTAGAGTCCTTCCCTGGTTTCTTTTGCATGGCAGGATGAAATGGGCCTAAATTATACACTTGAGTAACCAGAATGTCTCTATTACATTCATCAGGAAAAAGTGAACCATATATTTAGGGGAAGAAATCCTTAGCTGTTCCAGCTACTAATGCCATTTGTTTAAAAATGAATTGTATTACACATATAACAAATTGATATTTTCAGTCCAATTCTCAGTACTTTTACTTTCCAAATACTATTTCCATTGTACTTTCACTAGCAAAGTTTACACACCATATCTCAATCCAGAAAGACAACAAAGTAAGAGATTACAAAGAATTTCTCAAACATGGCTGTCATTCTCTCCCAGTGTATATCTACCAAACTTTCTGTACACATTTGGCATTATTCAGTTTTATTTCTTTTTAATTTTTAAAACATTTTAAATCTGAGGAAAATTAAGTAATAATATTTATAGGCATTCATAAAGTATGCAAATCCACATAAGGAAACAGAACTTAAAACTAGTGTGAAGGCTGTGATGACAATTATATTGAAAGAGTTAATTACAGCCCAAACCAAGGACTTTTGTAAGCTGCAAATTTACAGTTCCTTAGAAATGATGAGACCCAACTGCAGTAGCGAAAATATTATTGCTTCTGTAAACTCCAAGCTCAAGTATAAAGTAGATATGTAATCTTCAACTCCCTAAACACTCCAATTTGGCCACGAAAGATGCTGTTTTACATTTCCAAACATTTTCCCCTGTCACTACTTTTTATACTTCAGTTCTCAGGTTGTAAGTATTTGTTACTTGCAAAGCAACTCCTTTTGAACGCAGAATCATGGGAGGCATTTGTTACTAACTGCTAATGCAGCCTGCCAAACAAAAACTCCCTGCTGGTGACATGACCACCTAGTGACCTCTAAAAATGTTTTAACAATGTGAAAAATATCTCCCTCTTGTAGGAAACAGCAATTTTTTAAATTAAATGTACATTGAATGTTCGCTTACATACAGATAAATGGTATTCAGAGTCACCTTCTCTGTTTCCAATTTCAATCTTTTGAAACCCAGCCCAAACCTAAATAAATAAACGTTGATACTAAGAGGAAACTAAGAGCTCAAGAGCCTTGTGATTTCACAAACAGCTTTTTTCCATTTTCTAAAATCTAAACTTCGAGCCAGACATAGAACAGGTAATGAAAAGAAACAAGTTTGGCAGCTCCTATGTGGGTCTAAGCTGAAAATATGTCAGGCAAAAAAAAGCAGATTTAAAGTCTTTAAAAGTTTGCAGCTTGCTGAACTGATTTTTTTTAGTATGTAAAATTTGCAAGTTGAAACACTATAACCGTGTTGAAAAGTGACTGTTACACAATGCCACCAAAACCAAACTTTTAAACATCACTTTACCACTACCTATCCCTCATGCAATAGTATCACAAAGAGAAAAATAAATTAGGATACCAACTAATATGATAATGAACATCTAATGCTTAAATATGGTATATTTCTTTAACATTCATTGAGGGTGGTTTTTTCAAATTACCAGGACATTGACAGCTTTCAAGCAAATATTTTTGAGATAGTTATATCTCATTCATTTACTTCTTTCTTACTTGGAAGACACTGGATTAAAAAATACTGCTACTTGATAGGCTTTTTAACAAAACATAGGTTTCTGGAATATTAACCTGCAATTACCTCAGATCATTCATAAAAAATGAACTTGCCAATCTTACTCCATCAACATTTATGATTTTTACCAAGAATAAAAAGCTAGCTGAGGTACAAATCTTTAATCTATCTTCAACTCACAACCCTCTGTCTCTCTGATCCAACAGTGTATCAGGCTAAAACAGGCTTAGCAGGCTAATGGCACAAGGATGACCAAAGCCACAGCTCCTTTCAGGTCATTACCACAACTCCACACAACATCAGGAGTGACATATAAATTCAAGGACTTCATTCCTGTTAAAAAAAAAAAAACTTTCACCTTCTCCCATATTTAGGCTTTGAAGGAAAATCAGAAAAGTTGAGATATTAGAGCTGAACAGCTGAAATACTGACATCACAAATAATCCAGAGGAACTTCCCACAAGTTTTGAACACAAAGTCCTTATTATACCAACACGTTACCTCAATGCACAAGGGCATGCATTTGCTGATGTCTGGCTTTCAAGTACAGCTTTCAAGAACTTTATACTGCACTAATTAGCAGTGATACTTAAAGCATGGATAATTTTAATGGTGTCAGGAAGAACACTCTTTCTAGTACTCTAAGAGAAGAGAACTTTTTATCTAGATAAAATTCTAATTCTGCCATATAACATAATCAACGACATACACAGGTTTTATACACAGCTAGGGTGTAGCTACTAACAGCTTTGAGGGGAAGTACTCCCATAAGGAGCTCCTAAAACTTTTACTCCTAAGCCTTATTCATAAGCTACAGGTATGTCTGCTTGATTCTCCCTCTGTTCCAAAGGAAAAAGTGTTATTTACTCTTCTAGAATTGCAGGAACTGCCAAAAAGTAAAACCATACACTTCAGGTTCTGAGTTCCAGGACAGAATGCTCATCACCAGAATAAGACCCAAGGCACTGAATTATTTCTCATCTTTTACCCTGACCAAATGCTGCTGTTATGTGGGAAGCCTTACACTGGTTTCCACATGTGTCTGGAAGTGATCTGGAGCAAGGTGCTCTCCATTCAGAAGCTCTCTCAGCCAATATTCACAAACAGACATCTGATACAGACAGCAAAATAACTACACCTCATCTCCTTCAAATTTGATGCAAGACACACTTGTGAAAAAAATCATAAACTAATTTTAAAAGGAAGATAATTCTTGTATTTCATTACTTTTGCACCAATGCAGAATCTTCTGATTTATGTGAAGTGATGCCCTTCTGATCTTCATCCAAGAACATATTCTCAGAGCTAATTCTCACCTGTAATTTTGGTGTGCTTTTGTAGGTGATGTACAAAGGTTTACGTAATGTTCCTTGAATCAGATCTCCAGCTGGCACACATTTTGTAAATTCCACTAAAAATACAGGGAATATCCTAGTTCAAACTTAATGGTTTGGTACGTAAACCTTGCACTGAGCCAAACTACCTTACATTAAAATTATAAAGATGCTATGATGATTACTGGGACTGTATTTATTGATGTAAAATTATAAAAATAAAGCATATTTTAATGCTTTTTCATGCTTACTAATGTATTTCATCCCTTTTTTTTCAACAGTGTTTCTTCATAGGTTTTGTAACAAACTGAGGCAAGACATGTCTCAAATTCCATCTCCAAATAACAGATTACTGACTATCTGCTTAATACATTATATATATGGTTTTATTCAGCCTGCTACAACTACTGCACAGGAAGAGCTACTCAAAGTTTTCTTTATTCTTTTTTTTTTCTTTTTCACAACAGTGGGAGACATGCCAGCTGGGACATTTTAAGTCTCTTTCATTAAAAAAAGGTTAAGGTCAAAATAAGTATGATAAACATGGTAGTTCATCTTCTCAAAACTCAAGATGAAAGACTAAACAGAAGAGAATATTTTAACCTCACTAACTGTAAAATCTACTTTTTTCCTTCGTGTATAATTAGAAGTAAAAAATACTTGGAAAAAATCATTTTTGCTACAAACTTTTGTCTTTAAATGTACTCAGTAGTTAATTTAACAACTACATAAGTCTTACATTTATGATATGTTTTCAATTATCTAGATGACTGACACTTTCATGTTTTATGGAGGCTTATGAAGAGTAACACACTTAAAGAGAAAAGAAATATATTTTCCCATGGTAAAAGGAAAAAAATTAAAAGATAATCCATATTGCGTATTGGTTAAATTTGTTGTCCATTGTCTAAAAATTTCTAAATACTATGTCTTCAAGATCCTTGCATGTAAGACTATATTAAAATACAGTGAATCCATACACTTTGGTTTCTTATACTAAAATACTTTGTTACAGGAAGACTAAAGTATGTTTTCACTCACTTTCTCAAAGAAAAAAAACAGCCCAAAGGTTATCAGATGAATGGGGACAATAGATTAACTTCCAAAGAACTATATTCTGTTTCATGTAAAAGAAAAGTAAATTTATAGCACACCAAGCTTTTATTCCCAAGTGAATATAATAACTGGAATGCAAAAGTCTAAAACTGGCAACAAGTAAAGCTGGTAAAAGTATAAGTAATGAAACTTGAAACGAGGCAAAGAGATTTCAAAGGTTAAAGGGAGATAGGGTGGAAAGCTCACAAGGCAGACCTGTTCTCCCTCAAAACCATAAGAAAAATCTTCAGCACAGCAAAAGCAGCATGGGTTGCATAAATTTGAAGTGACAGAGCCTTTTGGACTGTGGTGTTATTTAAAGAGGAAGAATCTTTTGGGGGGTGGCAGGGACCCATAGAGCACTACAGAGGAGTAGCTTTCTGCCCAACCTTAAGGGTTAAAATGAAAGCAGAAATATCAAAAAGACCATATTAAAATAACTTTACTTCAAGGACTGGTGCAGTGAATTACCCATGGAGAGACAGGGGGGAAAAAGATATTTTCCAAAAATACACTGCCATGGAACTCTTCAGTTAACTCAAGAATATATATCTTTTCAGTATTTCTTTAGATCATAAAAAAAATTGAAATCACAGAATCTTTAACAGATCTATTGATTATTCTTAATGGATAACACAAGTCCTGTGACATCAGTGGGTACAAAGTCCCAAAAAAGCTGATAAAGAGTTTATTTAAGGAAGAGGGAAAGTTTTCTAGTTAGTATTCATAGAGAACAAGCAGCTCACAATGCTGCCAGTTCAACAACTAATACCATAACTGTTCTGATTTAGACACCCTATACCCTGGGATGGCTGGCACTATAGAGGGGGTAAAGTCAGGTAAGAATTTAGTCTGAAGTGCTCTCTCAGGCTAATTACTGTGATGTGCTCAACATGAGGCAACTCCAGGGCTGCTGCAAGGGGAAATCTGGGCTAATGGAGAGGCAGCAATCCATTTATAGCAAATCGTGTATTTTAGACAAAGATCTTTACACCAACACTCTGTGACCTGTGCTGGCTGTCTGCCAACGTCTGGGTGAAACTGAAAGTGCTACTTTTGATCCACAAGGTCTTAAATGGCTCAGCTCGCTTGAAAGGTTCCGTCTTTCCTTTCCTTTGTGCTGGGCAGCTTGAGACCTGGTGTGAAAGTATTCCCAGTGGAAGTGTGAGTGTCTGGAGGCAGCAGGGAAAAAAGAGGAATAGGGATGGGGATGAAGGAAGGAGGGAGAAAACTGCACAAGTCTATGTGAACCAGCCCACAAGGTTATGCTGTAAGGATCATCACTTCACCTGAGCCCTGAGGAGGGAATGATTTCCTGTTCATGGCTACTCAATGAACACACTAACTACTGGCAAAAATTCAGCCTTTGACTTCATAAATGCTGAAATTATTCTCAGGTTTTCTTTATTCCTTGGCTTCACTTTGGCATTTCCTTAAAGAATGATAAAAAAGTACTTACTTTGAGTGGTATATAATTTTTTTAAGCCATCATTAAACAGCCAAATAGCAAAAAATAATATCAAGGCTTTATATTTTCTCATGATGCCCTAAATCCATAATAAAAGTCAAATGTATGTTATTAAAAATCCATATTTTTATCAGTGCTTAAAGTACACCTTACTCTCAGTCAATTAAAGTCTCTGCATTCAGTGGTGCTGCTCTGAATTTGCTGCTCTAAGGTTGAAGCACTGCACTTAGTGTAAGGACAGACATTCAGATATAAAATAAATTACATAGCAACAATTTCTAGAGAAAGGCCATGTTCATAACAGCAATTAAAAAGACTTAAAGACTTTGTAACTGAATGTCTGGAATGGTCAATGAATAGAACACTGATGTTATGACTGTTTGAAAGACACCCATCACATAATGCTTTTGCACCCTTGGCATCCAACTCTTCCCTTAGCATAGAAGCAGTTAAAAGGTACCAAATCAGGATAAGGAAAAGTAGCCAAAGTTCAGCTGTTATTCAACATATTATTGTACTATTTTCACACATTCCCTCAAGGAAATGAGAGCAGAAACCTTCTGCACAGTTAGTACACAGCTCAGTTATGAGCCTACTGTGTTCAACAGTGACTAAAGCCTGGGAGATGTCCCTTAGGGTACCCCTGCTAAATACCCCTCTGTGATTTAATCTAGTTAGCCACAGGGTGTCAACACTGGTCCACACAGAGGCAGGCTCACTAAATTCGTATTTGCCAGTTTAAAAATAAATCTTAAATAAAACAATCTAGAAATAACAGTTTGAACAATTTGACACGTACAATAAACATATGGAATGACTTACAAGGGAAGGAGACTGAAGCAAGCACAGAGCAAAAGTGAGTTGAGGAGACACCCAGTCCTGTTACTTAAGCTAGCAGTGAAAAGGAAAAAAATTCATTTTGCTTAATGCCAATGGGACCAGGTATATGTCTCAGACAAACAGGGTTTAGATAACAGGGAAAAAGGAAGGTTGGGATAAATAGAAAAGAGTATCAGGCATTTTCTTCACCCATTTATACTATTGTTCTCCAGATTCCCCAATGACATCAAGAACCCAGCTTTTTTTTTTCAAAGTTGATCATGCTATTAAAATTGTAACTGCACAGCATGTGTGCAGCTAATTAATCTGCAATGCAAAATCATCCAAAATAAAAGTTCCATCTTACTGATCTCATGCATGTAAGATGGCAGTACCCACTTTACCCTGACCCATTATTGAGCAAAATATCTACATTTAGCTAAATGCACTAAAAATAGCTGTTGACCTCCAAACCTTATTAAATCCCCAGGTCTACTTTATATACAGTACCTTTTTTTCCAAATCTAGTGATTCTGTACTATGAGTTAATTATGTACAACACAGCAACGAAGTATATATTTGCATATTTTACTTTAATAATAGAGAACAACTGTTATAAAGCAAAAGTGCAACAGGTAAAATGCAATCTTTATTACACAAGTTAGACTAACAACAGTTCCACTTCAAATGAGCATTTTAAAATCAGTAATTCTAACAGAAAGAAATTAAACATCATACAACTGCAACAGAATTAAGAGGTCCATCTAAAACTTGAGAATTATAAAAATGACTTTGCACTGATCTCTGCTCAGGGGTTTTTCACCATGAACATAGCTGTCAAAATAATTTTCCTATCCGGAATTTCAACCTCTACCCAGAATTTCCATCACTTCCTTATTCTAGAATTTCTGGATTATATTTATTTCCTTGTATAATATATTTGAAATAAACTGATTAAATCTGGTTTTCTCTTCACGCTAAATGTGAAGTCCCCCCCATGCCCATTGTTAAACAAACAACCAAAATTTTCAATTCAGTGCCACTGAGTTACAACGAGCAAAAGACATTTTTCAAATTGTTGAAGATACAGTTTATAAGGAAAGCAAGAAACACTGTAAAAGAGATACATACATATATACAAGTCTTAACAGGAACAAGCGACTCTGAGAGTTCATTCAGCCAAGGGGGTAGAAAGATGAGGGCAAACACCTGCATTCACCACTAAGGATTATACTCCAAGTCTACAGAAGCCCTTTGAGAATTCTTTTCTTGACTACTAGGGTCAAGTCCTGAAAGCCACAGAGTGGTCTGCTCAGGTTCACTAAAGCATTTAAAGGTGTGCTTTCTCACAAGCAAAACAGATGTGGATTCAGGAGAACTACCCACATGCTCCAGCTGAGTAAGTGCTTAAGTGCTTTGCTGGTCAGGAACAGCAAGATTCCCACTTGTAAGATCCTCCCTTAAATCCCATCCATTTGTGGTTGTAGGAGTTGGTAAAGTGTCACAAATATTCTTCAACAGTCTTCATATTCCCCAGAATCTTATTTAATCTTCAGATAAGAGCAACTATCAGCTGGTTTAGCTTCCTGATATCTCTATTCTGTTGCCTGACTACAAAGTATATCTCAAGAAAAAAAATTACTCTTTAACAGAACCAACCTGTTCTTTTTAAAAGTGTGGTGGCAAAAAATTGAATGATGCAGCAAGTTAGGGAAATGATTCCTCAGAAAATTAAAATTCTTTGTAATCCTTCCTACCTCCAGTGGCAATCCTCAACACTGGCAGGCAGACATGGCACTTCTGCCTTTTCCATAGTTGATGTTAATTCAGACCCACATAAGAGTCAGTCACTTGTCTGTGCTGCCCACAGGAGACAGGCCCGCTATTGCTTTCAAAAATATGAGCAGACAGTAAGAGAAATATTGTCGCAAACTAAAATCCTGGTGATAATGATTTGCAAGAGGTGATGAACACATACACTTAATAGTGATGATGCCTAAGCATTCTAAAAAACAATACACTTAAAGAAAATCAATTTTATATTAAAAATAAATCGTACCTTTTGATGTCATGGCCAAAAGTTGAGTTCGAGGAGTTTGGCATTTATTGGTACCTTAGATCAGTTACACTGCATTAGTCCTCACCTGGGTTTCACTTTATGTCCTTCTTTAAAGCACAATATAAATCTATAATCCTAGCAACTTTACAAACTTCTTTACAATAATTCACTTTATTTTGATAATTTTTAAGTCTAACAAGCCTTTACACTAAGATCATTAATTCTAGACTGGAATAACACAACTGATTATTTGAAAGTGTCATCTTTCCAGTCTTCTTAAGCAACTGTATTTTATGCAAAACCTTCCTGCAAGCATGGTCACCCAGTCTACGTGTCAGTATTTCTCTATGGAGAGAATTTATAGAGAAGCAGTGAATCAATTTAAAGATCTTCTGCTAACAGACAGTGCTTTGCATGCCCTTGCTCTTTGCTCTATCATGTTTACATTTTCTACTACAGTATGTCTCTAATCCCCAAAGTGTCCCTAAGGGAACTTTACTGTTTTTTAAGTCATGCTTGACTGCTGAACTTTGCAAAACACAGACAGGGAACAAAACAAAACAAAACAAGACAAAACAAAACAAAACAAAACAAAAAAAAAAAAAAAAAAAAAAACCCAAAAAAAAACAAAAAAATAATGCAAAAAAAAAAAAAAACCCCAATACAACAACAAAACTATGTGAACTAACAAAAAACTTGCTTTTTATCTTAATTTTCTCCCAATTAGAGGGTGGTTGTTTCTTAATTTAAAAGATCTAGAATTATGATATTCATTCTGTCTTTTCCTCTCAGTAAAAACTACTTTCAAAAAATTCAGTGTCTTGTTATTATCGATTTATAGATTCCTCACTACTATGCTAAGTAATAAAGAACAATGGAATAAAATTTTAGAAATAATTTTAATGCACAGTAGTAAGATCAAATATTTGGCTGCAGCTTACCACTTTTGGGACACAAATTTGACTTAACTGGCCTGTAAGTACTTTGAATTTCAATAAACTCCTCCAAGCTGCCTGTGTGATAGACTACTCTCATTAATATATGTATCTTGAAATGATCCTGTGTGAACTAACACTTAAAGCAGTTACCTAATTAATATCTTAACACACCACAAGGAAATTTTGTACTGATACCAGTGAAAATTTAAAAAATTAATACACTCTCTCTCCATGTTGCAATCATAAAAATAATTCCACAAAAGGATGCATAACATCTCTCATCTCCAATATTGCTGCATAAGTGAATGCTATTTGAAGAATTTGACATTATATGAGATGATACAGTTTTATACTTCTATGTTCTTATAAAACCTTGCCAACATATGTAAAAGAAATCGAGGCTACAATTATTGTCAACAGGCAATGCTTCAATGCACTTTTGAAGGTAGATGATGAAAACAGGAAGATAAGTCAGCACCTCTTGCTGTGCAGACATGGAATGCTGGAGTGGAGGTAATGAATCTTTGTTAACTGCAACCAGGGCAGGTCTGTCAGAGAAAGATGAACTGTTAACATAACATGCACAATATAAAAGAGAGCTGCTATGTGCCTGTGGACACAGTGACTGAAAACTCTCATACACCTTTGATGTGCTTACCTGTTCACAGCACTCTTAACAATCTCTCCAGAACACAGCTTCACATTTTCAAGTCTAGTACTGACTAGCCCAGAACTAACATGCCCAGTACTAATAGCCCAGTACAGTTGGAGGACCATGCATGAGGTAATTATGTGCCTCTTGCCTCTGTCATAGGTTCTACAAATCACTCGGATAAAGTTACTTAGAGGAAAAACAGGAAAAAATACTTTAAAAAAATTTTAGGAATAAAATTGTATTTAAATATTTAAGGATACAGATAGAAACTCAACAGAATTTCTGAAAAATATACCCTGGTAAGTAGTAACCAATCCATGGCAAAAAGAACATGTTGCTAATTAAATCTCAACTCTTTACCATCAGGGGTGCTGGACACAGGCTTTCAGCACAATGGTACACCTTGTTTGCACCTTTTCTACCAGATATTCCTGGGAGTTTGAGTAATGAAGACACTCCTGCTCCAGAGGGAAAAAAAGAAGGCTACCTACATTCAAGAAGCTCTCTTTTATACCTAGTGATATACCTAGTGATACATCTTCTACAGGAACTTGCTTATCATAGCTGATCCAAGGTATGAATCACAGAAGCTAGTGCTGATAATATTTCTAGATCATGTCATGAAAAAGATTTCCATCACTGACCCATCATTTCAGAAAACACTGAAGATCTGTTTCTTAATTGTGCAGATATATACACAATAGTTCAAATCTGCTTGCCTCTTTCTATATCAGCTCTAATCTACCAAATAAGAAACACATTAGGAACATCACACGAGTTACATACACTGATGTTGTTATGACACTTAGATGTAAAAGTACCTGGATGATGTATGGATATAAAATAGATATATTATTATAATATTTTTTTTGCTAAGGAAACATACCTTTCTTCTTCCTCCTAAATTCAAAATATCCTGAGTAAAAATTTGTACAAGGAGACTGAGTAATTTAGACAGCAATCTTTTCATGCTTACATGTGGTTCTGTGGCTCAGACAGCTTTCACTCATTAGAAGTTGGCTCCTCATACAGCAAGACCAGAAATACCAGACTTTAGCACTAAACATTATGCAACTGCAACAACTTTTTCTTACTTGGAGAACTTAGAAAATCTGCCTTTCACAAACCCCTATGCAGAAGGACTGATTGCAATGTAAGGCATACAGATATCAAGGGATGCAAAAATATCCAAAGTGCAAGTTCTTCTCTGTTTGCAATTCTAGCCTAAACATTTTATTTTTTTACAGCATCTGGAATGAGCAATGGTATGTTATGGTAACTTTTGCCAAAAGGCACGTAAAATCAGCATACATATACATAGATACACAACATTTGGCTATATTCTGATACAAGAGAAGGTGATGGCTTTGGAAGTTACAGTTGAGGAATGGGTGTTTTTATAAGCGATAAATGAATCCCTGGTGCCATTCTACTGATCTAGCAGAAATAAAACAGGGATTAATCTGGCCCAGGACACCAACTGTAATAGTAAAATTATTTTGTGGCTGCTTTTCTATGTAGATTTATTATCCCTTACTGTGCAGACATATATTGTCAATAAATAATGTCCCTGTTCACCTAGAAAAAGGCCTTTCCTCTTAAAAAACTATATATGGTAAGTCTGTGTTTGAGTAGTTTCAATTTTTACATCATCTTCAACAGAGATTTCAAAGCTTCCTCTACTAGCTCCATGAAACAACTCTGAATTTTGTTTTTCTTCTCAGACACATATTAAACACAATTTTCTGTACTAATAATGAAGTTTACAGTTTTTTCTCATTTGGGAACATCCAGAAGCTTTGACTTTGCCAGTGGTTACAAATGTACATAACAAAAATCAGGGAAAGTATTTGCATTCTAAAAATCAAGTAATACTTAAATATTGGCAGGGGTGGATGATAGCTTGGTTCCATTAAAATTAAAAAAAAACAAAATAAATGGTATTTATTTACAACTGTTTCTTAAGCACTTTCTTCCCTCAGTTCTTGTTTTTAGAGGAATGCAACACAAAGGGAGAAGAGAAAAATTAACAGATCTTTACTCAGGAGTGCATTAACGGAATTTTTTCTCAGTTTCTACATGAATACATGCACTATAACTTGATGTTTTTTTTATTGGAGAAACAGCACTTCAAAATTAATATTGTATATGAAAAAAAAACCATGATAAAATATTGGACAAAATCCAGAAATCATAAAAAACATGGGTTTAATATCAGGTAAAGAAGACTTTCTACTTTCAACACTTCCATTTTATTTTGATCACAGAATTTTTTCCCAGGGATCAAAACATTTGGAAAAAGTACAACAGTGAATTTATACTGGGATGTCATAATTTTATCAAACAAGCTTTCTCAAGGGGGATGTTATTTCCACTGCAGTTTGTCAAGTTTTCCTTTTCAGTCATCAATATATAATCATTTTTCAAAAAGGCTATATTGTCCAGCTCCCAAGGAAAGTATAATCATATTACATTGCCCGGAACATCGCCCTCAGCTTGATCTTGAAATCACTGCATAGGAAGATAAATGATATTTCCATTGCAAAGTCTCTACAAATAGTTCAGTGTTTTAATAGTGTGTTCTCCATATATGTTTCTTCTTTAGCCTTTCAAAAGCTACAGTGTCAGGCAATATGCTAAATACAGCAATATAAAGGGAAATTGGCTTTGTAAACCAAGATCCACAGGTAATACCGTTAAAAAATCAGGCAAAGGCAAGAACGGCAGTGAGATCTAGCTTCCCTCACATGAGGTTTGCTGGCTCAAAGGGCTTGTGTGCAGCCCTGACACAGCACAAATTAAATAACTCCAAGTATGAGGACTCCAGCTCCACTGGCTCAGAGCTGCATCCCAGCTAACAAGACCTGACAAGGTTAATTGCTTCAGATGGTGATGTATTGCTGCAGTTTCTAGAATCCCTAGAATTGAAACTCACATTGCTCTATAGAACAGGAAGATCATCCTTGGTTAATGTGTGTTTCTGACACTGCATTCCTGCTAACCTTTCTAACAGCTTTCCATTAAAATTGAGTCAGCATTTGTAAAAATCACTCACATCTGTCTTCTACACCAGAATGCATAAACCAAAGTTTCTCAGGAGAAGATTGGTCTGAATTATTCATTATTATGCCAACAACTTCAATTAAAAAAAACCTCATCCTACAGAACCACCTACTCATAAGCTCTTTTTGTTGCCAATGTCCATATTAGCAACATTTCAACCCCACAACAGAAGGCCCATTCTGTACAGAATGAAATTGATTCTGCAGAAGAAAACATTTTATATTTACTTCATAGCATTCAATGGACCTTAGATGGATGCTCCCAAAAGCACTGTTTTCAAGTTCTGTCTTTTGACTCCCATTGACTTACTAAAAAGGAACCAGGTAGACAAACACACCTCCATCCTCTCCCACAATTCCACACTCACAGTCCCACATTCAGAGCTGCTCATCTGTGGCGGAGGACAGGAAAGCAGCCAAATTCACGAATATACCAAACAGCCAAAGCATGCCCACTGTAACACTGTAAAACCAGCTTCCCCACACAGAATCTGACCAGTGCTTTTTATTAGCACTTCTAGAGGGGCACAACATGTCAGAAAAGCAGGACCAAAGCAAGACAATGCAAGCTTCCTGATTTCCCCTATGAACTCCACTGAATTGGAAGTTGTCTTTGGACAGATTGCTTCCTTGTTTTGGATCTGTTTCTGGAATTTTCTTTCTTTTTGTTTATTCCTCTATCATCTTTGACAAAATGGCAAGGATTGCCCTGTAACCTCAGCTAAAACTTTAATAAACCCTTAGGATTATACTTCCTCCACTAAAAGTCCCATTTTTTTTTTTAAATTTAATCTTCTTATATACATCTCAAAGAAAGCAATGATTAGCTTCAGCTCTGCTCTGAAACACGAGGGGTCCATAACAACAGCAGTTTGCCCTTGACTTCCTTTATAAACCATGAAGTAAAAGGAAGCCAAATGTGGAAAAGCTAAAAGACAGAAATAATGTAGAAGTATTTCTAGACACAGTAGTTTAGTTTTAATCTTGCTCTATTTAACAACAAAGACCAAACTGCTGAAAACTTTTTGCTTTCTAAAACATATATATTCTTACAATTTCCAAACAAGCACAATTTAATCTGCATAGTATCATAAATAATATCTAAAATTAAGAGAACTCCATATGCTCATATAGTTGTTTGCTAATCTTTCTTAGTAGTGGAAAGAGGAACTGAGGTGTAGAATCAGATGCCAATCATCAGTACACTTTGTAGAATGATTTTTTTCACTGAACACAATAATTGTGTGTCTGCAGGAAAGGATATATATTTTTAAATTTTATTTATTTATGATTTTTAGTGTTTTGGACTTGCCAAATAAAATATAACAAAGGCATTATAGAGAGCTTCTTTAATTTCTGTTTCTTACCATTTATTAAGGCTTCTACACCCATTAAGGGGTGACAAGACACCAAAAAAAAAACCAGGAATGTGTTATTTTTTATGCAACAACCACTATTATTAGCACTTAAAGCGCTGTACTTTCTCTCAAGACCCTCACCCACGATTGTGTATCTTATGTATCCACGCACATGGAAGACATAAAATATATGTCAAACAAAATAAAGCAAGTTATTAAGTCAAAATAGACCCTAAATCTTAGTGGAAGTCAACAGATAAACATACTATAGGTCTAGCATAGCCTAAGTACACAATGCATAACTCAGAGCTGAACTAAGTTTATAACTTATTGCAATATTTCTTACTCAGAGAGAGGTCTGGTGTATTAAAGCATTGTTCACTCACTAATTCAGCAAAACTCATGAGAAACTTCCACCTCTTCTTTTTTAAGCCTCTACAGTGCTATCTCTCCCATGATAGGAATGCCTGGAAAGAAAAAAATCTGGTCTGAATCTGTGTGTAATTAAACACGGAAATTTATTGCTAAATTATTCGTACCCTGCTCTCAATGCCACATTCCTACATACATCACTTTATGTCATTCCAGTACGATTGTTAGCAAAGGCTTTTTTCCTTATCATTGGCTTTCCCAGGCATCCATCCTTCTGGACACTTGCCAGCTGAAATATAAACATCCTTATAAAAAGGAGACACGTTCATCTCCAGAGGGCACAATATAAATCCATCATGCAGAGTGTAAAGAGACTACCAAGGTGTGAGGAACTTATGAAGGAACAGTGGGACATGGGAATCAAATGAGAGGGAGAAGGACAGTTGGGGTGGAGATAGAAGACTGCAATGTCTACTTAGCACCCATCTCCCAAATCTAAGCCAGGGGCAGTGACTCCTGAGCCATTCAACTACCTGTTGTCCAGCCAACATTCAGGGTTCAGCTCAGTTCAGGTACTTGCAACACAAATGCTTTCCCTGTGGGATGAAGGATTTGGCACTGGTTGTGACAATGCCTCAGTCTTCACAGGCCACATATTTAAAAGGAAGTAAAATGACGCTATTTTAAAACCATAACAACAGGATCACATGAGAAACAGTGACCTCACATATGGTTCTTTATTCCTGACCCAGAGTTGAGAACTACGTTAAGACCCTGTAGTGAAACAGCTTCCACAAATATTTACTTAACTGGTAAAATGTCATTGCATCAGTCCCGAGTACTGATGGAAAAAGATGATTGTTACTTACAAAGTGTCCCTGAGATTAAAAAAAACTGGTTTAAAAACATTTTACATTAAAATAAGGACTTATTTATAGAAATAGCACTGCTCTTTAGTACTGACTCTCCTAATTGTTTTCCGGCATCTCAGTACTAACCTTTTTCCTCCTTCCAATATTTCCTCCCTGGTTCAGCTACATCATTGGTATTTCCATTTGCCATACAAATCAACAAGAATCTACTCATCTTAATCTTTTTCTTCTCCTCTAATTTTCTAACATTCTAAGATCACAGAATTATCAAAGGGCCATAGAATGGTTTGGGTTGGAAGAGACCTTAAAGACCGTCTTTTTTCAACCCTGCCACAGGCAGGGACACGTTCCACTAGCTGCCTTTTTCCCATCATTTACTCCACTTCCTAGACAAACTTATATATCCTTAGTCATAAAACTTACAAAATTTCATTAAGTAAACTTTGTTATACAATTCTTGCCTCCTCAATTAATTATTGTGTGACAGAACTACTTCAGAACTACTTCAGGTGCTCCAGCCATTTAAATTGAACAGAAGTGGCATTCCAATTTTATCATGAAATGCTTTGCATGTTTCCATATTTCTTCCAGTCTGCTTTTCAGAGTGCTGCCCATGAGCAAAAAATCAAGCACGGTTGTTTAGGATGATAAACACATGCTGTAAAGTACCTTTTATAAACTAAATTAAAGGATCTATAAAAGAAAATAAATATTTTCATGGTTTTTTCTGTTTTTGACATCTGAAATTCAGGATATAGAGAGCAGTTTCTGATCAAACATTTCAAAAAGGACGCCTCATTCACAGGCTCTTAAAATTAATATTCCATATAAATTTCAGTTACAAGAATTGAAATTGAAATAATAGAAATACTAGTCTTTCTTTTCTTTAGTGTCAAATTTCTTAATAGAAATTCCATGTTAAAAGAAGAAAAAAAGATTAATAAATGCATCACTCACAAGGCAAATCCAGGGTATGACAAATTATGGGACAATACTTAATTTCATGCCAGTGCCCAAATGGCATATTTTCAGCAACAGGCTTGTCATCATTATTAAGAACTTCCCCTGTCCCCCAGTGATGAAGAAACACATTACAGACAAACACATTAATCTTTCCACACAATACAATGTAAAACCTTAATTATAACCTCATGCTTCCCCCCACAAACACACAACATACCACAGACCCAAACCATACATATGTCAACCCTGAATATCTGCTGATGTTCTTAAGATTGCTGCTAAGGCTTTGTGTTGAACTGAGAGGGAGATCACTATTATTGAACACAGTATGCTTTTTTCCTCAATTAAAAGTTTAGAAAAGAACCCAGGAAATCCAGTCTGTTGTCACGAATTTGGGCCTGCAGGTTTATGCATATACACAGGCTCCTAAAACAGAGAGATTTTCAGCAATAGGACTAAATTATCTTTTTAAGTTAAAGGCAGAACTCAACACAAAAGTGCAGTTCAGTGACAAAACCACAAAATTATAAAAGCAATGCACTCAAATGCCATTTGTGTGCTGATCAGAGGCAACACCTTGTATCAGAAATTGAACTCAGCACCTCAGTATCCCTGTTTTCCCAATACCTTAGTCCAGTAGAAAGAAGCTTGGACAAAAACTGACTGCAACTCAGTCCAAAGAAAAGAAAAAAAAAAATTTTTTCATGAAAGTGAAACAATTAGAGTAACTGAAGGATTAAAGTTAACTGTTTTATTTTTTTTTCTTTAAATCCACTGGCACAAGGATTGGAATCCAGGTGTACCATAAACACTGAGTGATATTTCTTTTCTCTTTCCAGGTCATTATTGCAAATGTATCAGGAGAGGCTGACCACCAATCACCTGGTTACAACATTTTCCAGGTAGATGAAGCATGAGGATTCAACCACAATCTATCCATTACAATTAAATCAGTACCCTTCTTTGAGAACTTAAGCACTACCTTTCTTTCTGCTACAATGACTGAATGAGTGAAACAAAAAAATTCTTACTTGTTTTGAGAAGAAAGAAAACCCTTCCTTCCATCACTGGACAAACTGCAAAACAATTCCTTAGATATAAATATGAAAGCTTATTGGATTCGTAAAACATGGTCACACACTGACACTTTTACCAAAACAATTTTGATTCCTGATTTGTTGCTGAATTTGCTTGCACTCTACAACCCATTTTCCATTACAGCAAGCTTGTATTAGCCTTCTGCTGCTGAAAAATTGCGGGTCATCACTCCATTTGACCTCCATCCTGTATTATTGCAATGCTGCGATTAAGGATTACCCTGGAGATCACTAAGACATGCCAGTCAGCGTACTGCAACAGTGGAAGCAAGGATTCCCATGGCTTTGTTCACAAAAGTACAACTTAATAAATGAGACAATGGGCAAGGATTGGATAACAAAATTTGTCTGCACAATGTTCAATAGATGTAACAGGATATGCCTTTCACATACAAACTTGTAACAGAGAACTCAGGGCATTACTTTATTCCTATGTGAGTGGAACTTGTGCAGCTTGACTTTTTCTGCCTATCATCTGTGTTCCTACAAGATACACTGCAAACACTAAAGTTTCTCAAGTCAGAGAGAGAATGTCAGAACAAAGAAATGTTGATTTCTCAACTACCAAACACAGGTAAACACAGACTTCCCTACTGGCTTACACAGGTTTTAAAGAACAGCTGTAGATCATGCTACAGCAAAACTTACTGGTTTATGGATACACAGCTATGAAAGGCGAAATACAGATCTTCATTTGCTTTTCTGAAGTATTTTAAAATATTATAAGGGGACAGGAAAAAATCTGCTTGTTGCAGTGCTATGCTGAGATTTCATGATTCATCAAAACTTTCCAGGGAATAAATTAATTTCTTAGAAGAAATTTATTCCCATAAAGAAATTCCAAAGCTTTATGGAATAACTGCAAAGTAGAGACCTGTATCTGTGACATGCTCAGGATCTGTGACTGTGCCCTGCAGCAAAACCATGTCCTGCAGGACTTCTTCAGCAGATCAGTCTCTATGAGATGAAACTGTGCTATTAGGTTCTGGTCATTTTTACAGGGTCTTAGTAAGACAGAGATCAAAAGAAATGTCTCTGGTCCTCTGTAGATTTACATCAGTTGAACTGCCAATATTTCAAAATTCGCAATGAAACTGCGCAGGGCACCCTTCATAAATATTTATTCAAAATGTTAGACAACTGAATTTTAGTAGTGTGCCAGGCTATAAAGCAACTGAAAGACTGTTTGTTCTTCCAGAGAACAGATGTCAAGGTAGCCAACTTCCTCTTTGTGTAGCAGATCTACAGGCATATCACTTCCACTTTTTTTTAGTAACTCATTACTTAGCTGAATAGTGATTATTTAGACTACTAAATGTGCTGGAATTCAGATTGTGAGGTAGACCCACTATTTGTATTGTTAAAGGATAGACCTCAGTCTCTTCTTGAACTTGAAAATTACATGTAATGAGTAATTTCCTGAATGGAAGATTGCTTTATAGAGCTATTTACCCATTATAGCAAGTTATTTTTAGTGATTATCTTAAGTGAAATGAAATTCCAAAAGAAACAGGAACCATGCATATTCTACAATAGTTTATTTCCTTAAATATTATGTAAGCATCATGCATTCAATAAAACCTATGTTATTATCATCATCTACTTTGTGTCATATGAAATATCTAATCTTTAGTTCTCAGTTTATACTAAGCTCAAAGGTGAGTAATTCCACATTAGGAAAAATGTCACTAATAGACTCTGTAGATGTGTAAATGGTATTAAAAAGGTCAAAGAGACCAAAGTCTGGCTTTCATGAGGTCTCACAGCTACAAGGCATTTGTCTTTGTTGTTGGTGCCAGTTAAGGCATGTCTGGCTTATTTGATCCCCCAGATTAATACAAAGAAGATATCTGAACTGTGAAAAAAAAAAAAAAAACGCAACAGGAAGCTTAAATGCAGCCATATGGACCATCTGATTCCTTCAACCCCTTAACAGATGAGGGTTGAAATAACTTCCCTTGCTTATTAGCTAATTAAATCATCCTAACAGTGTATAAAATGGCTATAATAAAAGTGAGTTTAACCATAACCTCCAGCTATGTTCCATTAAGTCTCACATTCCAGGTCACCTAACTGTACAATGTACAACATACTGCTAACTGAGGTAAAAATATATATTTTCTCAGCCTAAAGAAAAGCCTCATTTTGAAACTAATACAGTTCACAAGAAGACAAGAAATTAAAAAAAATTAGAATATCCATTAATATATTTTAAGGTTTTTACCAGGATTAAGGAATTACCTTTACATGGCATTAAATAAAAGTCACTTGTGCTTTTGCTCCTATTGAACTTCCTAGATTATCTTACAGTACCTATAGTACCTAAAACAGTTTGTTTGGTTGGGGGTTTTTAATGTTTTCTTAACACAAGGAATACTGTGGAATCCATCACAGCAGAATTGAAATCTCTTTTAAAATAAAATGCTGTGATTCAATGTTGTGGATTACATGCATGAAGATAAATTAACTCTTCTTGTTTTTCCAGTATGAAGCCCGCTGCCCTTTTTATGATACACCATTAAATGACTACATAAAAAATGTATCAGTGATTCTAATGCCTACAATACCACCAGTAATTGTCCTGCTTCAGTTCTTTCTTTATCAAGTTCTGATGAATTTTAACTAATGCAGCTGGAAGGACTCTAAAAAATTTATTCTCAGAAGTAGAGCAAAGCCTATGCCTCTTTCCAGAATGACTGAAAGCTCCTTTATATTCTGTTATCTCCAAATGATAACTGTACCTTTCAATGGATATTTATTTCTCCCAGATAGCAAAAGCTAAAGTACATTTCCACAACATATGACTTCCATTACAAGATGTGATGAATGACCCACTCTCAACAGCCCAAGGAAAAGCTCATCAGTGCATACTGAAGTAACAAAGACTACAATGAAATTTTTCCACACATTTCACCATATATTATCAATCAACATGCTCTTTAATTTTGCTAGAGAGAGCTAGAGATATCATCCTGTCTGAAAAAGTAAAAATAATTTCCAAACTGCACTTTTCAAGAATGCTAAGTTTTTTATTGATGCTTTGAAACCCCTCTCCCTTAGAATTTGAATGGTTTACAATTCATATGATAATGCTGCCAAAAGTGGCTAGTGGCCTATGAACCAACACTCATTTGAAAGAAGAAAATTTCCTTTCAATTGAATATAACAGCTACATAATTTTATCTCAGCTACACAGACTGATGTTCACTGAGGCACGAAGAATCAATTCAAAGTACCCTGGTTCACTCAGGCTTGCACTAACTTGCATTGATAAAGCTGCCAGTAGGAACTAGAGGGAGGTGCTTCCGTATTTATTGCATGTTAGTAAGTTAGGAGAATGTGGATGAAGCAAGGAGGTGCTATTTGAAAAAATATGAGTCTTTTGTGATGATGCCAAGAGAAACAAGAAAGACAGTGGGTTATGGTAAAAGAGGAAATCATAGCCTGCAGATCGGGAAAGACTACTCTGGCTCAAAGTATTCCTGCAAATAAATAATGATCTGAAAATTACCAGTTGCTCCCCTTCCTAGTATGTGCATCCTTCCTCCTGCTAATCTAACCAAAATCCTGACCATCCTCTAACACTCTTCTGTATGCAGGAGGAATAGATGAGTCCATCTGTACTGGTGGTGGTTGCCTGCATTTTGTATCGGCAGAGTAGTCAGTATAAACAAATAGTCAGTGAATAGAGGGGTTTATCAGCTCATGGGTTTGTAACTCTATCCCTAAACTTCATTCCAAATTTCACATGAGCACAGGTAGACCCACATATTGCAAACAAATCCCAATTTTCTGCTGACTTTCATCAGTAGCCTCACTTGCCACAGCACTGAAGAACCTGCAAAATAGAGCTGCTCAACTTCCATTTTCCTAACCTTAACTGCACAACTTCCCATAAGTATCACATGAGGAAACATCCCCATCTCCTCAGATTTCATAGTAAAACAGCAAATGTAATTGTAAATCTGTTTCCATCAAAATGATTTGGATTAGAAAAATCATTCAACATTATTAAAGAACTTACCATAACCTTGATCACTATGACAGAACTAGGATAGAAAGCAAATATAAGTACAAAGGACCACAACCACTAGCAGAGTATAAACGTGCAGCGCTCAACTTGAGGAGGCAACTCCATAACCAGATTCAGCTGCTGCCAGAATAGGATGTGTGAATGGAGGCTAAGACACGCAGGAGGGTTAAATCAATCGTGGAAAATTTACCAGCATTTTTACTCCATCCACTGAGATTATAGTACAAAGTTAAAAATTAAATCCATTGACTATTGCATTTTCAGACTAACTTAAAAACAAGCCACATTCAAAATAAACAAAACTCCAACATGGATAAGATAAGCCATCTCTAAGAAAAAAATAATCAGTGTGTCCCTCTACTCCATTTTGACAGTTTTATCATAATAATATTTCAGTTCTACTACTCTGTTAGTACAAGGCTGTGCTGTCAACAAGTTGGAATTTATTCTGGGACAAATGTATAAAAAAACACTAATATAAAAACTATGCTATGGCCAGGAGGAGATTCTAGTGATGAAATAAGTCTTCAGGAAATCAGTAAGAAAATTCTAAGCTGCAGTGACTTACTGTGACAGCATGTGAGTGGAAGGATTGTACAGAGTTTGTATTACTTTAATGAATTGATGCTTCAGGGTTATCTTCTTATCAATATTACACAGAAGAATAAAAAATACTGAATTTTCAACATCCAGTCAAGTAATTTACTTCTTAGGTTACTCCTTCCATGTTACTGAGGTGTCATGTGCCCACAGGACAAAAATCCCACACTCTCCAGTTCAAGAACTTTTCATTGCCAATCATCCAACACAAAGCTTAAGCAACACTATTTGCAGTAGAGTCCAATGTAAACATCAGCAGCACCATCAAAACAACCCTAACACAGAAGTTACATAATACTACTAAAAGAATGAGATGAAACTGCTTTTTTTGTGATACAAAATTACAAACACATACATTCTGATTATTATACAAGAAAGCAGCTTTCCTTGATCGGGAAAACATTATAGCCTCGTTTTAACAAAACACCACAGCTCTAAATGCTCAAAGATCTGTGCAGTGTTGGAGCCCAGCAGTGCAAAAAGGCTGAAGTGTGAACAACTGCATTTCCATCATGCCAGCTGATCATAAAACAGGCTGTTTCTTCCTATTTGAAATTACCTGCAGGAGGACAGAAATGCTTCTTGTATAGAATAGCTCAGCTGGGAGGGACGTACAGTGACCATGTAGTCCAACTGTCAGATGAAAAGTTAAGTGCATGTTAAGGGCATTGTCCAAGCACCTCTTAAACACTGACAGGGATGGGCACTGACCACCTCTCTAGGCAGCCTGTCCTAGTGTTTGACCACCCTGTCTGTAAAAAATGCTTTCTAATGTTCAGTCTAAACGTGCCCTGGTGCAGCTTTGAGCTACTCCCATATGATACATCCTATCACTGGATCCCGGAGAGAAGAGATTATCACCTCCCTCCTCATTTCCCTGCCTTGGGAAGCTGTAGAGAGCCAAGAGTTTGCCCCTCAGTCTCCTTTTCTCCAAACTGGAAAAGTCAAAGTCCTTAGGCTGTCCTCATAGGACATACCTTCCAGCCCTTTCGTCAGCTTTGCTGCCCTCTAGATGCATTCCAACACTTTAATACCCTTCTTAAATGGTGAGCCCCAGAACTGCTCACAGCACTCCAGGTGAGATCACACCAAAGCTGAATGAAATGGGATAATACTCTCCTTTAAACACCTGTTTATACTGTTTCATGAACTCCAGAGTACAGTTTGTCCTCCTGGATGCTAGGGCACAACAGTCATACAGTCAGACAATATGTGATGTAGAATAGGGTCTACCAGAAGCAACATGC
>VZTZ01046751.1:612152-636635 GCA_013400955.1 Drymodes brunneopygia | reverse complement strand
AAAAAAAAAAAAAAGAACCACAAGAGCAAGTTTCTACAGAATTCATACTTACTAACTTACTAACATTATTGATCTGTTAATAGCTCCCCTGAAACTCTGTTTAATGTCTCCTGAAAGAAAAATCTTTCTTACAAACTTTACATTGCATTTCCATAACAGTGAACTCACTCTAAGATTCCACCCCTTTACTATTACAGATCTACTGGCCACACTTTCAGACTTTCCACCTTTTGTAGAACTGCCTACAGCATTTTTATGATGCCTGTTGAACCCCTCATTAACATTTCCCATGTTGTACCACACAGTTAATTGAGTTATGTCCACAGTGACCACAGCACACGCCTTTTCCAGTCCAAGCTATCTTTCACTTTCACTCTCCCCCCCTGCTTTTTCCTTTTACCCTTTTATCCTTGTATGAAGTTGGTTTGTTCCAGTCATGACTCAGAAACTGAACCAACAGGATGGTAGAGTATACCAAAATTAATGCTTTGACTATAAAACCAACTGTCAAGGTGACAAACCTTAAAAACCAGGATTAGAACATCTTAAAGTCTCTACTCATCTACTTGCCTCCTTTTTTGAGTGCCCAACTTTACCTACAGCTGCATATAATCAGCAGATTATCATCATCATATATTTTTCTACTGGAAACCTCAGGCTGAAAAATTGATATTAAACTGTGACTTCAAAATCTTGAGAAAACTGTAGAAAAACAGAGACTAGAACGAAAATATCCAAATCTTTATTCCAGTATTATAAATACTGTGTCAAGTTTTTCCTATTCTTTTTCAGTCATTTACCTTGGGCTAACTAATATTTAGAAATACACTCAGACTTTAGAGGCTATTCAATTTAGAATACCACATGTACTAGTTAAAAATTTGGGGCACTGGCTAATGTATATAACACCTAACCCTCCAAACGAAGCATTTTGTTCTTCATTGTTTATTATGCTCTTGTTACCATTTCCAGCTAAATATACAATAATCTATACCAAGTTGTTTTGTGAAATACAGATGTAGCATAAATTCTATATAACAAAAGCCATATTCAATGTTCACTTTATAATGTAAATACATACTACATCATAGCTATATACACTGTGAAATTAATACACATATGAAACAAAATCATTTAAGTGCAGATCTTCAAGTTTAAAAGTTTTGTGAGTAGAGGGCACAAGTATACACAGACAGATCTGCTAAATCACAAGTATTTCAGTTACAGTTTAGCATTACATTTCAGCATACTGTATTTTTCTCACTTTAACTCTGTTTTCCATGTTGACTTTAAGTTTTTTTTTTATTTGCTTGGTATAGTGAACCCTGGCTTGGAATAAGTGAATTCAAATAAACACAATTCAGTGCCAGAATTGCCACAGGCACATTTTTTTCTTTCAGTGGTCCTGGGAAGTGGTTTGTTAAGCTATTGTTCTCAATTAAAAACTCATGTGTTTGTTCAGTACAATATGGGTCGCTGCTTTGAGTGAAAGATTCCCTTGACATGGCAAAACCTCTAATTGTAACAAGTCTATGCCAAGTATGTTTAACCAGATGCAGCCCTGGGTTTGATTAGCAGCCACTGGATTCCATGTACAATCAGATAATGATGGTTTTGCTTCTCTGCTGAGCAAACATCCTCGGCTTTTAATCAAATATGTCTGTGTATCTATAGATGTATGTATGTATACGTGTATATATCTAAAAACCTCTATACACATAATTATGAGCAGCACAACTATTTTAAAACTATAGTTCATCTCAACTTATTTGACCTTTGACTGTTTAATCTTAGAAGGACCTGTGCAATAGCAACTGAAAATAAATGGAATAAAATATTTATTTTGGCAGACACCATATAGATATAGTGAAGAGACATGTGGTGCATGGAAATTTTTTACCACACATGTAGACAGCAGAAAAGGCTCTGGAATACATTTTTGTTTTCCCACTTGTGGGATAGCATCTATTGGATAATGATGATATTAGAACTGCAAAGACACGTGCCATTTTGGAACAACATTCCTATACTCCTTGACTATGCCTGAGGGAAGGTGGTGGAGCTTGGTGTTTATTTTATATAAGAGTGGGTATTAGTTAAGTTTGCTAATATGACTTGAAGAATATTTTGGATTCTGCTATTTGCATTTTTTTTTTACTTGCGTGTATTCAATAAGGGCTTTTAGTGGAAGCTCATAAAACTAATTTCTATCCCCTTTTTAAAGCCTGGACTTCTCTTATTTCAGAAATAAACACAATATTATTTCAAATACCCAAAACAATCAGCATCATTTTTCACATAAAGAAATAAACGTCCTTCTTCTAGACACTAAATACAAAATATCATCTTGAATTTTATCCTGCCTTGCACTGCTTTTTTTTTTGTTCAAAAGCACAGAATGGAGTTCAAAGAAAAAGGCAAAAGAGAATTAAAAATAATAGTAATGGCCAGTCTAGTCTAAAAGTAAAACAAATTTAAAAAAATATAAATGAAGGGTATACACTTGTGTCTTTTAAGTTTTTATCTTCCACAAACATCAACAACACATATTCTGCTGTATTGTTGAATATATTTCCCTCTACACTAACACAAAAAGGCATATTTATTTATTTCTACATAAACTAGTGGTTACACTGAGAAGAATGTGTGTAAACTTAGCTACATGAAGTACATAAAAATAAACAAATAAACTAAACATAAAACTACATAACTGGTTAAAAACCAGGCTATTTTTTTAACTGACTTGCTGAAATTAATACATCTCAATTAATCATCATTTCAAAGCCATTGTATGTAAATGTATTGGTGTCCTGGCCTCTGTCATTCCCATTCATACCCAGCTGAGAGAGATAAGGAAAAGTAACTTGCATGTACTTTCTATCACAGTCTTCAAAACAAGGCTGGTTAAAATAGTACAGAAGACATTTCTAATTTTCCTCATTTAAGCGTTTCCTTTTGCATTTTCACAGTGAAAGCCAATGCAATGCACTATTCTAGACTGTAGTTACACTTAAAGTTTTACAGACATTTTAAGAGTAGCAGCATCTCCTTATCACAGGCTTCACAATGAATTTTCATCATGTAGATAAGCAGCTAAAAGGTGGTTGAAAACCACTCAAAAGTCAGTACACATATTTTATCTTCTTCAGCTAAACTTCTTTCTTATGTTTACTTAGCAAAGGAGAAGATTTGGGGGCAGTGAGGAGGAATTGTTCTGCTTTGTATCTACATTACAGCACTTAGTACTGTGTTACACTCCTCTGTCATGCTACCTCATAACCCCATGGATATGTACTAAATCCTCCATCACAGTTTTCTTCATTCACTTTTCTGTGTTGAGTATTGTTTCCTCTGTGTGGTCTTAATTTCCTAACACCCTGAAATAAACCATGACATGAAATAAGTCATGTTATGTTTGATTTAGGAGCTCATAAATTGAAATATGTATAATAGTACCAAATAAATGATGGCGATTGCAGATTTCACCTGATCCTAAAAGAAACACTCAACTTTTACAAAAAAAGTGTCCAAAGACAACCTGGGAGAACAGCAACCCCTCCTTCATGAGGTATGACAAGAGGCCACAGCTGCAAGATAAATTCACTGTCTTCTCTTTGCCACTGCAACTGGCTGCTTGTAGTAGCTTGGTTATTTTTTTATGGCAACCTCAAGCATTTTTGAAATGTTGTCTTTAACACAGACATATTTGATGGGTGTGATACAGGTGGGAAAAAGCATTGCAGAACCATACCTCCAAAATAAAAAGGAAGTTTTCACATTTTTGGGAGATGAATTAAAGAAGCACCCTGGGAAATTGGGCAGTTGAACATAAGCCCTAGGATACAGAACAGGAATGCACATACTTCCTGACTTCCTAATTCCCAGCTGGGTGCAGCCCCTATGAAAAACTGAGATAATGTGCAAAAATGACAAATTCCCATGGAAGAATAAGAGATATTCCAACACTGCACTCCTTCAAGGGCTCTGCTAGCTGTGGAGAGCTGGTGAAGAACTGACACTATGGAGGAACTCATCCTCTGGCAAGACTGGCTGTATCCTTCCAGGATAACTCTTGTAGTGCAGCGCTGGATGCCAGTGGAACCATCAGCAAATGCTTCTGCCTGGGAAAGGAAATCGCCTAACACTGTACCCTGAGGATAAAAAAACTTTGGCTTTGTTAAACCATGTATGTGTCTGTGTAAGAGAATTCCACAGTCAACAGACCTCCACTGAGAAAGCCCTGCCACCAGATGTTTAAATCCAGGGATTGTTAGTGCACCAGCTGATCCCAATTGCTGGTGGTGCTAGAGGAGGCGCTTTTGGCCCTGTCCTTTGAATTGGGCTGTTGTCTCCCTAGGTGGGGCTGTCATTTTAATAATAGATCATTGTATTTCCCAGTAGGAGGCCCACTGTCATGGTCCCAAGGAGGATGGGGAGAATTAATCTGCTGTTTAATGTTTTGTTGTTATGTCATATCTCACAAGTAGCATTGTTTTACTCTATAATCCATGGAGAGAGCTCATGCTTAGGACTTATATGGAAGAAACAGAATTTTCAGATTTGCTTACATGGAATAGTTAGTTTTTTAGCCTGTGCACACAAAACATAGAGAATTTAGGAACACCACCAGAGATATGACATGCTACAAAAAAAAAAATAAGTGCAGTGTATGTGTGATCTAATGAATTGAATGAAGGTCTGGTAGCCAGGAACAATTCAATTCCTCTGCACTTAGCTCTACTATGTGGCTAAATACAACATTTTGGTTACAAGGCAGTTCTAATCTAAGCATCATATCACTTATTTTGAGGAGTTAAAAAAATCCCATTTATCTAAACAAATGCCAGTGTGATGAACAGAGATGCATATTTGCATTCCCAACACTGGTGTATTTCTGAAGATATGCACAGACAGCAAAGTAGGAAATGCACAGCCTGAAGTAGTCTGAAATTAGTGTATTGCCTAATGCTCACACTGAAAAAAACTCCAGTAAAAAGCTTCATTTACATGAAAAGAAGTAGCTTTATACTTCCAATTAACTATAGAGTAAAAACTGCAGAAGCACTACCCCTCTACCATACCAGGATGCTTCAAGAATATGTCCATTATAGATAATTTACAAATTGCCAAAATACTGCTCTATAAATAGGTAGGTGATATTGCCTCAGATTCAGTGCTGCTCAATTCCCACAGATTGTTCTTTTTAAACACAACCTTACCTTCAAAACATGACATTTTCAGGGGTTTATAACATCAGCATCAGTTCCATTCCAATATTTTGCCTCTAACCTGTTCACACATATTGACAACTCCAATGTACAATGCAGCTGTCAGGGAACTCATTTATCATATGAACCATATGCTGCAATGCTCCTGCTACACTTGGAGCACACAGTATAAATTACATAATTTTCAGGAATCAGGAACTAAGATTCTACTGTAATGAAATCAAAGCTTAAAAAGTATGAATACTCTCAAAGTCAAAATGTTCTCAAATATTTGACAGTAATTAAAGCATAACTCGATTTTTTTCTTCTATTAAGCATTGATCATTATTAATTCTGTCTTTATGTAGATAAATAACTTGTTTTCTTCCGTATTTGTTTAGCATTCTTCATATATATGTTTTTTAGCACACAAGTCAAAAGACAATAGAATTAAACAAATGAATGTATTATTTACAACACTTAGGAAACACTATTCATGGATTAAAATAAAGCGTAACTTGTCCAAGAGGACTTAATCCATTAAAGACATAGGAAACCAGCTTAATTCGTCAGAATGGCAGCCATTAACTCTGCAAGGTTATGCAAATACAGCAGATGATTGAGAAAGTGCAGGCCATCCCTACTGAGTCAAACATAAACAAACTCTGTATGAAACTGGCAGCCAACATATTTATTGTGTAAAGAAGGCAGGTAAGGAAACACAAATGCTTTTGTCCTTAAATAGGAATAATTTAAATAATTCTGTAAATGTTGTGAAGTTTGGGAAATGATACAACTACTTTTGTTCTAAATAGCTAATATATTTCTTGGTCTCTGAGGTTCCCTGGAGGGAGCAAAGCTTCTGAATCTCTTGACACTCTATCTGTATGGAACTGGCATGTCAGCTGGTAATTACAGATCTATAGGAAGTACTTAGGCATAGGCTAAGGATAAATTTAGATAAATGAACAATTTTGCTAATGAATAATATTTCTGACATAGAAAACCTTGTATTTTAAAAGTATGTGATTTTCCTGACACCATCAGGTCAATAAGTGCTTTTAAAAGCAGTAATTCCTGAACCTATTAGACAGCAGAAGGGGGTTAAAGGGTCCTTCATACCACTGACAAATACAAAAAGGATGTGTGTGTATGTTTGTGTTTTATAGATGTAGACAGGCACAGAAAAATTGACAAAGATCTTGTAAAATGGAATGAACAAAATTCTGGAGTGAATCATACAAGTTTACAAGTCAGTACATCACTGTAATAACTTCAAACGTGCATCACTGCTCTCTGTTGTTGTCACCTGGATCTTTAATGCTTGGAGGCCCTTTCTTCTAAACATGGCTGTGGATAAATACACAAGGAACTTGTGAAGGGGCAGAGTATGTCAGTTTAGGAAAGTACATGTACGTTTGTAAGAGCTGCTGATTAGCATAAACTAGGTCACTAAAAGAAATACAGAAACATGTAAGTCTACATGATTAGCCTTTATGAGGGAGAGAAAAGGAGAGAAAGAAGCACCCAAATAAATTTGAACAATAGCGTAACAGTCAGATAACGCAGACACACAGGAGATTGCATTGTACAGAAATAAGATCATCATGATCTATTATGTAGCATTAGGGAAAGAGTCAGGCATAAATTTCTTTACACTAAACACATGTGCAAGCAGTTTCACAATTCTGCTTTTTGGTTGTTTTGCCTGGAACAATTTTTATTCCAACTTTTCAAAAGAAGTAGCTCACATAACCAGCCACATGATCCCAAATGATGACTACGAATAGCTTTGAGGTAATTGCTATATATTAGGCAGCATATGCAAACAAAAGTCAAAGAGAAGATAAAGTGTGAGAGAGTGCTTGAAGCAAGCCCTAGCTCTCACTGGGCAATTTCAGAAGGAAGACAGAGTGAACAAAGTTGTTTACGTCCTCTGGGGTTTTCCAGTGCTAGAAACCCCCTTAGCTAACTTTATCAGTTCCAGTTATCACTACAATTGAACAACTCTAATGCACCTCTTGACCAGTGACCTCTTCTTTCTACTTGTCGATCTCCCTTTTTTTTTTTTTTCTGGCTTTTCCACAACTACAGGAAATCATTCTGAACCTGAATATTGATGGCATTTTTTCCTCAGCCTTCTCTACCCTGTTTTTCTATTTTCAGCTTCTGGAAAGGGCATTTCCTCTCACCCCAACTGGCAACTTTGTTTTTCTTTCAACAATATACACACAACTTATAGTTCATGAACTTTTCCATGCTGTCAAGAAAAGACATCCTTGGATCACTTTTCCTTAGGGTGGCCCTAGCTGTGCAAAACAGGAAAATTTGTTACCCTAATAGCTCAGAATGACCACAATATCTCATGATCTACTAACAGTGCTAATCTCAATGGGCTACAACATGAACAAAAATATAAACCACACAAGACAGTCCATCTCCATACAAAAACCATTGATCAAATATATTAATATCTTTTTCACTAATAAAACCCTTAAATATACTGTTTATCAAAATAATTCAAGATAAATTCTTCTTTTTATTGATTCATTCCACTACTCCCTCTACCCCTGCCCCAAGAACTCAGTCTACATAGTTCTGGCTAACAAATTGGCTTAAAAGGTAGAAAAAGATACAGAGCTATAGGAAATGCTTCTCTGAAGTTTCACTAATGAGGAAGCAGACCTTAAGGCTCTTGCTGCTATTGGGCTCATTTGTAACTTTTATGAGCTGATGTACTAGTGGGTAGAAAAGAGACAGACTCTCTACTGGCAGATTAACCAGCCCTCTAAGGGTGCCTACCATTAATTTCAGTTATTCATCTGCACATCTGTCTCTGCCCAACTGTGTCATGACTATTGATTCTTGCAGCTCACTTCATTTAACCAGGAGCTTTTCCCCACTGAAATCTGTCAGCTTGTTTTATTGCATTACAAGATCTAAACTCTAGTTATAAACTAGGTGAAGGTCAGATCAGTCATTTCCACTAGTGGAAAAAAAAAATAATCCAAAAAAAATCATCTCTGATACTAAGAATTTTCAGGTAATAGTTACCAACCATGTTTATTCACCATATGTTACTGACATGATGGTTCCTAACAACAGCTGGTACCTCTATTATTTTCCCTAAGAAAACATGCTTTGCTACCCTCAGACTGCCCCAGCTGTGACTCCAAGGGAGCCAGTCACACTGTCAAAATCTCTGAAGGTCATACAGACTAAACCCTCCAGAGCCTCAAAATTTCATAGATAATCCCCCTACCTTCCAATGGAGGAAAAACAAGTTTGTAACAGATTTCAGGCAAATACTTTTTTTCTCACTGGAGAATGTTTCTTTTTCTTTTACCAAAGCTTTTCTCTCTTATACATCTGGATTAATTAACGTCTTGACTTTCCTTTTCTTGACTTTGACTTCAACAACTGACTTTTGACTGCTACTACCACCTGCCTACAAAGTGTAGTACATTACCATCTCAGAAAGAATATAGAGTACATTACTGTGCAGTTCATTTGAGCTCAGCTCTTGTCCCAGTCTTGCTTCCTTAATTTAGGGAACTATAGAGTTTTCCAAGCTTTCCATAGATTTGCCAAGTAGGACCCTGGAACCTGCTGTTCTTCACCTTGAGCTGGGTTAAATTCTTGCCTATACAAATACAGGACAAATATTACACTCTGTATTATCCATGCCTGCTTTTTTTTTTTTTTTTGAAGACCCCAATCTGTCTGCTTTGTGGTACAACTGATTTAGAAACAAGTGGCATAGCAGCACTGCGATTAGAACACATCAAATATTCCAAATATCCTCTGTATGCATTTATATTGTTTTCATGTAAATTCTACATAGAAGAATTTATGGACTTTCTCATCCACAAAACATGCTCCAACCACACTGGTCAGTGTCAAAAGAATCACTTGGTAGAGAAATCAATTCATTCCTTCATGAGGTAGGATATCTGCTCTCAACATGAATCTTTTACCTGGTGGTCAATTAATCTGCCACTGGTCTTATCAGTCTGAGGTTTAGTCACCTGAAGGAATATAAATGAAGGTATTCTTACTCTCACAGTCTTAACAGATTTACCACAATACTGAGTCTTCCAAATCAGGCTATTCTCCTTACTCTCTCTTTAAAGCAACTCCGTGCTTACTTTATGATAACAGAATAACACAGAAAAAACCACAACCCCTGCTAGATTTTGCCTGTGGATTACCATGTATCTAGCCTTTCAATATGTTTTTCAGTTTATTTTTGTAATACCTAATAGTAATAACTATTCAGTCAAATTTGATTATTTGCACAGACTTAGATTCAGCTATCCTAGATGGAAGCAGGCACACTGCAAAGCTCTAACCATTAGCAGATTCCCACAAATCCTACCACAGCACATCTCTTCTGTGCCACAGCAAAAGGAGACACTTTATTCTGAATGAGATGCAAAGCTGTCAGTCTGCCCGGATGCACTGGATTGCTCATAGGGCTGACTTGCACAAGATCAGAAAAAAACAAGCCACCATAGGTACACTTCTACTATCTCAACACCAAGCTACTTTTAAAAAATGCAGGGTAAGAAAAGAGCTGTTTCTTATAAAAGTCAACCTGTCTATCACCTGTGTCTGGGGTTTTTACATGCCTCTCCAGAGACTGGGGTAGACAACTTTTGTAATCAAATTTCAGTCAGGGATGTACAAATACAGTCACTATTATTTAAAACAAGCTAAAAATTTAGTGAGTTTGTGAATACTTCTATGAGCAAACTCTTCTTACACTACTTATAGAAGACAAACTCTAAGATAACTGCAGATCAGCTGAGAAAAATTTAGTATCTTATTTTAACGAATATTAATTTAATTTTGGAGGCCTCAATAGATTCATGGTAATGGGATGTTAATATGAACATCCATTCTAGAAAATATTTTTCTTCTCCTACGTCTCTACTTGATTCAATAGTCATTACAGTGAACTGTATGATGTGTACCCGTGTTCAAGAGATTACTGTTGTTTCATTTTCTATGGTTTATTGTGGTTTTTAAACCTATTCAAACTCTGGAATTTTCACCTGAGCCAAAACATATGACTAAATGTATCATTTTCCAGTGGCACAATAAACATCTGGAATTCTTCTAGGAAAGCCCCAGTTGACACAGTACTGTCACAGGGACCATCCTAATGATACACAATGCAGAGAACATTCTGGAGGCACACAAGGATTGTTTTGGCTGCCTCATGTTTTATTGATCACAGCTGTTACAAAATCCACCTGAAGATGTTAACAAGATGCCCAAGCTATGGCAACCCAAGAGGTGTTTGAGTCAGGACTGCAGCAGAAGTAGCTTCAGAACTGAGGAGAGTAAAATCCTCAACTAGGAGACAGTTCTGTGCTAAACGGACAACATCAAATTGTCCTAGGTAGGACACTTTGGAACTCTCCTTTTACAGGGATGTTCTTTATTTTACATTTCTGACAAATAAGTTAAAACCATGAAAATAAAGTTGTAAGGTATCATAAATTAAAAATTAACAGTTTGAGGCAATGCTGTACGACTACCATTAATTACATGCATTTAGTTTGGAAAACAAAAAATTAAGTGGAGTTCATACCATAGCCCACTTTAGAATCCTAGGGTAAGTAATCCTGGCCTTCACATGATTCTTTATATTATCTTTACATACTTTTACAAATGAAAGTAGTGGCACTATGCCTTTTTTAGGGTGTCACTTGGACACAGGATGATAACAGTCCCTCCACTGCTTCTTCAGAAATCTAGAGCAACAAAAGTGATGGGGTTCATTTTCTGACCAAACAAAACTACTCTTGATATGTTTAATGGACATATACTGGCAGTCTGAATTTTCAAATGTATGAAGAACTTGTAAAATCTTAAGAGAGATTAAAGCAGTTTTCATTAAAACAGCTTTATTTCACAAACCACCAATGACTGCATGAAGCTAGTGAAAAGGTAAAAGAAAATAAATATTTCTCTTAGAGGAAAAGTCAGTAATGCTGCTGCAACTGAACATTAAACTTACATTAAAAGAATCTAATTTTATTGAAAACATATATAGTTCTAACAACAAGATTTTCAGAGTTCACAGCTCCTTAAATTCTACTTTCTCTTTTCTTATATGAAAGCAATCATCATTGCATTTATAATGTTATTTAAAGTTTGCTATTTTCTAAAGACAGATAGTCTTTCAGTGTTAATATATGTATCATCCAAAATCTCAGGAAAAAAACAAACAGTTCTACTCCAAAAGAATAAGTAATTTTTCTTCCTCAAATGCTGATTATGATCCACAAGTACTTTGTCTGAATTTATCCTTCACAAAACAGTAAAATCAATAAAATAGCTGCAGTGAAAGCCATCTGCAAGGAAGCAAAGAATGGATGCTGTTAATCTACTGAACAAGAAAATAAAGAATGGATTGGTTGCAGGAACAAACACCATCTTACATTTAAATTAGCATTTTCTTAATTTTATTTTTTATTTGTAAACAATTCTTGAAATACAGTACATCATTTGTGTTCTAATACTTTGAACAGTCACTGTAATTTGTCTTTCAACAGCTAAATCCACAAGATAATTTGAAGGCAGTAAATATGAAAGGCCATCACCTAAAATAAAATGTAAGCTTGTGAAATGATTCCTTCCTTTAGCTGGGTTTATTAAAACTTTCTTTACAATTACAAATCATTCTTTAAGCTAATAAAATTTTAGAACTGTTCAGCACTTTTGAAAAAATTACTCTCAGAGTGTTTCATATTGCTACCTACCTTTCTGCTCTGACTTTCCACAGCACCACTGAAACATTTGAGAGGCAATGAAATAATCAACATTTATTTTGATCAGTAAAATTCTACCCTCTACTCCACGTTAATTTTGTGATGGGTTCCTTAGATGCCCTCATCAATGGTTCTGATAGACATTATGCACACTTTCCCAAAAAAATGCCAAAATGTTGAAGGTTCTCCATCAGACTCTTGAGCAACTAAGAAATAGCTCAAAAATAGGCCTTAATGACAATCCTCAGACCTTCTCTCCCCAGAGGAATGACCACTGTGAATAAACAACTTTAATTCTACTTACATTTTAAAAAACAGCCCTCCCAAACCAAATCAACAGCAACAAAAAAGCACAGTTCCCCAGGGATGTACTTCTGTAGCAGGGGGAATCAGCATGCATTACTTTACAGCAATATGTTCTGCCTGCTTAGCTCTTTAGTATATAAAGTCACTTCATCAACCCAATTATTTCTTTTTTTCCTGTTTTTCCCCCCAAAGTAACTCTAAACTACTTTAAAACACCTTCATTAGAGAAATTATTCAACAAGCACTGCTGCAAACCATGGAAATGTAAAAGCTGTTAAAAATGTATTAAATGCTGTCCATGCCACAAGGGTACTAGTGTAAAATGACCTTAAGTTTAAAGGCTCCCTATGAAGGCAGAACAGTATCTGCTCTGCTTCTCCTAATGAATAACAAATGGGCCTTCACAATTCATTTAGTTCAGTACAAGCTGCCATTACAATCCATTCTGTTTTTTTAACTTTGTGGTAATGTATCATCTTGCCTGACTCTATGTCATCTTCTTGAGGGTCACCAAAGGTATGTAACTCCACTCTCAATAATGAAAAAAAGGAGGAAGGAAAAAGAGATATGACAAATTTTGACAAAGCACCAACCAGTTCATTCTGATATACTGTATCACACAGCGAGGCTCATACTTCCTACACAAAAACGCTTCCTGAATTGTAAAGAAAGTCAGAAAATCACTGAAGTCTTCGAAAGGATTCTGTTTTTCAGTTAAAAACTAAAATAAAACAATATCAGGGAAATAATTCTTTGGCCTTCTAATTACTTTCTCTTGATTTTTGTTATGCCCTACAATAGAATCTGAATCTGAGCATTTAAAAAGGAATTAAAAGACCAAGAATATTCATCTTTATTTCACAGATATTTAGAAACATGCACTATGTTGCTATGGACAATTAGCCTTTTATCCAATTTTAGCTGGTAGTTTAACTCACTCACCCTAAGGTTTTAATTATCCCCTCAGTCTGCATGCTCAGGCCTCCATTCCTGCAGCTGGAAATCTGCCTCAGTGATGTTATAACCTTGTTAATGTAACAAAAGAGGAGTTTACTTAAAACTGTACTGACTGTGGACTTAAGCCAAATTTACTTGAAAGAGGAAAGAGACTGTCAAAAATCCTACAATAAACACAGAAATGCAGTTCTTTCATAACCTTCACCTTAATTCATATAGACAAGCAATTTACATGTAAGTGGATTCATATGGCCTGTGAGGGGCCTCCTCTCTGGAGCTGGACTATTCTCCATACCCTATCCCCCTCTTGAACAAAAAAAGCTTCAACAGCTCACTTTACAAAAATGGCAGGGTATTTGCAATCTTTTTTAGTCACAATAAAACATAATTAAGATAAACATTTATAAAGCTAGTCAGTATCAATAAAGGCAGCATAATTTCACAAAGCCAATTTCACATAAGTTCAGCTAGTCCTTCGTCAAATACATATTTTAAATTCAATAAAGGTTTTATTTGAAGAGTAGAAAGTTGTACTAATGAGGTAATAGTTACATTAGCCTTAAGTGGAACTTGCTTTTCAGATACTGTTAGCCTCTACTCATTTAGTTGCTAAATTACAGGAGGGATTTCCTAAACTCATCTGTTAATTAGATTCATTTCTAGACTAGATACTACCAAGAGTCTACAGCAGACTAAACAAAACATCACAGTATTGAATTGTTGAAGGGAGATTATTCTGAGAGAAAAAATTATAAATTCTATTTCTTGATAGAATCGTGAAAATCCTGTAGGTAAATTTCCTTCCTGATTGGACCCTTGTAGCACTTTTATAAGAGAGCAGTGGGTACCTGGGTGGGATGCATAGACACAAGAACCAGGAACACTTTAGTTTCATTTCAGCAGTTTTCTTTCAGTTGCTGACAAAATAATCCAGGTGGGCACAGAGTGTAATGGGCTTCCAAAACAAAACTGGAAAGCAATCAAGTTTGTTTCATGCCTGCTGCAAGTTTAAACGTTTTTCATTAGGTGAAAAGTCTTTTCTTTAAGCTCATGAATGTCAGAGTATTTTCTACTCTGCTAAGAGAGTATCAGGTTGTTGGATGTTAGATGATGATCTAACTTGCTTCTTGGGCTTCTACTGTTTAGGTGTTACGTAATAATCCCTGCTTTTTGCTACTGAATTTCACACTAGTCCCAACACCAGCACTAAACCTCACAGACATCAATTGCTTAACTTTTGTTTACTGACCACACAGAAAACTTCTCAAGGTAGTCATGCAAGCTGTATGAAGTTGTCCAGCTCATAAAAAATATTCACAAGTTAACAAAATGAGAGAATTGTGTATTTTGGGGCTTTTAGAGTGGGGTAAAAGTTCCTTTTAGTTTAAAAATTCTCCCTATCAACCGCACCTAACCAGCCTCTGGGACACGGTTTGCCATAACATGCAGACAGGTGAACATAACTACCATAAAGTCCCCTCATACAAAAAACCCTTCCTTTGACATTTTCTACTCAGTAACTATGTCTCTTCCTTAATCATAACAAAGGCAAGGAGGTTGGAAACCAAAAGAACAAAGTAGCCCAGTTAATGATCTTCTCTGTTAGATCAATCTCCATTTCCCCCTCCCACCGAGAAGATGAGAATCATGGAAGCTGGTTTTCAAACTATGCAAGAAGTTTGTTGGGAAGCAGCAAAGCATAATCCATCATAACTAGAATGACTTTAGCAATATGGTGATCATCAGAGTCCGGTGTGGCCTAATTTTGGTCAGAGCTGAATGCAACAGTGATAAATTACATGTTTGAGGTAGGAATGTTTAAAAACTGGGAAGAGTTTAACCACCAAAAAGTATTTTACATTTCTAATCTAAGACAATAAATCACCGTTTCCCCTTCAGTATCTGCACATTTACAAAACTGAAACTGGATGGGTTTTGAGAAAATCATTATTACATATGAGGGAAAAAATATATCAAACCTTTCACTTGCATCCCTCAATAAAACTTTTATTACAAAAATGTAAGGAAGCATAGTACTCCTACTAAAATTATGCAAGCTCCTCTACAAAAGTAACATTTCTATTTACCAACAACTAAAAAATCTTTCACTAAAGATATTCTGTGTAAATTTGTATTGTCACCCAGCTTTTGTTTCACTTTGACAAGTTTATCTATTCAGTTGAAGCTACTTCACCCTACGGACGCAAGCCAAGGTGTCCTTTTAAAGTGATGTTTATGCTGAACAAAATAGCTTTACTATAGGATTTAGCCCAGAGTTATATAATGTACTTTCTTAAATAGGGGTTTTCTTTGCTGACATACTCTGGTACACTGCAGAACAATGTGGACTTAGTCAGCTTTGTTCACAATCAGAGAAAATTGAGATGAGCTCATCCTGATTTCCACTGTCATCACATAATTCATGATCTGTTAGTCTCTGCTGAACAGCAACACAGCATTGAAAGGAGAGGTGTTGTTCCTTGAAAAGGTAGTGCTTTAGCACATTTTTGTGTGCCAGGAAATAATTTACCAATCGTATTTGAAGAATTCTCTTTTTGCTGCAATGTTTCTGCATTCACATTGTTTAGATAGCATTGACAGTGATAATGTCATGCATGTTTTTATTTTTATCTTGTTTATTATAGTTATGATGGATGGGAACCCACTACGCTTGGCACTGTATTAATAAAGGGGATGGATCAGTCTTGTCACAATCAGTAATCTATACATGGTTCAGTGGGAGGGCACAAACACCACCACCACTAGTGTGTCTTCTCCTCCAAAAGGCAAACTTCTTGACTCATTTCAAGATAGAGATATGGACCTCTAGGAGGATAAATTTTTACAGGTGTCACTGTATAAGTTAAATAAAAGAGTAAATGTTATTTATGGCCTTGCAGGCAGAAGGGTTGCCCACGCCTTACAAAGCACGAGAGAAGGCACCTTAGAGAATCAACTCTTGGACAAGAGAGCACAAAACTTCAATCACACCTTGCACCTTATTACACAAGAGAACACAACTAGAGGGAACTAAAGAATGGGAAGTGAGATGTGTTTTTCCACAGCACAGAGAGAAGTACTTGTTTTGCTGGGGGCATGGAGAGGAATAAGGAAGCACAGGAAGAAGGTAGCAGTGGATTGACTTCACAGCACCTAAGGAGTAATGGGAAGACAGAGAAAGCTAATCAAACCATTCCCTTCTGCTGCTAAGAAAACTGTTCCTGTTTGATTGCTTCTGACTGTTCTCTCCTGAGTTAATAAGACCTTTTCCTTCTAACAGAAAACATGCATTTCTAAGCACCTTTTATATTTTGCATTTTTATACAATATTAAATAATGATTCACCAGTTTAGTTTAAATGATCCAAAACTTTAAAATTTCTTTGGATCTCCATCTTCAAAGATCTGAGTTTACATTAAGTTCAGCATTATCCCACTGGGGAGACCTTCAGCTCATAATTCCTATCATTGAATTTCATGGCCTGGGTCTCAAGTATGCAAGATTTGCCACTGGAAAAAGGGGGAAAAAAAAAAACCAAAACCCTGACCCATCATATTTTGAGGTTTCAAATGCAGAAACATCTGCTAGAATCATATTGTGCTGGCCGAGGTTAGGAATATGGGAGCCTGCAGTTGATCAGCGCTGCCCTAGGTGTCACGGAGGCCAATGGGAATTACACTAAGAGGGTTTCAGAAGACAAGGGCGTAATTCAGCCAGCTTTAAAAAAATCCATGAAACAGAAGCCTAACTTCTTCTTTTTTTTTTTTTACTTTCAGCCTCCTACTCCTTCCTTTCTGACTTTTGAGCCATTTGCTCTTTTCAGTGTATTATCAGAGGTGGAGGCCTCTACATTCCCATGCTCACTGAACTTCAAAACAAATGCCATCCTATCTAATAATTTTTACCATCATTAATTTTTTACCTAAGAAAAGCATTTTTAAGGTAGGTTTAAAACAAAGTTTATATAGCTTTGTCAAGATCACTAATTGCAGAGTACAATCTTTTCCTATAGTTTTGTTCTGTCCACAAAATGCTTTTATTCCTTATATTTTCTAACATTGCAAATAAAGAAGTTGTGCAATAGAAACCAGACAAAAAGTGTTTAATACTTAGTAGATAGCATATTCACTTTTTCTCCTTTATCTAAAGGTTAAGATTGCAAAACTACTCAGTAATTTAAATTCAGATAAAAATAACATGCTTCCTCAGAAAATTTTAACCCCTAACATATTTACACATAAAAAACAGAAAAGCATTTTAATTTAAAGAGATTGATTTTAAAGGAAAAAAGGAAATAATGGGAGAAGCAAAATGATTTTCAGCTGCAATTGTTTCTTCTAATTTTCATTCATATTACAAAAGACTAGAATACTCTGCATCTCCACATCCTTCAACCAGTTTGAAACACCTGTAAACCTGAAACACTGTTAATCCTGCCTGTCTTTTAAGTGGTTAAATCACTAGAGAATGTCATGTAACTGTCATATCTCACTTATAACCTGCACTTTAAACCAATCATTTTGTCACTTACATCATCTTGTAAATCCACTTATACACTATACAGCACCAGAAGACACAAAGGCCATTGAAATTGCAGCCATTGAATTTTCCATTTTATATTAGTGGACTTAACACAACCAGTTCTTAAAAAAACTTAAAAATAAAAAGGGGTTAGAAATCATCATTATGTGTGTTTCAGTGAAAGTGAGCAATGTGGGAGGAAAGAGCTGATACTGCAGATGGAAAATAAATTTTAGGAACACAGGTCAAGAACAACAGCCAAAGAGTATAAAGAAGTCCATAAAGAGCCAACTCTTGCCCATGAATTTGTCTAATCCCTTTTTGAATCAGCTGGTGTCTCTGTGGAAGAAAGTTCCAGAAGGTCACCAACCAGCCACTCCACATGGCAGCACTTCTCCCCTTCAAATCAATCACTGATTAACTTCAGCAAGTGCCTGATACTCCTCATGCTGGGAGATCTGGCAAACAACAGCTCTACATTGAGTTTATGCCTTCCTTTCTGATTCTTCAAACTTCAAACACATCCTCCCCCTGCCTTACCCTCCCCAGAGTCAGAAGTCTTTTAAGTCTCTCCCTCATAAAGCAGCTGCAGGATCCCCTTGATCTCTCTACCATTCAAGTCCTGGGGAAAGCACTAAAGCCCTGGAAAGTACTGAAGAATTTCCAACATAAAATGTTTGCTGGAGCACTGTTATTTTTCTATTGAGGCAAGCTACCAGAATGGGTAAAGAACAATGGCAACAAAACTGGAAAGTGCACTCCTAGGATACAGAGTGGGAATGACCACCAAATTCTCTTTCTGCCTGGCAGGTGCCTCAAATCATGTGGATCAAAGGATCCTGAAAGATCACTTGTACAAGCCAGACTTGTTTTCTAGCTCAGAAAAGTATGTTTAATTATTATATCCATAAAATGCATTGTCTGGAATATGTTTGAACTCCTGGTTTGCCTTCAGACAATGCCTCTGTGACATAAGCACTACTACCTTTCCATGACAGAGAGGAAGACACAGTCTCCCTGGAAACACTCTGAAAAGGTTGTTACTCCCTCTCCCAGTGTCTAAAGGGGGCAGTAAACAGTGGGAGAGGATCTAACTTCCTTTACTTGGATATTGATATAAAAGTAGGCAATACACAGCCTCTCATATCACAGTTTGTAGAAATCCTAAACTGATCTTACTAACATTCAATAGCAGGTGACAAACTATTTTGAAAGTAAATTATTACCTTTACAAGAACAAAATGAAGAAATTTGCTTCCCATGCTGATGAAATTTCAAACATTATGGATCTTCTAGAATAAAACACAGGAGACTCTCAAGTGAGTAGGAACTTGGTGACACTCAGATGTCTTTAAGAGAAGCACTCTGACAAGTAAACAGCTCACTCATTCTATTCTCACAGAGAGAAACATTTTATTGCTTAGTGCCCCTTCATTGTTTACAAAAGAAAAACATCTTTTCATTTTAGTCAAGAAAGCTTCTGTTCCAGAGAACAAAGCCTTCATTTGGCCTTCTCTAATCTTTACGGTGTTTGCAAGTTGGTGTCAAAAATGTTAGTCAAGGCATGCTGTGTTACAGGTCTGTGGGGCAAAAACAGTCACAAGAGACTTTCCACCCAAGTTAGGAGACCACATTACCATTCTAACTACTTCCTATGGAAGTCACAGTTGTATCAACATCCTGCTGTTTTGTTTGTATTTAACTTGGGATATGACTCTCTACACTCTCAGCATGAATCCTACAATTAAATTGAAGCAGTCCACAGGTTACTAAAAAACAGTCTAGTGTTCTGCCTGTGAAATGGTACAACTTTTGAGACAATCAACTTGCTATCTGAACATGTTTATAGTATACATTAGCACAGCTGAAACAAGTCAAAATAATCTTTCCAATAAAATTATAAAAAAATAGCAAACATCTTTCTGAAAATTATTTTTTCTTTACAGCTATTTATATACTGTTCTGTTATCCAACCTATTGAGTAAAGACATGTTAAAGAATTCATGTTAGAGAAACTATCATAGATATCCTTCTCCAAATATAAGCTGAAATACAGCTGGAAAAGTAGAAAAAAAATTTAAATTTCCCTTCTTTCAAAATAATACTTTATTAATAATATAAGAAATCTGACCCTGGTGTGTTTGCTTAAACTTCAAAGAGACTCATTTAATGCCATGTATCCACTACTGCTCATTCAGCCTAGAACTATTCCCAAGGTAGGTGCTGGCTGTTTTAGGAATATATTAGAATTTAAAAAGGAGCATAAACCAAGCAACTTTGCCCACACCTTTTAGTGAAACACCTCAGGTTCCAGTGTAGGCAAGAGAACTGATTATCTCCCTTCCTGCTTTCCTTTTGGAAAAGATGGGTGCATGGAAAGCTCTGCCTGAATGTAACACAGAAAGCAGGCTGGTCTCTAGGGAAACCATACTTTTAAGTGGTTTTCAGAAGGGAGTTCTCCACACATTTCAAAGAGCACTTCCAACCATAAATCATTTTGCCAATTTCTCCTACTTTGCTATATTCCTTTCCTCATCCTTCATGCTGTATGGAAGAAACCAAAAAAGGGAAATTAACTTCATGACTACAGGCAAGTAGAGTCCCTGCAATTTCATCAGGGATTTTCCTGTCAGTAAGTGTCATGCCTCTGGCCTGTGCTTGCCCTGAACAGGTGAATTGCATACATAATTACTCTGAAACATTCCAGATGCACTGGATTTAGTACTCACACAGAGATTTCAGAAGCACTTTTCACCATTGCTGTACCCACAGCAATGAGGAAGAAACCACTCTCCTGTGGGTGTCAGAACCTCTTAGGGTTGAGCAATTAGGACATAAATAAAGGCAAACATGTTGAGTTCCCTCCCCAGGTTTCAGTTTCAGATGGTGATGGATGGAAATAGTAATAGGATAATGTAAGGCAGGGACATGAGGTGATTTGTCCAGGTGCTGGAAACACATCTAGATAGATTCTCCGGCCATCCAATGGCCCTTGTCAGAGCTGTAACTCCTGCTGAGCTGCTACACAGATGCAAAATCCCCAGCTTCTACTCCAGTAAAATTTACAGATGGAAAAAAGGGGTATATCTGCAGAAAACCAGATGAATGGTAAACTTCCTTATACTTCTGCCACTAGTACTTCATAAAGCATTTTGACTTCCGTACAAATTCTGACTCTTCAGATTTACATTTTACAGTCTTTCCCTTAGGCTGTGACCCATGACTTCCAGAATCCATTCAAAGACCCTCTCCATCCCTGTAATATCCTGAAAAGTCCACTTGAAGCCATTTGTGTGCTTTTCCATGCCTAAAGCTCTTGCTCTTCAAGGCAGGAGGGCACAAGTGAGACGAGCTGACAGCCAAGGGGACAGGGCACACTCTACTCCCAACAGGACAAGATTCCTCCCCACCCCATGGAGCTGCTCATTCTCAGTTTGTCAAACCAAGCAGCTCCAGACCATGGTCTTGCACCCAAGACTGGCATCTAGTGGCAAACCCAAGTGCCCTCCCATTGTCTGGCAGAGCAGCTGAATCACTGACCCAGCAGGCAAAGGGCTCCATGTGTTCAGCACCTCTGCACAGAGTGGCAGCTGCTGGGACTGAATGCTTGGTGGAAAAAACATTTTATCCCCTTCTTCCCACAACTATTTCATCCCTGACTATACACAGGTGCTGTTGAATGAATAAACCTGAAAAACAGAGATAAGCAATATTCATTTATTATTTTCAGCAAAAAAATTGGTGACCATACTTAAACAAAGGAAAGACGTCTAATTTTATACAGTCACTGTGAAAAAATTTACTGCAAAATCTAATTTAAAATACACTTTTTGGACAGCACAGCAATATTCTATTTTGGTTACTGAACAAAATAACTAGTAGCTGGGTTTTTATTAGGAGATCTTTAATGCTTCATTAGTAAACATCTGATTTATTCCACATAAGGGAAAATATATTTTCTTCTGGAAATTTGTACTGAATTTCAGGGCAAAGTCACTTCCAACAAAACTGATTTAGCAATACCCATAGGTGATGGCATGAACTCTATTAAAGGTAAGGAAATTGTCTTTCAAACTCTTGGCAAGAATTTCATTCAGGATACTCTGAAAGCTTTAGAGCATTGAGTGTGCTGAATTAACACTGAGGAAACACTCAGTAATTAACAACTAAATCTCAAAAATTAAGACTTGACAGATTTTCAGGTCAAAACATGAAGTTCAGTCTTTTGGGGGATTACTAACATGGCCACTCACTAAGTGCAGTGTTTGTCACATGTAACTAAGTCACTGAAAGATCATCAAAATAACACAAAAACCACAATGAAATATTTTTAATCTTGTATTTAAATAATAAATAGAATAAACATCAAAGAAAGTTAACTTAAAGATTTTCAACCAAGAAAACACCAAATTTTGATAACAAAGTTGGGGGGGAGCTTGGGTATTGGAGTTATGTGTTTTCTTTTTAACTTTAGAGGCTGCAGTTGAAGATAAAATGCATATAATTTAAAACTTGAACTTAACAGAAGATTGACAATCATTTTTATATGTTTTCCATCACATGCCATTAGACTTTCTTTTATGACTTTTGGCTCTCCAGGTCAAACTTTATATCTTCCAAAGGGAAAATAATTTTGACCACTTCTAAAAAGATGATCTGTCCCATGGAGCAAAACCCACTTTCCATGACGGCAGGCATTTATTTCACATACATATATATATAAGGCAATTTTAATATTATATAAATACTTATTTATCTATCTATACAGCCACCTAAATTTGTTACAAGCAGGTTTATGAGTTTTGGAAGGAACCACTACATAGGAAAGGAGATCTGTATGAAAGCATTGTGGTCATGAAAGTATGCTCCACAAATATGGCATTTCTGAAACATCTGACAAATCTCTACCACATCACAGCGCTGAAACTTCTCCTACCCTCAAGCTCTTCATGTTACAAAATTAATAAGCTTTTCTAGGCAACCCTTGTGATGTTCTCAGGAGGTTGTGCTCCTACTTGTGGACTCTCAGAAAACAAAAACAATGTCTGGAAAAAGTAAGCTTGGGACATATTTCTAACTACCATATTTAAAGCTCAGGCCAACTGAAATATTTCTATGGATGATAAACACATCTTTTAAAAACACATTAACACGGCTTTTGTCACACTATGCAATACAGATGTTTTTAAAATATCACTTACTAAAAAAAAAAGTGCATTGATTTTTGTTTTATGCTCAGAGACAGAAAGAGCACAAAGCAACAAGATAATAAGACAAAATGATGGATTTGAACACATGCTGCATTTTACTCTTAACATGTATGCATAACTTCCATTAATGTCAGTATGAGTTATGTGTGCACTGCTAAAATAATATGACCATAACAAAAATATTTCCTCCAGAACTAATATAGTAACATTTTTAATAGACATTTCGAAAAAAAAATCACATATTCAGAGATTAACATGCAAATGCAAGTCCTTCTTCAAACTTATACTTTAAAACTCTTTAAAATAAACCTTATTTTTTCACAAACTGACATCAAGTTAAGAAGAAGTTGAATTTCTCAAACTACCTTTCATTTAAGACCAACCAGATATGAACAAGACTAAGCTGCTATCCATTTTTATTCTAAACTTTCATAAATAACAAAATGTATATGGGAACGAGAAATGACAATTGAAGAAGTTATCTAAAACTGACAACTGATTGTGGCCAGTAAATTAAGATGGATCTTGACAATGACAGCCAGATGGGCCTAGAATGCAAAGTTATGGTTGGAACTTGAACATAATATAAGCGCAGGAAATCATCATGAATGCTCTTAAATACACACTTCATGCTTATTTAACTGGAAACTAGTAGCTAAAAACTGTAATCAGTCAATATTGAATTTTTTAAATGATAAATAGAAATTATGGTCAATGCTTCCAATTACCTTAAAATGCCAGAGATAAGACACAATTTTTATTATATTACTACAACATAGAATTCTCATTATTCTGTCTGCAGATATCTGGGTCATAGCTAAAATCTGGTTTTGAGAATACGTTGTTCACTGTTTTAAAACCAATGGGAGTATATTCTGTCATAATGCTGCAGTTTTATAAAGTTTTTGTTTGTCCTTCACTTATTTCCATGAGTAATTTCAAAAGTTACACTACTGTAATGAACTATCTGAATTATTTCTAAAATATGTTTATGAACAAAATCATAGAATGGTTTGGGTTTGAAGGGACCCTGAAGATCATCTATTTCACATATCCCTGCCATGGGAGGAACATCTTCCACTAGACCAGGTTGCTGGTTTTATTATTTTAGTTTCAAAATTTATACTGAAAAACACTCTTTATGTTTATATCACATTTTAAATTCCGCACTATTCCTAACTAGGATCTTTGCTACTGAGTCTTTCACCTCTAATACCACTCACCCAACTCTTCATTCATAAAATAGAACAGCTTTTGTCTGAAGTGAGTTCTACCTCATCAGTTTTTGCCAACCTCACCTTCCAGATTGTTCTGTGAGGTTTTGTGTACCCAATTTAAAAAGTCACAGTAACAGAATTAAAGATTTTTTTTGTCTGTGTTGTTCAGCAATTGTTAATTATGATTTTTTAAAAAAATAATCTTGTAATTAGGATAAAAAAAGGCACTTGTGGAAACAGACCAAAGCACTATATACAAAATAGATGACTGGCACTGAACATC